>JAJHJA010000073.1:0-600000 GCA_021202915.1 Heliconius himera
TCAAGCCCTACGAGTACAAGAGAATGACATCCCGTCTACGGAGCATCGACACATGTTACAGTCCACTTCGAAGACCTCGTCTGGTCTACATTTACGCTTTATTTCCTGGAGGCTCTGTATTTTTAATTATATATATATATATATATATATATATATATATATATATATATATATATATATATATATATATATATATATATATATATATATATATATATATATATATATTGTTTAAAAAGTATTAAAAAAAATTGGTGGAAAATTTAGTAAGGAACAGCAATTTATGCAAAATTGACATTGATTTATTTTTAATCTCTTATTTGACGACGCATCGTTAAATATATCAGATTAGTTTGTTCAATAAAAAATGATAAAACTAACTGTTTCAAAGCAATCACAAATACATACGATTAAAAGTTTATTGTAATAATATATTTATACATTTTTTTATTGAAAAAAAAAAGCTTGAAGTATAAGCAGATTCGTCAACCGTTCACCCATGTACATCAATTCTACCTCTGTCTTATCTTCAGTCTCTTCAGGTAATTCCCCAACACAAACTCGTCTCGTACAGAAATAACTGGTGCCGTCCTCGTTACACCAACAAGTGTTACAATCTTTGATGAACATTCTATTAGCGGCGCATACTACCGACTTATCGCCTAGAGCTGTCCTTAACACCTATAAGAAAGTGAGACGTGACAAAAAACACCAAGGAACAATGAAATCCACAATTATGAGTGTAGATGAGAAGGACGTGGGTTCGATTCTCTTTGGGAGGAATGATACGTTGACATTTTCTCGCTCTTTAAAGAAGATAAAGCACGGTGTTGTGTTGATATTATAAATTTCAAATTTTCATTGAACATGGAATTATCTGTGATTATACTAACCTAACTAAAATTGTATTAGTAATAATTAAAAAGAAAATAAAACAGTTATTGGGGTGTATATTTTAATATAAAAATAAGAACAGATTTTTAATTAATCATGTCAGGCTCCACGCTCGAGTCCTTTATGGTATTATATGCTTTAGGTCCTGTAACAAAGAATTCATTATTATACATTATTACCTTATTATACAGATACAGATGATTTTGTTTCTTTTTATTCAATGCTTACAATAAAGATTTTCATGTCAATATCATATCTATAACAAATTCGCAATATCGTTAAAACTCGAGGCCGGTCTGGCAGAAGGGCCCCAATATCGGTAAACGTAACGGTCGATTCCCACTCGGGGAATAAATTATTTTCATTTTTCGTTCTAGTAACAAGACAAAGCGCGGCATTGTTTTTTGCTACTCATTCAATGGAAATTGGGTAGAAAGAAAGAATCACACTAAGTTCCCTTAAGCCTACTCTACCAAATTCAGAGTGCAACATGGAATTTGAAAAAAATATAAAAAGCTAAACCAACTAACATTTCGTAGAATGTGTTTAATAGAACTGACCTTGATTTCCTTAAATATTTCAACATCGTCAGGCAAAGGACAAGGCTTGTTAGTGCAGGAGAAGTCCGTGCCGTCGACGGTACATAGACAAGTGTTACATCCGATACGAAAGGTCCGACGAGGTTTGCACACTTGTTCCATATCCTGTAAAGAAAAAAAAATACAGATACATTAAAAACTTTACTTTTGCCTGTGCCAGTGCCAGAGCAAAGAAATGAAAATATTAAGAAATAATAATTCATTCCCTCGAGTGGGGATAAAAACCCACAACCGTCACGTTACAGTCACGCCCTTGAGCCGGTGCGCCACGACGGCCTGAAATAATTAAGAGTTGCTTATGAGGTAAGGAAAGAAAGCAAGTACTGGCGTTTACCATCTCAATGCTTAACGTGACGTCAATAGTCAATAGCAGTGCTCGATAAACCAATTATCTAACACAAAAAAAGACCATATTCAAGCAAATAAATTCTTGAGCTTTATAACATTAGTACTATAAGCAAAAATCTAATAATTTCTTACCTTAGTATCTTTTTCAATGAAAACTTCAACATCCTCATTTATATCAGCACTAAAGTCAGCATCGTCCGAGCACTCATTTAATGTGCAACTATAGCTTTGGCCATCTGAAGCGCATTTGCATGAATTGCACTCAACTTTGTATATTGTATTTGGTTTACAAACACGCGATCGTTTGATTCTATTATTGGAATATATGTTTTCCTAAAAAAAAAAAAATTCTTAATTATTTGTTATAAAAATATATGTATTGAAATCTATTATGTAGTTAGTTCAAGTATGTGTTTTAAATATTTTATTAATAAATCATCAGTAGCTTAGTAGCTTTATGTTTCTTCTCATAGATCTGAGTAGGTAGAGGGAACCTATTGTAAAGACACACCATTCCCAAACTATTGGTTTAGCCCTATTCCTTTTACTGGTATAATTTATTTTTTTAATCTTTATCAATAGTATATAGAAGCTGAACTGGTATTCTTCAAACCGCTAGACCGATTTTTATCAAACTAAACAGCTAAGAACCACTAGAAGGAAATAGGCTTTCAAATGAACAACACCGCATCGAAATCTGTTCACTCCTTTGAGAGCGACGATGCTACAGACATACACACATACGCAGACGTCGATATCAAACTTGTAACATCCCACTTTTTGCGTGCGGGTTTAAAAACATTGGAGAACATTAATCATTCCTAATCAACGAAATCTAAAATGTGATATAGCAATTTTCAAATAAATATTTTGAAATATGTACTTACCTTTTAAACAATTTTTGTGCAGTCCATAACCAATGTGCTTCAGGTTAAATCGTATAAAAATGAGGTGCGATCATCCCGAAACCAAATTGAAAAAAAGACATTCTTTTTAAATGTTGGTCTATGGTTATTGTATAAAAAATGTTAGTTTTACAAATTAGGATAGGTTTAATATTGTCCTGCCAAGTTCGTCCAAGTATACAACATTAATAAATAAAAAGTGTTCTTACAATATTATTAATTTCTAGATTTTACCGGTAGCCGTGATGAAATGAAAGGACTATTAATTGTGTATAACACAAGACACTGGATTATATCACAACGATTGCGTTCAAGTAATATACATGACAAAAAAAAAACGCTTTTCAAATAATATGAGCCTAAAGTAACGTGGTATACTGGTAGCTTCTAAAGAGTTCCACTAATCAGGTCCTGGCTCCATCACAGTGGAAGTTACAATAGGTGATATAAAATGTGTCCGAAACTATAACTTGTATGAGCCTAAGCTCGAATGGTTCACTAGTAAACTTTGAAGAATTCCAATATTCAGATCCCGGCTGGTGTGATGATGCCAACCCGCCATAGAGCCAGCTTCATCATCACATCAGCACGTTGATACCACAATATTGTATTGTCACCTAAGCTACGTAGAACTACCAAATAACACGTGGATACAATTATTACAAATGGTCCAAATTCCCGATACTTCGATTTTATAATGTAGTGACAAGTCGACCTAATAAAAGCGTATTAAAAAACCTGGTTTGCTAAGTAAGAAACTACGATAAAGGACTTACTATTGTACAGATGTTGTGCAATATATTTTATGAACAGTGGTCTTTTATGTACCTGAACTTTTAAGTAAAAAACCTGGTCTGTTAAGTAAACCACGATAAAGTACTTACTATTGTATAGATGTTGTGCAATATAATTGATGAACAGTGATCTTTTATGTACCTGAACTCTTAAGTGCAAAAGTTTAGGTGACTTTTGTGTTAATGGAGCTAAAAGCTCTTTATTAACAGATCTTCCTGATTATGTCGTTTATTATTAATTATTATCATTGTATTGCAATTTTACATGAAAGAATTAATATTATGATCTAGTAGAAGTTTTATTACCATCAAAGACTTACCGGTTTTGGAGCATCGTCGTCGCCATTGTCAGGATTAAAATCGGTCACTGTAAGAAAATAGAATAAATATTTTAAATTTTGAGTACAGAAAACCTGACACGCTGTATCCTGCATACATGATACATGTTAGTTTCGGAAGATTTCATATTTTACAATTAATTCGTTTAAAAATTACTGACTGTGAACGCAATAGCTGTGAGTTCGATCCTCACTCAGTTGAATAAATTATTTTCTTTCCTTCGTTCTGACAAGACAAAATGCGGCGTTGAGTTCCGTCACACAATATGCAATGTTTTAAATTCGGACGAGAAGTTTACTTCTCGCCGAAACAGAGTATCTTGGTTTGGCCCTAGGGTATCTTCTCTTCTTAAAAAAAATAACTTACCAGGATATAATCCACAGCCTATCCTCGTACAAGCCGCACGTCCAGTCGGTGGGCAATAGCAAGTATTACAGTCAAGTTTCCACGACGTGCCTAGAGCGCACAACATCTCGGGCTCTATAAAGAAATATTCAATTTGTAACATAAAGTTTAAATGAAAAATTGATTAAGTATATATCCCGCGATATTAAAGAAAAATACCTTTTAGAAAATGTATATTTTTTATTATTATTTTTTAAAAAAGTTCCCCGTTCTCAATGAGACATTTCCATTTCCCACTTTCCACTAAATTCTGAACTTCTGTACATCTTCTTCCGTCCTTCGAAACATAAGTTAAAAGAAAGCCTTCGATAAATGTACTATCCAGCACAAAAACTGTTTCTTAATTCGAATCAATAGTTATTGAGGCTAATCAAATACCTCTCTAAGGCGTTCAACCTAAGCTAGCTTTATAATATTAGTGAAGAGCTTATTTGCTCGTTCGTTCGAATTATATCAAATTTATACCCCTTTTTAGGAAAACTTGTCAATATAGAGGAGCGCAAAATGCTACTATTTCCTAAAAATAATGCATAAAAATACATTAAATCAATAAAATAAGTATAGCAAATACTACCATACTCTTATACATATTTATTAAGTACGTTGCTATGGCAACACGTATTATTTACGCGTCAAGGGGTTCTCTAGTCTATATAATTATATGAAACTCTTCCGTTGCTAAATGACTGACAGTCAACGCGCAACTAAACAGCGTACAACGCTGAAAATTGGCATAGATTACTTGAGGAGTGTAGATAAGAATTAAAAAAAGATTTCCCAAAAATCGGGAAAATACAGGATGTCACGTTTTTTCCCGTATTAGTTTCAGATATATGTCATACATACCTTCCTCTTGTCCAGGACACGCCATATCAGTGCACATAGGCATCCCGTCGTCCGAGCAACTACAGTTATTGCATTGGCTCTGCCATTTTGTACCCACTTTACATTCTTTGCCTGAAAGAAAATGAAATTTATAATCTCTATATATAATAAGACAGTAAAAATATTTTGTCTGTACATTTAGTAATTTTGACTGAAATGGATAGAGGGACACTTAAAAAGAATAATAGAAAGCAAAAAGATTTTTTTTTAATTTCTTGTCTGTCTGTGTCTGTCTGTCGACATATTTTTGTCCGCATTTTTCTCTGAAAATACTGAACCGATTTACTTGATTGCTTGATTGCTTTGTTTTAACTCAACTTAAATACTAAAGTTTAGTTCATCAAAATCGGTTCATTAAAAAAAAAGTTATCGTCATTTGAAAGAAGTCGTAATTAATTCAACACGAAAAGAACATAAAGAACGATCTTGAGAGAAATATCAAGTAAATACAAAGATTTTTTGGTTGGTTCGTTCTTATAATATATGTAACTAATTTAAAAACTGTACAGGAGTTAATATGCAATTATTACAGTTTTTTTATAAAGAATATTATGAATCCTTCAAATCAATAATTTAACATTTAAGGCTGTTTTTGAATGAGTAAATAAAATTATTCACTGACGTCAGCACATTTAACAGAGTATATTATATAGGTAAAAAGAACATAAAGTTACAAAAATATATACGTGTAATAAATAATTAGCTTTATGTATATTTTATAAATATCAAATATCAACAATGGTCGTATTTTTTTATTTAAAACAATAAAAAATTATTTGACGATAATGTCGTAAAAAAACATATTAGAAGTCATTATAGTTCTCAATCAATTCTGCTTATTAAATCAATAATCATGTATTTTAAGCGGGCGAAGCCGTGGACGAGCCGCTAGTGAATATATAATGTAATAAATTTAAATATATTATAAAAGTCATATACAGAGCCAGTCGTAGCGCAGGGGTAAAATCGTACGACAATTAACTCAACAGGTCGTGGGTGTGATCCACTTAAAATATTCAATACTTTCATTTCTCTTTGGGATTTTCTTTCTTTTTCTCTCTCTCGAAAGAGAGAGAACGAATTATTTTTATTTATCCCGTTCTGGTATTTACCATACGAGAAATTGGTGTTTAAAATAGATTTACAATTTTATCGTTTTATTAAAAACTAGCGGACCCGGACGCAGCTTCGCCCGCTTAAACTTTACGAATGCCTATAGATATAATATTTAGGAAATTGTTTGTGAAAATATGTAACTAATGTAAATAAAAAAAATATAAGTAAACGTAACCATAGTAAAATATTAGTAAAAAAACTAAACAAAACCAGCTACATTATTAATAATTTTATCTCTTTCTGTCTTTCTATTTCCCCGAGCTAATATCCAGAATAACTGAACTAATTTTTATTGGACTTTCAGTGATCGATTTTACTGATTTACCCAGGAAAAATCTTTTTACTCGTTTTCCTTGCGCGCGTACTTAGATACTATATGAAATAACTAAAGTCCTTTCTACATTAAATATGATAAGTTTTGCGAGCAATATCAAATAAAATCCCAGAAAACTAAAACCACAATTTATTAAGTGTATAACAACGGTATAGATAACCATCCAACCAAAATGAAATAACCAACAATTCTCTCCTTAATACTTAAATAATATTACACCGATGCTGCGCAGGGCCGCAACTTACACCACACCAAGAAATTTATGAAAATCTAATTAATCTGCTCCTCGAATAAGCGAAGAACCAAAGAAAAGTATAAATTAATTATAAACAGCAAATAATTACATAAAAATTAACAGTAGTTCGAAAATGTATGAAAATTTACAAAACCGTCAAAGTCATCTGCCCGTTCGCGTCGGTCATACTATGCCGGTCGTATGCTAGGTTATTTCGAATCAGTGACATCTCCTTAATTATTTATTAGAATGTTATACAGTGAACTATAATTTCAATCTAGATGAAATGCTAAAAGTGACTATTATATTCATTTTCATAAGGATCAATATCAAGTTATAGAAAATACATACAACAAAAACCCGATAAATATAAAGTAAATTAATTAAAATGGTTACTTGTTGTTACTGTGTTACTTTGCTCAAGCTTCAGAGATAAACATGGTATGTGTATCGCGTATATATACTTTTTTAAACATTATTTAAAGGACAATATTTTTGTAAAACATTATTTTTATGTATCTCATAAGGTTGAGTCGGCGCACGCCATGTATGCGTTAAGCAAGCTCATTTTGGGTGACGTTTGCTTATAACAACAAATAAACTTTGCAAACCGTTGCTTAGCAACGGTCGGTTGTTATTAACATGGCGGAATAAATTGCCTGTCAAATTGAAAAATATTTTAATATATTAGTTTATATCGACAATATTACAAATATGAGAAAAAAAAGTAACCTATGTTCATCCGGAGACCCTCAATTATCTCTTTATGAGTATTTTATTACAATTGAATTAGCGGTTGGGCCCTGATTGCGGCACAGACAGACAGACAGACAGACAGAGTTACTTTCGAATTTATAATATAGGTATGGATGCAATGGACGTACAAATCTTTTGTAAATACTCTCTACTAACCGAGAGAATCTGGAACTAACCATTCGAAATATCAGTTTTAGATGCGCATTCCATTGATGTACAGCTGCTCCCCAGACCGCTCTCGAGGCATATGCATATATTGCAGTCTCTACGGAACTCTGTGAGTGGCCTACAAACCATTGGCTCACCTAAAATATATAAATTAGAATAATATAATTTTGACCTAGATAAAATAAAAATTGTAATTATAACGTGTCCGATGAAAACGCAGCACCGGCGCAGTGGGACAGCGTAACTATAAACGGGATGATTGTGGGTTCGATCACCCTTCGAAGGAATGATAATATTGAATTATTTTCATTTCTCCATTCAAATAGGCAAAAATTGCGGCGTTTAGTTCCACGTCTCAACACTGAACGTCTCGTAAATAAGCCGGTAAGTGTTTTTGTGACATTAAGTGAGGCCAGTCGTGGCGCAGCGGCACGAAGTGTGACTGTAAATCTGACTGGTTGTGGGTTCGATCCCCACTCAAGGAGATGAAATATTTACTTAAATTTATATTTCCATTTCTTCGCTCTGGTGTAGAGGTTAAGCGCGGCGTTGAGTTCTGCCACTCAACACGCAATGCCTCCAGAATTTGGCAGAAAGTGGGGAACGGAGTGTCTTAACACTAGGTTCCCTCTGCCTACCCTGCTGTGTGCGGGATAGCGTGAAGCTGATTTTATTAAGTTAATGTTTCTCTTTGGCCATGTCGGTTGACGTATGAAAATAAAAGCAAATCCATTGGCATAATACCGAGAAAAAACTGTTATTGCTACTTTATTAACAATATCTTACTTACTCTTTGTCTCATCTCTACAACTGCCTAATCTCGCACACTCTGGCTGGCCGTCCTCAGAACACCGACATGTATGGCATAAGCTCTCCCACTCGCTGCCGGCGAGGCACTCTGGCTTTTTACTATCAACATTACTTTCAGCTTCTGTTAAATATGAAAAATTCGTAATAATTGATTATTGAAATCTAATTAACCAAATTAATTTTTGTAGTTAAGCGTTCGGATAAAGGCATATTTTAATCAATCGAATGTATTAAAAAATCTCTACCAGAGCGAGAAAATTAAAATAATTTATAAAAAAATAACATTTTAAATTTACCTTTTTCTGTGTTATCTGTGTGGCAATCATTGTCCGTTCCACGAGAGCACCTTAACGCTGAAAGATAAAAATTTTATATATAAAATCTTTCTTTAACATAATTAAGTTAAAAAGTTGTCACAGTGTTTTTTTGTAGTAAGGTGAAATCAAGAATATCATATATGAAAAACAGTAATCTATAATTTTTTTTGTAGCTTCACGCTGTATCCCGCACACAGCAGGGTAGGCAGAGGAAACCTAGTGTTAACACACTCCATTCCCCACTTTCCGCCGAATTCTGGAGGCATTGCGTGTTAAGTGGCAGAACCCAACGACGCCAGAGCGAAGAAATGGAAATATAAATTTAAGTGAATATTTCATCTCCTCGAGTGGGGATCGAATCCACAACCAGTCGGTTTTCAGTCACACTTTGTGCCCCTGCGTCACGACTGGCCTCAGAGCCATAGTAAGCTATTACAAAAAAGAAATAGTGTTCCTCCAAACAGATTTTTCATCATTACATACCCACATATAAGAAGTTATACATAAAGCTCCCATATATAAAAAATAAATTGTCACAGATGATTTATTCAAATGTGGTTTTATGCCGTTTTTATAGATAATGGTACAGAAAACTTCGTGCACGAGTCCGTCTCGCACTTTACCATTTATTTAACCAATATAGTTATCAGATATTAATTCAACTACTTCAACCAATATAGTTGTCTAGGTGATTGACAGGTATTTGAAATCAATTCAAATTTTATTAACTGTTTATATTTATTTATAGACCATCTTGGCGCAGGGGCACAAGGATCGCGCGGATCAGGAGAAGAGCGGACGAAGCCCTGATCCGGCGATGGAGAGAGGACCTGGGGTCACCGGCGGCAGGCTTAGCGACGGTGGAGGCAGTCCGTCCTCACTTTGAGCGCTGGGTTAGAAGGGGCTTTGGAGTCCTGACGTTCAGGCTGGTGCAGGTACTCACGGGGCACGGTTGCTTCGGTAAGTACCTGCATTAGATTGCACGTCGGGAAATATCGCCGGTGTGTCATGAGTGTAATGCCTCCGTTGATTCGGCGCATCACACTCTGGCCGAATGCCCCGCCTGGTCCTCACAACGCCATGCCTTGATGGCTATAGTGGGTAGGGACCTCTCACTGCCCAGTGTGGTGGAGGCCATGCTGAACAGTGAGAGGAACTGGTCTGCAATGGTTTCCTTCTGCGAATCAGTTATCGCACTGAAGGAGACGGCGGAGCGGGTGCGAGAGGCCAGCGCTAACGCAGATCCGCTCCGTCGACGTAGGCCAGGGGGTAGGAGAAGGCGTTACGCGCTTCTTCAACTCCCCCTATCCTAGAGGAGCTACTTCGGGAGGATCATGGTGATGCTCCCGTAAGTCATCGAGGCTGCGGGTACCCTAGGAGAAACCCCGGGGAACCCTAAAGGCGATGGTGGCCTGCATTAGGCAGGCCTTCCACTGAGGCGTCGTAGTAGTATGTACGAACGATCCTGCGGCGTCTCATTTTGGTGGAGAGGGTTTCCGCTGGGTTTTAGTGGGTAGGATCGGTTTCACCGGTGAGTCCCACAGTACGGCTCATCCGTAAGGCATTTGTCTTGCGTGTGGGCGGTCTGCGTAAATGCATTTCCCAGCGATAAAAAAAAAAAAAAGGGGCACAAGGATATGACTATAACGCGACTGTTGTGGGTTCGATCCCCACTCGGGGGAATGTTTTATAATTAATTAAATATTTTCATTTCTTTGCTCTGGCACCAAACCAAAAGCCCGGCGTTGAGTTCCGTCTGAGAAAAAATCTGCAGAAAATGGGGAACGGAGTGTAGGACACTCTTCATGTTTTTGGTTTGGTGCCAGAGCAAAGAAATGAAAATATTAAATAAATAATAATTTATTTCCCCGAGTGGGGATCGAACCCACTACACTAGGTTCTCTCTGCCAACCCTGTCATATGCGGGATACAGAGTAAAGCTGTTGCTCAATTTCAGTTAAATAATCACCAATGAATTTTCCTCCATCCAGTATCTGCCAAAAGTCACGTGACGTTTAGTGGACGAGCCGATCCTTGAATTGCCCTTTAGCCTCGCAATTATTGCAGTTCTATTAATAGCCACAACAATTGACTCAATAATTACACGACGACTAAGATAGCTTTGTCGGCGGGAATGTCGAAAAAATCGCACTAAACATCACTAGCAGTCTAATTTAAAGTCGTAGAGTCGTTGCTTTCAACGTTGAAATGTTGTTTTTAGTTTAAAATATCAATAAAAGCTTGTAAATGCCAATGTTTTTTTTTATTTGGGCAGTTTTCGAGACATAGAGTATTGAGTCACGGAAATCAACGCCGCAATTGCCTTGATACCGGCGCGCGGAAACGTAAAAAAATTTACTCTCACGAGCGTCGTGTTTACAATAAAAAGTCTTAGTCTGTCCTGCATGAATTAATCATCAGCTTCACGCTGTATCCTGCACTTAGCAGGGTAGGCAGAGTGTTAGGACTACTAGTACTAGTTTAGAACCAAGTGTTAAGACACTACATTTCACATTTTCTTTGGAATTCTGGAATAATTGCGTGATGAATGGCGAAACATCAACGCCACGCTTTGCCTCGACACTAGAGTGAAGAAATGAAAATACTTATTAAATATTTAATTTCCTCAAGTGAAACGCGACAGTTTGTAGCTTCAATTCTTTTAATCAATGAAAGAAAAGTGAAAGAATCGAACCCACAACCTGTCCCGTTTCCAATGACTCCGCTCCTGTGCTCCTGAGCCACAACTTCATTATAATTTGCCAAATAGTCATATATATTTCACAAACATGGTCACCTAATTACGACTACGTATAATATAATCGAGTTCAAAGAATTATAATCGACGTCGTTATCGAGAGCGTGTGTGCATTTCATAGTAAATAACTGTTCCGTCGGATCCAGCGTGAGTCTGACCTTTGATAACTTTAGATATAAGCTCATTAACAAATTAACTTCGTAGTTCGATAATGAATTTTAAAGGAAAACTTTTTATTTTTAGACTTTAATTAAGCAATTGTAGCATATTTAGATAAAAAAAATCCGTCGGGCTCGGGCTTTGTAAGTTTTTTTGCGTACTTTTTTTTCAATTTTATTATTTGTTATTTTTTTAATTATTTTATAAAGTGATGTAAAGTATTTTATAGCTATACCTACTAGGAACGTTCTTCGGGTTTGCACGTGGTGACGGGAAAAGAATTTAGAATCTTTTTCAGCTTCTCGCATACAGCAGGGTAAGCAGAGCTTTTGTTCACTTTCCGCTTGAATTTGAGACATTGTGTGTCATTACGTAGTTCCTCCAAAATTGCGGTAAAGTGGAAACGGAAGTGTCTTGATGGGAACAAAGTGTCTTAACACCAGGTTCCCTCTGCCTACCCCGATATGTATGGATACAGCGTGATGCTGAAAAAAAAATATGTAGTGTGTCGTGAAGCAACGGCACAGCGCATGTCTGGTTCGACAGCCATGACGTACCCGGAGAAAAGAATTATTTTTATAAATATAATAGAGCGGTAGAATCCATCGCGGCGATCTTATTGGTAATACACCGAATTGATAAAACTAATTGGAACAAGAACCGAACCCACATCCATCGCCTATACCTACCTACACAGACACTTAGTTACCATCCGCGACTCAATGGCGTCACATCATAACTTGTGCCAATCAAAAGTCAAACACAGAAAAAAATCGTCTACGAATTCCATTACGAAAGCTATGTAACTAATAAAACAATTCTTAGACGCGGACTGCCAATTGTCGGCAATATTTTAACAAATTGGTGGCGAGACTTCCGTCGCCGATCTATTTACGACTCACAAGTATGTAGATACTTAATAAAATCAAATCAATTCAAATAAATCAACTTCACGCTGTATACAGCAGGGTAGGTCGATGGAACCCAATGTCAAGACACTTCCTACTTTCCTCCAAATTCTGGAGGCATAGTATGTTGAGTGGCGCAACTCAACACCGCGCTTTGCCTCGATACCAGAGCGAACAAATGAAAATATCAATGTGAGTTTACAGTCACCCCTTGCGCCACGACTAGCCTCATTCCATTTTATTTTATCTATTGTTTGCTTTAATTATTATTTATCAAATTTAAGGAAAAATAAACTAAATGTAAAAAAAACTGTAGTTTTGATGTAATTATGAAATTGAATCCTGAAAATTCGTTAAATATAAAAATACATAATTGAGTCCTTCGTGGCGTTGTTTTTAACATGTGGAAGAGTCATATCGCCAGCAATGGCAACATGCATGGGCAGACTCGACCAGATCATCACCACCCCCGGCATTTAAAACCGGCGTTAAGTAGTGGCTTTATGCCACTGCGTTTCGCATCAGGTAATGCCGGGCTCCGGCGCCCAACCCACTTTGTCGGCCGGCAACGCGCCTATAGCTCCTCTGGTGTTGCACGGGGTTGTGGGCGGCGGTAGTCACTTACCATCAGGTGACGCGAACGCCCGTTTGCCTTGTCATTTCCATGAAAAAAGACATGTAACTGTAAACGCGACCGTTGTGGGTTCAACTCCCACTCAAGGTAATAAATAATTTTATGTCTTTACACTGGTAAAAACGACAAAGTTGTTGAGTACCACTACTTACATAGCAATATCTCCAAAAAGGGGTGAAAAGTATATTAACACTAGAATCCCTTTGCCTACCCTCCAATATATAGAATACAGCGTGAAGCGAAAAAAATGGATTTTCACTCAACTTGAGAATTGTTAACAACGTCATTGGCTAAAACATACAACACTGCACTCCCAACTTTACCGCCAAATTTTTAAAACATTGCGCACAGAACTCAACGCCGCGTTTTGCTTCCTTAGCAGAAATAAGAGAAGAAATAAATTCATTCCCCCAAATAAAATCGAAGACCCAACCGTCGTGACTAGAAGGTGTGCCGCTGCGCCGCGACGACCTCAAGTGTTATAACATACTCTAAAGAATTGAAATGAAACATATGCAATAGGAATTAAGACAATTCTATGGAGCTTAACAACTATTTTACACTATCCGGATATTCAATAATAGAACCCGCTACCTCTCAGTATTAGCACACCACATGCCCAGTACAATTATTACGACAAAAAAAAGAGAATACT
Source organism: Heliconius himera (assembly GCA_021202915.1). Taxonomy (NCBI): domain Eukaryota; kingdom Metazoa; phylum Arthropoda; class Insecta; order Lepidoptera; family Nymphalidae; genus Heliconius; species Heliconius himera. The sequence continues at coordinate 14,020 of JAJHJA010000073.1, forward strand.
CGATCTCACTAACAAAAGGTTAATAGACCTATATTTTCTACGGCATTGACACACTGACATGTCCAGCCGATGCGTGTAATGTAATCGATGTATATATAATTAATCATATCGAAGTGACCTCATTATTCATTAATTGTTATAGGAATTGCTAATATTGTTGATGTATGATGTCATTAAAATTATTTATGCTTTCTAGGTATAACTTTGTTTACCGCTTAAGCCATACCATACACACGCAGACGCTGTTTTGCTTGATATAGATTACAGATTATGAAATTTTCCTACAATGGAATATTATTAGTATTTCCAATATATTGTTGTGTCAAGAAGAACATTTCGTCTACTCTATATCAGCTTTTAATATAGATATTTTTCGTGTTATTCTTTAAAGTATTTGTAAGGTACCAATTGTAATAAAAAAAAGCCCGAGACAATGTTAAAAATGTAAAACCAACCTGACACCTAACAAAAATGAAAAAATTGTCAAAAAATATATATTGTTATTTATTGTACGTTATTTATTTAGGAGTTCAGTTTTTACCATACAATTTAGAAGATATCACAACTGATCTTTTTAAGTTTCACGTGCATGTAACAGAATATTCAGAGGGAACTTAATGTTAAGCTCTCTTTTTTAGCAAACTGAAAAAAACGTAGTTTTTTTCACACAAAATCTTCAAAATTATAATACTAATATAGAATTAAACATCTAACATTAAAAGAAGTATTTTAGCTAGCAATAGGCAGGCATTGGCGTCGGTAACTAAATAGAATCAGGTAACGCGATAGCATCGCAGAGGACACGGCCGGCTATTGCCCTCAACACTGATCTCGTATTCAGCACGAACGAGATAGTAGGTAGGTAGTAGGTACCACTATATAATAGGACAAACCGGAATTTAAATATATTATATGTTAATATAATTATCCAATATACTAATTACATCGATCTTAACAAGGGTTCAATGCCTATGCGATAAAATAAATTATTGTCATTTATTCGCTCCTCCTGCCCTCACTCAACACGCAGTCTCAAATTCAGGTAAAAAGTGGAAAACGCAGTCTTGACGCTGGGCTTCCCCTCAGTGCAGGTATTCCCAGTGCACTCTACAAATATATTCCGTAAAGTTATACCTTAAATATAATTTTATTTGTGTTAAAAATCGGAAGCGGGTAACGTTTTTAAAGAAACACGTTAAAAACACACATCGTCTATATGATTCTAAACTATTTTGAAAGAGATACTATGTAATTGCAATAAGTGATATGTATCACCTACTAACAATACTTCACAGTAGTTTCCTTCCAACAGGGGCCGTCACTTACAAGCGAGTGCTCCCGATTGACACAATTCCACTGCTTTTATAGTTATTTTCCACCTAAATCTACCCTCTTTTACACGAGTATGCTAACATTTGTTCAATTAAATATTCATATTTTAAATAACAGTTTTGGTTACCTTTATGTAAATGCATCATTGAATCTGAACTCTCAATATGAAACAAGTATAATATAGGAGATTGAAAAGTCAAGTATTTTTATAAGCTGTAAAAAAGAAAATAAAAAGAGAAAAAAATTAAAGACGGACAAAAAAACGGAAAAATAAGAAAAAAAAAAACATAAGAAAAATACTTGTATATAAATAGAATGTAAATGTTTATGTTTTCATAAGTATAGTTTTTTTGTTTTTGTAAAAAAAAAAAATAAAAACAAACAACTGTACAAAACCAACAGTTGGTTGTAAAATAAAAAATCCCATGTTTACCTTAAGTATGACAAATAAGTGATTCAAAACGGACCTCGATATATTACCGTAAAAGCTGTATCGCTTTGTTTATACGATGACATTACATAAGTATAAACAATGACGAACATTTTTATATTGTCACTATTTTAGTTATATGTATTTTGATAAAATTAATACTGTGAGACGAAGTTGAGTGCTTGCTTAATATAATACCAACTTCTGATAATTGTGAAAATCAATATATTCTTCATTCAAAATTCAAATATGAGGGATTTGAGGCAGTCGTGCCGTATGATCCCGGCCTAGAATAGGATCATCCTGGTACTGGTGGTGTCGTAAGAGGCGACTAAAGTATGTGTGGTAGAGTCACGTCGCCAGCAATGGCAACACGCATGGGCAGACTCGACCGGATCATTACCACCCCCGGCATTTAAAACCGGCGTGAAGTAGTGGCTTTATGCCACTGCGTTTCGCATTAGGTAATGCCGGGCTCCGGCGCCCAACCCACCTTAAAGGCCGGCAACGTACCTGCAGCTCTTCTGGTGTTGCACGGGGTCGTGGGCGGCGGTGATCACTTACCATCAGGTGACCCGCACGCTCGTTTGCCTTGTCTTTTCCATAAAAAAAAAAAAGTCGTGGCACAGCGATATAGCATCTTACTGTAAAAGCGTTTATAGTTACTGATAGTGCTATGAAAAGCAAAGCACAACCAAAAATACATATTAGGTGTATTTTTGGTGTCATCTCGCATAATATCCTTTTAACCTGAGGTGAAGTTACAAACCAATTCGCCGGTACAAATAACGGTACAGGCGACATCGATTCACACCGGTTTGCTTTTGCTTTTATCTTGTTTTTTCCTTATCTTAATATATTCGAGCACTAATAAATTATTTATTATTGTATGTACCTGTATTTATATATTTTATATGTCTATAATCTATGTGTAAGCAGTCATGGCACAGTGGAGCAGTAACTGACTCTGAAACGCAATGGTTGTGGATTCTATCCCCATATGGAAGTTAATAATTTTTTTTCATTACCCCGCTCTGGTAGGCAAAACACAGAGTTGACCACTCAACACGCAATATCCAGAACATTGCGTGGAAAGTGGGAAACGAGAGTGTCTTCACTCTAAGTCTAGGTTATAAAATGAATATACTTATTCATAAATTACGAATTTAAATGTAATTATTTTCATGCACATGTAAATAAGGTGGTAATAAATCTATATAGGACTTCTAAAAAACTCTTATGTTACTTAAAACGCACAAAGCAACAAACACCGCCAAAAGTATGCAACATAAAACGCTGAAATTTTCAATTTTAGGTTCCCAAGGGAATGCAGGAGAGCACTAAGAAAAAAAGATATAAATGACGTTTTAAGAAAGCGGCTAAGTGCGTTCCGTAGTCGTGCACAAAGAGTTTTGTATTATTATCTACAAAAACAGCAAAAGATGCGTCTGATGTATAGGAGCTCCTTTAAATGATTATTTTATTCTGATTTCAATAAGTACATCATCTGCGAAAATTTCAACTGCATCACGGCTCATAAAGGCTGGTGACTGACGGACACACGAGCCGGAGGACGGATAAACAAATTTTAATAAAAGGTTCCATTTTACCTTTTCGGTACGGAACCCTAAAATTACTCTAAAATGATTTTACATAGTATAGTTCACGATAAGGTAATTGCAGGCATCAAGTGCTCATATTATGCTTCTTAATTGAAGTGAAAGACGTACCATACAGTTAAAATTAGTTTTAAATTAACATCGTTTTGCTAGTGCTGTTTCATATAATATAAATGCATAAAATCACAAAATTATCTTTATCTATCCCGCATACTGCATAGTATGGATTTAGGGCTTAAAGAATATGAATAATGAAAACTCAATAGTTATGTTAATACCCGCACATTCGTTTATATTATCTTGTTTGGACTAAATGGATCCCTTAATGTATTCAAGCTTTCTATAGCTGTTGTGATTCACTGTTATCAAGTCAAATATTTTAAAATCGGATTGAGGTTAACATAAATTGAATTGTATGAAATTTATGGATAAAGAAAAAAAAAATAGGTATTAGGTAAATTTAGGTAAATCCTTTAACACGACATTGATCGCGTGGTTAAATGGATATAATAGAGTTATGTATGACACCTCACTCATTGTAAGTGCCCGCGATAACTTTGTCTGCGGGTTTTTTTATCCTAAGGTAGTTCCTGAGATCAGTATGTTAAACACATCAAACTGGCCGGCTTTCTCTCCTCTCTCTCCACTCAACTCTCCTATCAGCTTCACAGCTTCACGCAACGTCCCGCACACAGCAGGGTAGGCAGAGGGAACCTAGTGTTAAGACACTCCGTTCCCCACTATCTGCCGAATTCATTCTGGCATTGCGTGTTGAGTGGCAGAACTCACCGCCGCGCTTAACCTCGGCACCAGAGCAAAGAAATGGAAATATACTATTAAGTAAATATTTCATCTCCTCGAGTGGGGATCGAACCCACAACCAGTCGGTTTTACAGTCACACTTCATGCCGCTGCGCCACGACTGGCCTCCTATCTATTTTGCTCCTATATAGAAGTATAAATTGCAATTACCTATTCTTTTGCTTATCTTAATTGTGGTTTTTTCAGATCACTGCTAAAAAGTCTCTGCCTGTGAATGCAGTTTTACTGCTAAAAAGCATAAAATTTGTCACTTTAATTTTTTACCTAAATAAATTTTTATTCGATTAAGCATTGCATATTAACATTTTTATGTTTCATTTTTTTTGTCTTAATTTATTCCCTTCCTTTGGTTTATGTCTATAGGTACTACATTTTGTAGATTTCATTGATTCTTTTGTTAGACTTAAACGTCGCTCATTTGATACAGTGACGATATAATTTTACTATTTACAAGCTATGTTAGCGTTTGCTGCAATATTTCAAAGTGCAAATACGTTAATGTTGCACCAAATAAACGAAATACAAAAAATATAGTTTTTGCATTCCATCCATGCAATTATAAATCCAAATATCCAAATGTAAATAATATATAGGTACATAGAGAGGTATAAGGTACTTATCGAACAAGGAAAACTACAGTTCGAAGAAACTAAAGTGTGCCACCGACACATCTACAGAGTATACACATAAACATACGAACAAGGGGGCATTGAATATAACTTATAGAACGTGTGATGGCTTTAAGACAAGATTTACTTCATATGAACAAAGTAGGTCACAGGTACACAGTCGCGGTTATTAAATTTATACATATAACACTCACTAGGTACCCTCTGCCTACCCTTCTGTGTGCGGGATACAGCGTGAAGCTGATTTATTTATAATACAATTTTAACTGATCGCTGTCTGTCCATGGAAAGTGAAAAAGATAATCTTTGTGGGTCAAAATAATGGAATCCAAGACAATGATTTAAAAAAATGTCTGTTTGTTTATCTGTTTGTTTGCGGTGTGTGCACTTAAATCTCAAAATGGTTTAACTGATTTAAATTTTTCTTCACTGTCTCAAGCTCGATACGGCTTGTGTGCAGTGGTCACACAACCAAATTTGGGCTTAAGATTGTGAAGATAAATATTATTAATATACAAACACTAAATGTTAAGACAAGTTTACTACAAACTTCTCTTAACATTTAGTGTTTGTTTTATTTCAGCTTATCCCGCACACTGCAGGGTAGTCAGAGGGAACCTAGTGTTAAGACACTCCGTTCCCCACTTTCCGCTGAATTCTGGAGGCATTGCGGTCTGAGTGGCGGAATACAACGCCGCGCTTTGCCTTCGACATCTATTCGAAGAAATGGAAATCGAAATGTAAATAAATATTTAATTTCCACGACTGGCGCTCTATATTTATAAAGCTGACATTATTTAATATTTATAATATTTTTTGTTTAATAGATAACCAACAGTTATTACAACGCATGCGAAGAAAGCATATTTTATATTTTTCAAGTGACTATTATCATAAGGGCGAAAAAAATATTTAAAACGTTCAAAATTACATTACAAGTATAACATTTATATCGACATTATATCTAATGTTGCTAGTAATTGAATAATAAGTAGTTATACTACGGGATACCTTTAAATGCAATATTTAAACCTGTTTTTATGACTCAATATAGAATAATATATTCTTTAGAGGAATCACCATTCTTATTATTCTTTCACAATAATACATTAATATTATTTAGAGAGAATATTATTTAGAGGTTACTCTGTACTAAGATATATATGTGCCGGTAAAATTAAGTCATATTTGATAGCCTAGCATGGTAGACAGAGAAAGTTCTGTATTAAGACATTTCGTTCTCGCTCTCCGTCAGAATTTGATATATATAGTGTGTTGAGTGACGCAGCTCAACACCGCAGTTTGCCAGAGGGGAGGAAGAAGAATAAGTCATTTCATCGAATGGGAATCGAATTCAAAAAACTGCGTTTATAGCCAGACAGCCGGTCCCATTGCGCCATGATAGCTTCAATACTTAGACATAAAATAATATAAAGTACATAATATCAGAACTTTGCTATATTTATATTACTTTATAAGTGTTTTTCTTACACTTAAGATTGTAAATATATGCGAAATACACTTGATCGAATAACATATATACATACGAAACATGTAAAACTTTTTAGAATTTTATTTCTTCTATTTTTTTCCTAAATGTGGATTCACACTTTAAAAATGTTAGTAAAAAAACGTAATTCGAAATTAAATCCTTTTAGTTACTGAAAAATAGAGTGTTTATTGATATTGGTTCGTAAACCACGTAAACAGAAAGCTAGCTTCTCTCATTAGTTAATAACAAAAGTTGTTACAAAAACACATCTTAATTAAAAATATAAAATTACTTTTAACTTTTTTGGTTTCTCAAAAGATACCAAATTATCCGAATTTACCTATAAGAAGTTTAAACTTACATATATAAAATTAGCTTTATTTATGTGTACGCTTATCACGTATATTGATGGGTGGGCAGAGAGAATCTATTGTCCAAATACTCCATTCTTCGCCATCCAGTCGAAATTGAGACGCGTGTTAAGCGGCGTAATTTAACATCTCTCTGTAAGAATGTAGAGATAAAAATCATTCTACATGGTGCTCCAATGACCAAAAATCTAAATAAGTGGCGTAATAATTTTTCCTTATTTTTTAGCTTCAAACAGTATCCTGCATATAGCAGACCTTAGTGGCAAAGAGTTAAGACACTCCATTCCCCCGACTATTTTCAAAACATTTTTTTTTCACATTGAATAACAATATTAAAATTAAATAACGTTAACTAATTTTAAAAGATTTCAGACATGTGGCGTACCCCGTATGACATCACGACAGATAACACTGTATGAATGAAGACGACCCCGACCTTAGATACTGACGTATTCGATTAAGGAATTCTTTAGTCTGTGCAATAGTAAAATTTCAATAAATAATTATTATTTTAGCACTCTTAAAATTAAAAAATATATTTTTTAACTTAACGTTTCGTCTGTAGTTTCCGAACTGAAGACATTGCGTGTTAGATTGCGGAACTCAACAGCGTACTTTGTATTATTTATAAGAGCAGAATAATGAAAATAATTAATACTGTTATTATATTCTCTTAATTGCTATTTAAAAAATTGTCCATACATCAAATAAGGTAAACTAATGCAAAATTGGCTTAAATTTACAAGAGTTAATATGTACCACACTAAGTACGTTGTATCTCACACATAGCAGGGTAGGTAACTTAGTGTCAAAACACTCCGTTGCTCACTAAGACACTTCTCTTCCCTACTTTCCATCGAATTTTCGACTCTCGGTGTGCTGAGTGGCGGAGCTCAATGCCGCGCTTTGCCTCGTTACCAGAACGAAAAAAAGAAAATAATCAACATTTCATTCCCCCGAGTGGGATCTAACCCACAACCGCAGCGGCATCACCAAACTACATAAATATAATTTAAAAAAATACACTATAATACAGTGGTCTAAAAATAGAAAAAAAAAACCTTAATAACAGAAAATAATTTACATCCGTATTATAAATGCAATTACATTAAAACTGGTGCAACGAGGATACCATTTAATTGTCACTCCCATAGTTACATTATTTCATTGTCACATCCTAATTACTTATGTAGTTATTAACACGCACGCTTATATAAATGTTAATAAGAAACCTTTTTTAGATGAAACTGTTTGCTATATATTGATAGTTAGTGGTTATAGATTGATACTTAGTTGTTAAGATGTGTGTTTTTTTTAAGTAGATAATATATAAAGGATAAAACATTGTCATATTTGGTAGTATATGTATTTTTTTTCCCTTCACGCTTCACTTCACTCCGTTCCCCATTAAGTAATTTCAGTTTCCCAGTTTACGCTGGATTTTTGAGGCATTGCGTGTTGAGTGGTGGAACTTAACACCAGAGCCAGAACGAGGAAATGAATATATTATCCGCATATACAGTGGGCCAGTTGTGGCGCAGGTGCACAAAGTGCGACTGTAAACGCGACAGCTTGAGGGTTCGATTGAAATGAAATACGTAATATTTTCATTTTTTTTCGTTCTGGCGTCAAGGCAAAGCGCGGCAGTGGAAAGTGAAAAACAAAGTGTCTTAATAATAGGCTCCCTCTGCCTACCCTGCTGTGTGCGGGATACAGCGTGACGCTAAAAAAATACAGTGGGTTACATTTTTTTCTTTTAGCTTCACGTTGTATCCCCGATATAGCAGGATAAGTATAAGAAACCTGGGAACCTAATTTTAAAACACTCCGTTCTCATTAAGAATTTCGTTAGTTATGGTTTTAATAGTTTTGGCTTGTTACCAGAGTGAGGAAAAGAGAATATTATTCCCCGAATGGGACATTGCAGCCACAATCATCGCGTTTTACAGTAGCTCGCTTGTACCACTACGTTACGACGGTGGGCGGCAGTAAAATATAGCGTATAACCTTCTTTGATAAATTGATATATACTACTATTACTATGCCAAGCAAAAGAATTTTTTGAATTTGAACCAATAGTTCTTGAGATTAGGGCGTCCAAATTTCTTCTCTTCTTAAATGTGCGAAAAGGGAAACATTAAAAAAAGGAAAGTAGGATATTGGGTTTTTATAGGAAAGCTGTTTTCAAATACTTCTAATTTAGGAGAATATTATTATTATACAAATAAAGAAAATATTCAAATTATTGTACATATTATAAAAAAATATTTGTGTTTAAAATATTTTATCGGGCCAGGTGATACGACGTGTGTTTTTATTTTCGCAGCCAACTGCAGTTATCTTTATTTTATTATTTTGTTATTGAATATTTCTTCATAATTAGCATATTTATTAGTGTTAAATAATAAATCAATATAAAAATACTCCATTACATATCTGCTATATGTATAACTTTTTTTTGTTTTTGTTTTGAATATACATAAGTTAGAGTTGAACTAAAGTTAACTAAATGAACTTATTATTATTTAATTTTTAAGCCGTTACAGTATATAATAATCGAACATATTTGTATACTACATTTATTTGAAAATACTTAATGAACTGTTAGTATTTATTAACAATTTCAATTTCAACAAACTTATGTCATTTATAGAAAATTTTAAAAAATATTATTAAAAAAAATATAATTTAGAAATCTTTTTATAAATACTAAACAATGGGAATATAAAATCACCATTTAATTATCCGCAAAGGCGAAAAATACAATTTTCCGATGCATTTTATTAATTGTAAGTATTTTTTTTAAGCTTACCGCTGCCTTCACTAAACGCCGCCAGGTACACCATAAAGCTGGCTATCACTATCCACTTCATTTCACAAAATCCTTAAATTAATCACGACACAAAAATTAAATAAGTCTGTACGGGTCGCACAACCACCTCCTGCCGCGGCTTGAACTCTACTGAATAAGTGAATACTGATCCTTCCTATTTCTTAATAATCCTAACCATGAAATACATCATACAGCCAATGAGTTTCTAATCATCCCCCATTAAACCTTATTACACGGCGTATTATTTTTTTCAATTTAAAAAATAAGTAATAAAATTATTAAAGATTTTTTTTTATTTTTAATAGTCCATTTCATAAAGAATCTAATCGAGGTCTGACAGCGGGCGTGGTTATTAATGACCTCATAGAACTATTAATTTGATGCCACTCCAATATTTACTAGTTCATGAGAAGTTGAGAACATGATAGTAGAGCAGAAATAACAGATAACGTATTTAATTATAGAACAAAATTAATTATTTCCGGGTCGTTTTATTTATTATAACATGTTTTTATGATGCAATATATTTATATTCATACAGTAACTTTTTATAAGCACTCCACTCACGTTAAAGCTTTCGCTGATTGTTTTAAATTTGTTTTTTTTTTATTTATTTGTTTAGCAGGCTTCAAAGGCTGGAGAAATAAAAAAATATAAAACCGCAGCTAGCAACAGACTGGCTGGTCAGTTTGAAAACAAGAATAAAAGCGGGAAAATGCGAATTCTAAATATAAACGCTTACATTCCGAAGAGAACAAGAACTGTCGTAAAAAGCGCAGTAAAGTTAGAGATTTGTGCTTATAAAGCGGCGCGATTAAGATTTTGCTTGATCTCGATTATTATAATTTTAATATTGATTATTGAGTGCAGAAGACAAATATATATCTACTATATAATTATCTAGATAGATTCTAAGCTAAGTTCTGCCACTTAACACGCAATGCCTTCAGAATTCGGTAGAAAATGGGGAATGGAATGTCTTAACACTAGGTTCCCTGCTTATCATGCCTTGAGGAAAAAAGCTTAAAGCTGTTTTTATTATTCATATGTATATTAGAATAAATAAATATACAATATATCTAATTAATACGACATAATTTACATATTATACATATGTACAATACAAACATATACATCAAATAATAAATACTAAATATTTCCCACAAAGTAACAACATCGCATCGTAATCGTCCCGCACATTAAAAAGAACAGCAAAAGTGCGGAACCTTTGACGACGCCGCCACGGTCGTGATTTGAGACACATCAGTGATGCAGACATCTAAAATGGGATTTGTGAACTTTTAAACATCGTTTTATATTCTAAAAACGTAACTAACGCGTTCAGGTATATCTATGTATCTACTAGTATTATGTGCGTGTAGTTATATTACTAACCGACTTCAAAAGAATGGAGGTTATCGATTTGACCTGCATATGTCAAACATAATCCAATACACTTATATATACAATGCGTAAGTGTATATATTTTGTATGTCTTCCTGCAATTTCTCAAAAACAATTTTTTTTATCCATATTGATTTACATGAGGAACTTTCCGACTTAGGGAATGTGGTAAATATCCAAGCTTCAACAAAATGAGTTCAGTAGTTTTGAAGAGAGAGACAAATATCCATGTTTCTGAAGAAGATTTGTGTACAATATTATCTATATTAAATGACCGGCAGATTTAGAAGTTCCTTGGGTTCCCCGCAATCGGAGGAACCTCCGTTTGGAGGTTCCTCCGAATGCGGTGATGGGAAACCCCAGGTCTTGTAGAAAATATATTTAGATACACTCATGTCTTCACTTTATTTCTTATTTCATATCTACTATTTTTTAATAATCAAGTCCGCTTGAGCTTTCATGAATATCAGATTTTATGAGGATGAGGCTCGTCCATCGAGGGTTCCGTACAAAAATTAGAGGTCTCGAGCTTTTTCTGAAATTCAAGCTTAGCTTAGCCAGAGCCTTTTAATCTAATATCTCACATAAACTAGCTGGATTTAATATAAAATTTTGGCGCTTTTTAAGGCTAACACTTTTAGGGATTTAACCACAAATGCATAGTTTTCTGTAGATTCTAGCTCCCAAATTTCATAACTCTAGGTCAACCGGAAGTATCCTATTAATTTTGATTCCCTTTATAGTGTCAAAATACGCGTTTTTTTGCTACACAAACGACCATATATTTTTAAATAAATATAGAAATACGATTTTTTCAGGAAATCAAGAGACCATAGGCCTGATAATATGGTTTGAATTTCAACTTTATCAAGTTCCAGTCTCCAAGCGTTTCTTAGATAAAGGCTCTTGACAGACAGACAGACAGACAGACGGACGGACGGACAATAAAGTGATCTTATAAGGGTTCCTTTTTTCTTTAAAAAGTACAGAACCCTAATAACAAAAAGTTAGAGCTTGCCAAGCCGCGTTTGGGTCGCCAGTCAGTCCATAATTCGATGAGACAATTATCTATCAACAATTTTACACGTGATTTCATTTACGTTTGGCCATCGGCTGGCGCCAACGATTCACATACTCGTACATAATTATATATAATAGGCGTAGATAGCTAATCGTAGCCGTCTGTTTTCCCAGGATGTTCCCACAGCTATCTGAATGGGTTCCGGTTTATATATCTGCTATATCCGCTTTTGGTTCAAATCCTAATATTTATGTGTAAATCGGCTGATTCATACCGTATAATAAAATATATCTTTTACTTTGTCATTTTTGATAAATAAAATTGTATGCTTAATATATTATGGAGGCAGTCGTGACGCAATGAGGCAGAGCCTGCCTGTAAACGTTAGTTTGGTTGTGGGTTCGGTTCCCACTATGGGAAATGATTTATTTTCATTACTTGCTCTATTAACAAAATAAAGTCCGGCGTTGAATTTCGTCGTTCAGCGCGCAATATATTGAAAATCATCATTAAGGATGAATCTAAAAAAATATTAGTTATTAATTTGATTGTTCTTTTTATAAAAAATCCTATCTGGTAATTTGCTTCTCTTTGAGCCTTTACTAATTTTGTTCCTTTTTTTACTTCCAGCCAACGTTTGCTGGTTATAGATTCGATTCCAACTCGGGAGAATGAATTATTTTTATTTGGTAACAACACAAAACACTTTGGTAACAAAACTAAGCTAAACTTTTATTTCTAATACGTAGTGTCTTGAAAATTAGATTGGAGTGTCTTGAAAATTGGATTGGAGTGGCTTTAAAATGAAGTTAAAAAAATAATACGATATTTTTTTTACGTACATATTCTATAAAATTAAACATATTTAACATACAAATAAAAATTTAGCATACAAATAAAAATAAAACATATTTTGTAAGTAAAATAATAATTTAGTATAACTTAAGAAAATTGTAAAATAATTATCGTTATCATACACTTAGTGTGATTGTTGTATAAATTGAGTAGCATTCTTACTTAACAATAAATTATCGAGAAACGTGATATTTTTATTTCTTATTTTGCATTATCCAAGCAATTTTCTTTGTTAACGTTTAACTTTTGCGTGTTTATCGGTTGGCAATTTATTTTAAGTACGTTTTAAATGCACCTACAATCTAGATCGCTATCTACTAATCGATACCAATCATTTTCAGGAAAAACCACTTGTGCACTACCACAATGTACTAGGGCTGTTGCGGATGTCGATTTTTTGATATCCACAGATACAGAGGCGCATTTGGATTTTAGTTAATATTTAACAAAATTTTCTGATAAAATAGAGTAAAACATATATTGCTTCAACATTTTATAAGATCTACGCTTATATTAAAATCGAAATAGATCGGTGTCTGTACATGGAAAATATATAAGAAAAAATGTGTTTGTATCTTAATGTATATTCGTATTGCTAAATGCAAATATGGATACGAATGGATTATCAAGTCAATCCTCACCATTCGCATCATCGAATAAAGTGGGTACTTACAACCTACCTACTTTATTGGAAACTTGGAAATTTAGTTTTAGAAACAAATTGTACCATAGGTTAACATCTAAAATAATAATATATTTGCAGTAAAATATTACTAATTTAAAGACTTAATTCAAACACAATTTATTTACTGTTCGAAATAAATGCAACTTGTTTATTTGTGGTGTTGTTATATAAAATATAAATATAAAAGTACATATATTAATACTTACTTATTATGAAAACGTATAAAAATTTGAACGTAGCGGTTTGTTAAATTCTTCCATGTGTTCTCGAGATCGTATATTTTTGCGATATAAGTAAACTTAGAATCTCTTGTAAAAATATTAATAGTAAATGAAAAATAAGAAATAAATTAATATCGGAATAGTTTTGAAATTTTTTGAGGCGAAATACTTATAATATCTACTCAAAGATAGATTTTCTAAATAAATATTTTTCTTTCCTTATATTATTTATAATCCATACCATACCTTACCATACCTATACGTATTATAAATTCGAAACTAACTCTCTCTCTGTCTGTCTGTTTGTCTGAGTAGCGATCAGGGCCAAACCGCTTATCTGATTGTGATAAAAATTCATACAGATATACTTAAGGGTCTTGGGATGGTTATAGGTAACTTTTTTTTCTTATGTTTTTAATATTCTCGATATATCATAATATATTAAAATAATTTTCAATTTGACATGTGATTTATTTTGCCATGTTATTTCAACCGTCGCTAAGCAATCGTTGCTAAGCAAAATGGAGTTTTGTTGTTTAAAGAAAAAGTCGCCCAAAATGAGGTTCCTGAACGCTTACATGGAGTGTGCTGACTCAACCTTATGAGACATTTAAAAAGAATGTTTTACAAAAATATTGCCCTTTAAAAAAATCTATTAAAAAGACTGCGATGGAAATGGAAATGGATGGAAATATCTACATATTTACCTCTGAAGGTTAAACTATAGTTACCATTTTAATATATTTAATTTAAATTTATAGACTATAGTTAATGTATCTTCTATAATTTAGTATTCATCATTATCAAAATAAATATAATAGTCATCTTTAGCATTTTATTTAGATTGAAATTATAGTTTACTGTATAACACTGTAATAAATACTTAAGGAGATATCACTAATTCAAAATGAGCTACCCTCCGAGCCGCATGGTATGACAGACTTGAATGGGCAGACGACGTTGACGGTTTTGTAAATTTTCATACATTTTCGATATACTGTTAATTTTATGTAATTATTTGCTGTTTATTTTTAATTTATATTTTTCTTTGGTTCTATTAACTTATTCGAGTAGTAGAATTAGTAAGATTTCTTTTTTATTTCTAGGTGTGGTGGGAGTTTTGGCCCTGCGCGGCATCGCCCGCTACTTTTGATTTAATGTTATTAAGTATATTTAGGAAACAGTGGTTGGTTATCTTAGTTCGGCTATCTATTCTGTTGTTATACACTTAATAAATAATAATTTTATTCTTTCGGGATTTTATTTGATATTGCTCGCAAAAATTAAAAAAAAATACATTTTTATTTATAAGAAACGATCAATGTAACGGAAAACTTGCAATTTTCAATATTTTTTTGTCACAAAGAGAGAAGAAAAGAGATACAGTGTCGCGGACTTCTATTAGAACGAATGAAATTGAATATTTTTGTAGTACGAGGAACTTGCATATATTTTACTTCTGCAGCACTTGCACGGTTCGATCGATTCGGCTTTCATTGTTTTTAATATATTTTTATAGTGTTATTCCACACTTAGGAAAGAAAAATACTTATTTAGAAAATAAGTAAGGCGCCTCCTGGAAACCGACCAAGTCGATTTCCAGGAGGCGCGGGTTCGAGTCCCGCTACGTTCATATTTTTATACGTTTTCTAAATAAGTGGCTTTCATTATTATTGTTATTTGGTTATAAAGGATTAACTAACAGTAGAAATACACCGTTAGTTAGTTAGTTAGTTAGTAACGTTATATAGCCACAGCCACAGCACATAATATGTCTATCTCCTAAGGATAACCCACAGTAACCATTGTTGTGTTTTAAAATAAAGAAAGGATAATTACGACAAAACTATTTTCAACAGTACAGTATTATTCCTTATCTGAATAAATATGTTAGATATATTGTGCGATTTATACAGATTGCAATTGGTTTTTACAGTTTTAAAAAACGGGAGTAGAAAGGTGCGTAAATATTTAAAGTTACGCAAAAATCATATATTGTAACGAACATATTGTAATCCTTAAAAAAATCTAAGTAATTCTCGGCGACAGGATATATCGTTGCACAGCATTATTAATTTATTTACTGTTTTATTATAATATAGATTATATTACGTGTTACTTTTAATTTTAATACTTATAAATATTTATTTTACGTTGATAATATTGATAATGTAGCTGGTTTTGAAAACAAAACATTTTTTTTTTCTATTAATATTTTTCTTCGGTTACGTTTACTTATTGTTTTTGTTCATTTTAGTTTGGTACTTTTTCTAATATTAAGAATTTCCTTTAGTTATTTTTATTTATTTTGTTTGTTGTAATTTATTATTTGTAATAATAAATCTCTACTTATTACTCTTTTTCAATTTGTTTTCATTATTTAGGCTTATATTTTCTAACTACTTAAAAACTGAAAATATTTTCATAAATATATATATTCGTATAGTTGTAGCGGGCGAAGCTGCATCCGGGTCCGCTAGTTATTATATAAAAACATAATTCTTAGTAATTATGTTTGGGTAGCGGAAATTTGTAAAATTCTCCCTATAGAGATGCTAACATAAATAAGTTGTAACAAGCGTATAAAAATTTCGACTTAGCTTAGCTTCATGAGAACGTATGGCTTAGTGGTGAGAGCGTCTGATCGGTTTCCAGGAGTTTTCTAAAGACTCTTGAGTACTTTACTTTCCTAAGTGTGAAATAACACTTTAAAAATATATAAAAAAAAACAATTAAAGCTATTATGTACTTTGTGTTGCTGATATCTGGAGTCAATTTTTATAAGTACTTTGTCTAATCGTATATTGTATCTCTGTATCGTAGTAGCGTGTCTGTCTAAATAATATTGTATAAACATTTTTAAAATAGCTTTTAGAGTTGTTAAATGTTTTTAACATATTTTTGTCACGTATTTTCGAATTATATTATGCTATATATAAAATTGTCTACTGTCTATTCTTGGCTACGTCCTTTTTTAACCGACTTTAAAAAAGAGGATTTATTAAGAGGAGGACCGATGATCTAATACTCAATTATTATTTACTATTAAAAAGGTAAAAAAAAATATATATATTAGGGTATAAAAAATATATATATAGGGTAATTATATAGGGTAAATATAATTATCGAAATTCTAAGATTAAATGATGTATAAAACTACTATCCTAAAAAAATACATTTTCTTAAAATTACTTGTTAATATTGTTTTACAACGCTTGACTAATGTCACTTTAGTTTACTTGCCATAATCAAAAGTGACATTTGCTAAGTTTCATTACTAAAAACTCGCTATTTATTTATTGTTGTTTTCTATTAATTGAGTTTATTTAGAATTAAATGTTTATTTTTTACTGTAAAATATCACTAGAATAATATCTTAGTTATACATTTTTAAACAATGGAAGAAGGCAACTCAATCATTTACGGTCTAGAAAACCAGGTTTGATAAAATATATATTGACAATATTGTCCAATAAGTTTCTAATAAAATAAATTACGAATAAAAATATATTTTATAATTTTTATCTTCGTCGTTTCTACTGTAAATATTTTTACATAAAGTTGATTGCTATAAAATTAAGCATTAAATGAATAACTAAAAATAAATAAATAAATCAGCTTCACGCTGTATCCCCCACACAGCAGGGTAGGCAGAGAAAACCTGAGTGTTAAGACACTCCGTTCCCCACTTTCTGCCAAATTCTGGAAGCATTGCGTGCTGAGTGGCAGAACTCTACGCCGCGGTTTGCCTCGACACTAGAGCGAAGAAATGGAGATATACTTTTAAATAAATATTTCATCTCCTCGAGTGGGGATCGAATTCACAACCAATCTATTTTACAGTCACACTTTGTGCCCCTGCACATAAGTTAAAAATAACAGTAAATATATAAAAATAAAGTTAAATATATGTTTTAGACGAGAGCCTTATCACCACAATATGGAGAAAGTGATGCAATAAGATTTTTAATTGGAACTCAGAGTTTAAAACCTAATACAAATCAGGTTCATGTTGTTGAATTAGAGGAAGATACAGGAGCATTGCATACAAAAGTGAGATAATGTTATATAAAACGAAGCTTCACCATTTTTCCTCCATACATGGGAGTATTAATAGATACTGCCATATACTGATAAGACAATTTGTTTGCATTGCAAGGTGGCTCAACACAGCTCTTTGTCTAACGGAGTGGGGAAATGAAAACAATTAAAATATTGGTCTTATATTATTAACTAGCGACCCACTCATGGGTTTGCCTGCATACCACCTATAATTCTTTTTTTATGCAAACGTGGATGGTTGACAGGATGTCATCAGCATTTAAACAAATAAATTTTCCTTGAAAGCATTGTAGAAATTTAATTACCATGTTTCTAGGATGGATGTTTTAACAAACTGTAGCCTAATTTCTTTATATTAAATAATATTTTAGGTATTCAAACATGATATTGGTGAAATATGGCATCTTCGGTGTTCACCTCATGATGCTGCTATATTGATGACTACACACAGTGCTTATGACCCAGACTCTAGCCAATGTACTATGGGTGTTTCTATCTTCAAGCTTCCTACAACCGATGTGAGTTATGTACATTATTTTCTTTTTGGTAGTTTCCCACTATATCTTATATATAGCAGAGTGTGCAGAGATAATCTAGTGTCGATATAATCTGCAATCTTACATCTTTCCATCTTCAGTTGCTAGCTTATTAAGTGGCAGATCTCAATAGCATAATTTGTCTTGCCAAAGTAGAAAAAAATTAATTATTTATTCCACAAGTGGTAGTTAAATCCACAACAATATTGTTTACAGTCGGACTATGTCCTATTGTAACATAATGGCTTTTGACAAATAACAAGCAGTTTTTTATTTTCTATTAGAATAAAATACAATATGTAATTTCAACATTTCATAACTCTTTAATACATTTTTAGGTGATTCCTAAAGACTTAGATGACTTAAGTGCAGTACAGAATAGAAATGCAGAGGAAATGGAGCTACTGAAGATTATCACACCAGATGTGAGTTTGCAAATGTTTTCAGTTTTATTTTTTATTCTACTTATAGTGGGGTATGTTGTAAGGCCTAGTGTCCTATAAAATTTTATCCACAACAATAATTTATGTTCAGTCAGTAAATTTAATAAGACTCCTTTTGAATGATTAACATATGAATGTAATCTTCATGTTTTTTCCACACAGTAAATTGCCTAGTGACACCCTGTTTTCCGCCACCGTTCCGCCAAATTCTTGAGGCATTGCGTTTTGACTAGAGGAACTGAACGCCGCGCCATACCTTGCCCTTACCCCTTACCAGGGCAAGGCAATGAAAATATTAATAGTTCATTCCATGACTAAGAATCGAACCCGTAACCTTTAATTATCCTACTCTATATTTATGTGTTTATGTAAAATAATATACAAATTAGAATATTCTTTCTCCAGAAACCTGAAGAAGAAATCAGATGTGCTGAATGGCATTCTTCAGATACAAGCAAAATCGGTATAGTTTTGGACAACTATGTCAGTATTCGAGACATAAGCACCGGTGATCAAGTGGCCTGTATAGAACCAGAAGGCAGGACAAGGTTGAAATTTACCAGTGGGAAATGGAGCTCCCAAAGTCATAATCAAGTAAGAATAAATATAGTATGGTCGACGAGTTGTGACCAACCTGGAATTAGGCGTACAGGGCGACTCGTTAATCGTACTGTATGATAGCAGAAATTAAGTGGTAAGAGTAATAAAAAAAGAATAAAAAAAGAGATAAAGAGCAATATACATGCATTTATATAGCGGTCGGTGTCGGTATCGGCGGTGTCATAGGCGGAAAGATGTTTTGTTAGTTTCACACTGTATCCATTTATGTATGTCAAGGTAGATAGAGAAAATATGATCCTAAATGTCAAATATTAATAAAATTCTTTTATTCTTTAAAATATTTATTTATTTTAATGTGAAACATGTAATTTCGTTACAGTTTGCAGTATTACAAGATACGCATATAAAATGTTTTGATATACGGACGGATTGTAATAAACCAGCGTGGACTGTAGATGGCGCTCACAGACAACTTGCTAGGGATTTAGATTTTAATCCTAATAGGTAAACATATGAATAAAATATTTTTCAAAGACAATATTTAGTAAAGGCTGAATAGTAATTGTTGTGGGTACTATTCCCACTTGGGACAGTGATTAATAATTTCCTCACGCTGGTATCTACCAGTTACGGCGTTGAGTTTCGCCACTCAAATCGCAATATCTCAACAATTGTTTGGGGAATTGAGTACCTTAACACTAGGTTCCCTCTGCCTACACTGCTATATGCGGGGTACAGTGTGAAGTTGCTAATAAAATAAATTCCACATAAAAAATATACATGTATATTTTTTATGTGGAATTTATTTAATTATGTGAGGCCAGTCGTGGCGCAGGGGCACAAAGTGTGACTGTAAAACCGACTGGTTGTGGGTTCGATCCCCACTCGAGGAGATGAAATATTTACTTAAATTTATATTTAATTTCTTCGCTCTGCGGGATGAAGCTAAAAAAAATGCATGTATAGCAAGATAAATTTATAATTTTTAAGTAAAACTATTTATTTTTTAAGTATTATAATTTTAACAAGAATATCTATACACATATCAATATATGAAGTGTGTGTAACTTTTTTAAAACACTGATTGAAATAAGACAAAACCGTTTCTGAGATTAGTATGAATAGACGACTATACATTTGTCTGTATAAACAGACAAAAAATTAAAAAGGATTGTTTTGGTTCTATTACTTTATTAAATGCCATCATATATATATTTTTCTTTATATATCTTCCATGTACAGACATCGATCCGTTCGATTTTATTTTAAGTATATATAATAAGAAGCAAAAGCGTAGCCTTTAGTTCCACCATTCAACACGCAATGCCTAAAAATTCGACGGCAAGTGGGAAACTGAGTGCCTTAACACTGGGTTCCCTCTGCTTACCATACTATAAGCAGGATACAAAAAAAATGAAAAAAGTAAAGTAAAAAAAAATACTACAACAATTAATTAGATTAAACTTTTTAGTATGTTACATATTGTTATATTTTTTTTTACAGACAATTTCATTTGGCAAGTGCAGGTGACGACGCAGCGTTAAACATTTGGGACTATAGAAACGGAAAGGAACCTATATTTAGTAGATCTGATCATTCACACTGGTATTATATTTATTTTTATTCACACTATCCCACACATAGCAGGGCAAAGGGAATCTAGAATCTGGGAACCTAGTGTTTAAAACACTCCATTTTGCATTAAGACACTCCCCAATTTTCACCGAATTCTGAAGGCATGGCTTTAAGAGTAGCGGAACTAAACGATGTTCTTTGCTTCGTTACCAAAGCGAAAAATAAAATATTAAATTTATTCCCCCGAGTAGGAATCGAACCCACAACTGTCTCGTTTACAGTCGCACGCTTGTACCCATGCGCCACGACGGCGACATTGTTTTTATTTTAGTATGCTAGTTTTTGGTAAGTTAGACAGAGAGAATCAAATAAATTACTCTCTCTACTTTTTGTCCGCGATTAGATGCTTTAAAAAAGTACTATTTTTTCTTGTACCATACTGTATTGCACTTGTTGCAGGGTAAGACTCTATTTCCAGTTTCCGACGAATTTTTCGACATATTACGTGTTAAGTTGCGGAACTCAACGCTGCATTTTGTCTTGTTATCGGAGCGAAGAAATGAAATTATTAAATAACGTTTAAGGTGACACGCTTGGTCATTGAGCCACGATAATAAACATAGTAAAAGACGCCCTATTGTTTGATGAAATGAAATAGTGAATATATTATATGCAGAGTTGTGGGATGCTAATATAATATGCTATAAACCTTCTTTATTTTCTAGAATTTGAATAAAACGGGAAAATAATTGAATCTTATTTAATATGCAGTGTTGAAATTCGCCGCTCAACACGCAATGTCTTTAAAATTCGGCAGAAAGTGGGGAGCAAAGTGTCTTAACACTAAGTTCCCTCTACCTACCTTGCCACATGCGGGAAACAGCGTAAAGCAAAAAAAAGTTATAGTATTTACGTGTTTAGCTTATTTTCTTTACAGGGTATGGACAGTAAGATACAACACATACCACGAACAATTATTACTGACAGGCAGTTCTGATGCCAGAGCCTTACTGACAGCAGCCGCCAGCATCTGTGAGCCTGACGACGAGGAGAGAAAGGGACAGGTGTATGTATTTCATTTAAATTTAACATTCTTTTTCTTGCATTTCCCGCATTTGGCGGGTTAATCAAACAAAACCTTGTGTTAAAAACTTCTGTTCTCTACTTTTCGAACATTTTGAAGGAGTCTGTTTATTGAATTGTTGTAATATTTTTTAAGAAACGATGAAAAGTTTTTAAATAATATAAACATTAACCCTGTCATATAATACTTATTATCTCAATGTTAACTTCTGATACCATGTAATAATTAATGTTCTTTTTATTATTAAATAAAACGCTTATTCTATAAGCTTTTAATTCCGAGTGGCAATCGAACTCGCAACCATTCATTGGCTTTATTTTACTCTTTATTCAATAAAACAGGGTACAAATTCCACCACAAAATCCAGAAAGCTATAAATAAAAATTGCAAATAATTCCAGTCTAGAAGACGGTGTGCTACAATCCTACGAACAACACGAGGACTCTGTGTACTGCGCGGAGTGGAGCGCCGCCGAACCCTGGACGTTCGCGTCGTTGAGCTACGATGCGCGCCTCGTGTTGTCTCGAGTACCGAGACACTTTAAATATAGAATTTTATTATAATAATATCTGGTTTTGGCATAATTAATAACACCTTATAAGTACTAGTGCTTACGATTTTTGACGAGAATACTCACGATGTCTCACGAAGACATACGAGAACACACGAGCAGTCACGAAGATCAATACAATAACAATAGAAGTAACAATTTTATAGGACTCATAGACTTATTATGTCCTATTCTGTCTTGTAAATCATTTGATTAATCAGATTTTCATATAAATAAATACAATTTACTTGCATTTACATATTTTTTTTTAATTTAGGACGACTCAATAAACTACTTTGTGTTTATTAAAGTTAAGATTCTCTTACCCATTTTTCGAGATTTTGCATGTTGGATGGGGAGAGTTTAAAAGTGCGCTTTATATTGTTACCAAAGTGCGGAAATAAAAATAAATAATTTCCCCTAGTGGAAATCGAGCAACACCCCCGCGTTTACAGTTGGACGCTTTGCCACAACGGCAATTATTGTTTACCTATTAATATATTCAAACACATTATTATTTATTCTCAATCACTTTAATGACAATAATCTCATGACAAGAACATTATATTAACTTACCCTACTTTAATATTACTTTTATTATAAAAGTGACATAAGTTGTGGGTACCTTAATAATTCATAGCCAATTATCAACACCATTTATAACACCTATGTATGCTTATACATAGGCAATTTACTTTCTAAAATTTTGTTACACTTGTCATATAGAGAGATAAATTTTGTTACACTCATTTGTCTTTTAATTTTCAAAAATGTCTTCAGTGGGTAATAGAAATCATTGCAGTGTAATAAATGTATAATGAGAGAAAAAATATATTATGTATATGCAGAACATTCCTATTATTATTATATTTGCTTTATATCAAATACACAATAATATTTACTCGATTTTCTTTTTATTTAATTCGAAAACTTATAAACAATAAATAAAATAAGTAATAACAAAAAACAACAGTATAAATATATATTTATTGATATTTAGAATCTCTCAGCAACTCGTTTGGCGACATTCCTTAAATTCCCATACACTTTGGAAGGCGGTGAACCCATGATCAAATTGCAAATAGCTCTTCTTGCTAAGGCAATATTTTGATAACTACCCAATATATGTATTTTTGAATCAGCCAAAACTATCCTAGTCTTCGTTACATTTTCTATAGTAAACTTAGTGCGGCCTGCTTTACCAGCCAATCTGCCTATAGCTCTGCCTAAATGATCACCCTGTAGAGTCTTCACATCTTTTATCTCAAAAGACTCGACAAATAAGTCATCTAATCTTAGTAAAGCTAGTGCATCTTCAACATCAAAACCATAGACGAATGCCTGAAAAATATTGTGATATGAATTAATTAATTAATTAAATTAAAAAAAAACATATCCAGACTTTCCTCACATCAAGATAAATGGAGTAAACCTAGTTTAGACACAGAGCAGTTGAACTCAGTCATGGCACAGGGGAAAGAATCTCAAGGCAATGTAGTATCTTAACAGATCCCAGGTTTACTCTACAATGTGAAGGATACAATGTGAATATAAAAAAGAGACACCAAAATTTTCGAGACATTGCTTGCAAGGGAAAAGGAGAATTAAATTGTCTAGGAAAGTGATAATAATTTAAATAGAATCATTACTCTGAGCAGAAACAACTCAAATTCAGTGTTTACAGTCAGAAAAAGTAAAACAATGTATATAGTATGAATTAAGCCAAATATAATAAAAACTGGCAAATAAGCCTATAGAAATAGATTATTTTTTAGAAATCATAAACTAGATTTCTAAACAAGTATAATTATAGTATGTTGAGATAAAATAATGTAATGATCAAAGCCGGATAATTAAACATTTAATATAAGTCACACTGAACAAAACTCCAGCAACTCCAACTTTTATGCCAACTAGTAAGTGGTTGAGTCACCCTAATCTCTGATAAGTTAGACTAGTGCTATAAACAAGGTAAATGTCATAAATTAAATGAGAAACATCAGTCAAAACACTTCTAAAGACTTTATTATTAATGCAACTGGAACAATTTTAAATTAACTCTTCATCTTCATCAAGATATTTTTGTCATGATAGTAGTTAAAATATCTTGACTTTACAAAAGTCAGAAAATTATCAAAATTAGAGGTAAGCTACTTTTAGTTTTATTTGCTATACTGTTTATTTTATCTTCATGCTGCACACATAACACGGTAGGCAGACGGTATACTTAAATTTAAGACACTCCATTTCCTTTATGATACTTCCATTTCCCACTTACTACTAAATTATGGAAGCATTGTGTGTAGAGTAGCGGAACTCAATGCCACTTTGCTTAGTGACCAGAGTGAAGAAATAAAAATATTTAATATTTCACTGTTATACTGTTCTAGCACATCAAAATATCAATATCGCCCAACATAACTTATTAGTAGGCCATTTTAATTGGTGTAGTAAAGAAAATTACTTACTTTAACAAAATCAGCAGCTTTTTGTAAATTAGCTATATCTTTAGTTTCTGGTCCAACTCTGATTTCAACATTGCGACTTTTTGTGTTAAAACGCACTTGGAGCAGAAGATGTTCAACAATTGGTGTGAATATCTTTAACCAATTTTCTCTTAATGGTGTGTATCTGTAAAAAAAAGAGAATTATTTAATGACTATAAATACAATTAGCACTGTTTTAAGAAACGTTAAAAAAATATTAAAAACATACAACAGTTTTCTAGTAGGTTATAAAATTATAATTTACGGCCATATAAAAATTTGATTTTTTTGAGGTTATATATACCTGTGCGCTGGTACTGCAACTTTCCTCATATTTTCTTTACTTTCATTTGGCTCTCCATTTTTTTTTATTTTCTTCAATTTAGATCGACGTTTTCGATTTTTTCCCGCATCATTTTGGTGTTCTACGTCCATACCTTCCCCCGATTCAGAAACGATTTTATTTTGAACATTTTTTAATTTTATAGGGTTCTTGGCAGGTAAAAATTCATCCACATTGATATTTTCTACTTCCATTATGTGATTTTATTAATATATATAAAGATCTTGAGAGAAATACTGCTAAAATTATTATTTTCTTGTTGATAAATAATTTTCACATGGTATTTGACGTTGATCTACAGATAAAAGAAAGAAAACAAATATCCTGTGTCAGATGTCAAACTTAATATAGATCGTACTAAATAATAATCAATTAAATATTTTTAACTAGAGATAAATCTAAACAAAATTTATTAAGCATTCAAAATAAATAGAAATAAAAATTATATCTTCTTCTTGTAAATTTTATTTAATATGGTGATAAAATGTAGAAATAATGGAACGTTTATGTCAAAATACCCAATAGAATAGAGGTGTTATGTCATATATCTTAGCTGAATTTTAATAATTATGAACTAAATAAAGGTAAGGAAAACAAAATAACTATATACACATTTTTTAAATAAATTATAAACTACGTCTTGCTTCAAATTTATAGGTCCTATTGAAAATGGCGACACTTATAAGATTTGTGAAGATCCCCGTTCAAGGTGGTAAAATTGCAGGATGTACTATCGTTCAGAACAGGACTATAATGGGAAAGGCTTTGCGAGAGTCGCTGCCACCACGTCCCCCGAAACCTGCACCATTTGATTACGAAAATAAAAACTACGGTTGGATTCGCAGTCTGTTTGACCGTACCACTCACAGGTTTGACGAAAACACGAAACTTTTAGTGGTCGATGGTCCAGTGGCTGCTGGAAAAACAGAGTTCGCTAAAAAGCTAGCCGAAGATCTCGATATGAAGCATTTTCCTGAAGCTAACATGGATATTCACTATGTTCGCCCAAATGGCATCGACATTCGTATGTTCGACAAGGATATACCCGAAGATACTAGGACCTTTGACCATGTTAACTTTAACCTTGCTCCTAACCATCGTCTTGTTGGAAATTATCAGATTATGATGTACATTGCAAGATATCATCAATATATTGATGCCCTAGCTCATCTCTTGAATACTGGACAAGGAGTCATTCTAGAAAGGTCGCCATATTCTGATTTTGTGTTTTTGGAAGCGATGCTCTCACAAAATTATATAAGTAAAGCAATTAAGTCAGTTTATTACGAGCTGAAGGCGAACACGATTGAGGAGTTGATGCGACCCCATCTTGTCATTTACTTGGATGTGCCAGTGGATAAGGTTTCTATTTTCAATATTAAAAAATTATATCAATGTTATGGTAAAGAGGTAGTGTCTGACTGTGAATAGGCCAGTTGTGAGTCCGTTTCTTTGTCATGAGAATTAATTTTTAACTTGCTTCGACTGATGCTTACCAAAAAGACAATGCAAAGTGTTAAGTTTAATTAAGTAATTTAACATATAATATCTTGAAAACTGTGCCCAGCATGGGTGATGTTAAGTTTTACTCCCTTCCCTCTGTCTATCCTGCTATATGCAGTACAACATTAAACTAGAAAAAAAATATCTTTTAAATCTTCTAATCCTTATGAAAAATCCAAATTTCTTTCTAAGTCTTATTATTTAAAATATTTATTTCAATTGACTTATTTATATCTAATTATAATTAATAAAAACAAAAAACAAAATCAGCTTCATGCTGTATCCCATACAGCAGGATAGCCAGTGGTAACCTAGTGTTAAAACATTCCTTTCCCCACTTTATGCTGAATTTTTCAAGGCGTAGTGTGTTGAGTGGTGGAACTTAACACCGGGTTTTTGCCTTGGTGCTAGGGCCATAGAAATTAAAATATTAATAAATAATGATTTATTCCCTCGAGTGGGGCTTGAACCCACAACCTTACATTCACACTCTTGTGCCACCTCTCCTCTTCTAAATTTTTTATCTCTCTCTCTATCTATTTTTCTGGGCTAATCTCTGAATTTTTACTGAAACATAGAGGATGTTGTACAACAAATGGGCTACTAATTATCCCAGAATTCCAGCAGTTTTGGGAAAAACACAGGGACAGCCTTAAAATTTGGACAAAGTTGCAGATGGGTTGGTGGTATTAAATATATAAAAAAAAAATCATACTCTAGGTACAAGAAGCCATAAAACGCCGCGGCCACAAACATGAGTTGGAGGGCAAAGCTTTATCCAAACCTTATTTAATGGAATTAGAACGTCAATACAAGAACAATTATTTGCGAGACATATCTACACACGCAGAGCTTCTGGTTTATGATTGGACTGGTGGTGGTGAAGTTGAAGTTGTAAGTATTATTATAGTTGTATTTTTTTATTTATATATATATATTTTAACATAATATAGTCAATGAGATGTTGCCTGTTGAAGTTAGTTTCTGAACTTATGCGCATTGTTCACT
The DNA here is from genome assembly GCA_021202915.1 of Heliconius himera. Taxonomy (NCBI): domain Eukaryota; kingdom Metazoa; phylum Arthropoda; class Insecta; order Lepidoptera; family Nymphalidae; genus Heliconius; species Heliconius himera. The sequence continues at coordinate 41,885 of JAJHJA010000073.1, forward strand.
CTTGAAGAAAACAATCAACAGTAGAAATTTTATTACATTGAGGCCAGTTGTGGCGCAGGGGCACAAACTGTGACTGTAAACACGACTGGTTGTGGGTTCGATCCCCATTCGAGGATTTGAAATATTTATTTAAATTTATGTTTCAATTTCCTTCGCTCTGGTCGAGGCTAAGCGCGACGTTGAACTCTGCCACTCAACACGCAATGCCTCCAGATTCCGGCAGAAAGTGTGGAACGGAGTGTCGGAATACTAGGTTCTCTTTGTCTACCCTGCTGTGTCCGGGATACAGCGTTAAGCTGATTTATTTAATTTATTTTACGAAAAATACTAAAAACCAATCCTAAAAACAAAATTCTTTATAAATCTCGATGTAGGGGGGGTGAGAACTAATGTTTAGTGTGTCTAAGATTCACAGAGAAATAATTTCATATTTTGTAACTTTTTATTTTAGTTTAGATAACGTTAGTACGCGTACCTTATAATATATAAAAATATCAAATAATTTTCTGGTAACTAGATATTCAGACAGGGTTTTATTCACAGCACCCTTAAAAGGTCATCATAAAATAAAAATAAAGAAAACAAGATACCGAGGCAAAGCGCGGCATTGAGTTCCGTTATTCTACACGTCATGCCTCCAGAATTCAGCGGAAAGTGGGGAACGGAAGTGTCTTTATGGGAACAGTATCCTGCTATGGGAGGATACAGTGTGAACCAAATTTTTTTTTAATCAAAATTAGGGCAGAAAAATATTTTAACTAATGAATATGTGAATTAAATAAGTGTCCTAAGTCTTTCTAAATAAACAACATAGTAAATCAAACGAAATACCCATAAACCTTATAATTGGAATGCAATTAATGAAACATTTTGTTTAAAAAAAATATTATTAAATTAAATTAAATTAGCTTCACGCTGTATCCCGCACAGAGCAGGGTAGGCAGAGGGAACCTAGTGTTAAGACACTCCGTTACCCACTTCCTGCCGGATTCTGGAGGCATTGCGTGTTGAGTGGCAGAACTCAACGCCGCGCTTAACCTCGACACCAGAGCGAAGAAATAGAAATATAAATTTAAGTAAATATTTCATCTCCTCGAGTGGGGATCGAACCCACAACCAGTCGGTTTTGTAGTCACACCTCGTGCCGCTGCGCCACGACTGGCCTCTACTAAAAAACTGACTGACTAAAAAAAAAAATTTAATAATAATGTCAATAATTTTAATCAATTCCCAGGTAGTAGAAGATATAGAGCGTCTAAACTTTGACCAGTATACGGAAAGAGAAGAACCCAAAATGAAGGACTGGCGCCTGCCACGAGAGATGGAATGGGCTGAACAGCGAGCGCTATACACAAATTACAAGAATTACTTGATGAATCTATTCAATATACCAAGATTTGATGTGCCAGAGCTGATAACCAATGCTGATGATGGTTATGCTAGGGATAAGGTAGAAAAGAAATACGTGCTGCACTTTTAGACAGTAAAAAAATGGAAATCATTCACTCTGAGTGGGGATTGAATCAACAACTATGGTCTCGATTTCTTGGGAGATTAATTAATGAAAAAAAAATTGTTCCTTTTTTTAATATAATTTTTTTTATTTTTCTTTTGCAGAATTTGAACCTGTGTCCTTTTTTGACAAGCCAATTAAAATTGTTATAACTTTTGAATAAAATTGTTATAACTTTTTTGGCACATAAAATGCATAAAAAAAATACTGTTTTCTTATCCAAAATATGTGTTTTTTTTAAGCATCACGATGTATCCCGCATACTGCAGGGAGGCCAGAGGCAAGCTCGTTCCTCAATTTCCGCTGAATTCTGGAGGCATTGCGCGAGTGGTGGAACTCAACACCGCGCTATGCTCCGATACCAGAGCGAAGATGTGAAAATATTAAATATTTAATTTACTCGAGTGGGAATTAGGCCTACAACCAGTCGCGTTTACAGTCTCACTCTTATGGCCCTGCGCCATAACTCGTCTCATTTTTCTTTTTAATTTTATTTTGTCTATTTTAGGTTATCTATGACCATCCCGCGTTCCATTATGTGGAGGGATACCAGGATAAGGAAGGAAATCTATTAAACAACAAAATGCCCAAATACACTGAACACATCTAAATAAACAAAAGTGCTATGTAGAATAATATGTATGATATGAATAAAATTATTATGTTGGGATGTACTGTGTTTTTTTTTTCCTGTTTCACGCTGTATCCCGCATATAGTAAGGAGTTGAAACATAGTGTTAAGACCTTCGATTGGGAATCGCCCCGGTATAAGCGTGCGTCTCTCCCTCTCCCGAAGGTTATCGAGAGATTATATGCATGGTATTATTTATTAGTATAAAAAATATAGATCGTAACAGTCACTTAGCGCCAAATATACACTACAATATAGGGTGGAAGAGGCAGCGCTCCTTTTATGGAAACAGCATATAGGGTAAAATATTTCAAACCCATATTTAAAGAACTTAATCAAGATGCCTCAACAGTTTGGACGTAGGATTTTTTTTTCATTTGACGATTTTTATCCATACCTGTATTTCGTGTGACGCGATTACGTATAGATCCTAATAACATAAACACTTACTACTACAAAAATACTACTAAAGGTTAAACAACTATGAACTTTATCGCCAATTCCTACGACTCGACTTCGGAATGAGCCGTGTGCGGCGGTGTTCCTTTGATAGGTTTATATGTGCGTGCGTCGTCCTTACAAGTGGCGTTTTATTTCAAAATGACAATTTTATTATTTATTTTGTTTGAAAAAATAACTTTTTCATTTTTGGAAATTTATTTTTTTCTGATTTATATTAGGCTTTTATAGAGTAGTTAAAACTGTGGTTTCATTTAAAGTGGTGCTTACACTTCCACCCTGTATAACGGTCAACGTTCTGTGTTCTGAAACTTTGCGCATTGTACACTTATGAAGAAAACTATCAAAAGTAAGAAAATTTCTCATTGTCATAAAAGCATTAAAATATTATAAAGACTAATAAATATGTTAGATTAAAGAGATATATTATAATATTATTATCTTTTCCATACTTATTATAATATTAGAAAAGGAGTAAAATGAAATACATCTTATAAAATCTTTCCATTTATTGTAATAAAAATATAAAACTACAAGTGTTTATAACAGCACCTCACTGCTTTATACAATAGAAAATAGTAATATTAATAAAAATATAGCCACGCATACAATCTATTCAAAATAATAAAATTTTTCATTAAAAAACTTTTACTAACATAATAACAAACAAGTATTATTTTATTAATATTTGCATATTATATACATAAAGTGAACGGAATGTCAAATAAATAAAAAATACTACATAGTCAGTTAATTGGATTATTATTTATAAATGCAGTTTACACAGAATATACATATAATTTAAAGATTTAATAGAAACTGTTTTATCATCATTTTTTACTATACAATTTGTATTAACAGATAACAAAAAAATACTATCCTAAATAATGCAGCTATCATTATTTGAACTAAAAGTTTAATAATTCATTATAAAAAATACTCATGTATCTATAATTTAAAAATAAACAAAAAAAATCAATTTTCAGTATAATTTTAATAATATTGCTAAAAATTATAATAAGATTGCTCATTCATAAAATGTTTATATTTTAAATTATTCTTCATTAATATTATTTTAAAAATTAAACAAATCAATATTTTAAAATTATCTGTTTTTAAATTAGGAAAATCCAGACGTCATCAACATTTTATTTGTGTACAAAAATATATAATCATTAATCACTAATATTTTTTTTACCTGTATACATGTTAAATATAACATTTCATATAAATAAACGATCCACTTCAAGAAATCACTTTATAGAACAAAACCTAAAAATATTTAAAAAATCACAAAAAAAAATGAATTAAATCGTTTATTTATATATTAATTTATTACATATCTAATAAATATGGTGAATCTAGTGCACCTAAGCCGGCTGCCACACCACCTTCATTGGCGTCCGCTAATTTAGTTCTAAGCATGTGTCCAGCTTGACGGTTACAGTAGATTTTATCTTTAGTCCTAAGTATAAAAACATTTTTTTTTACTTTACGATGCACACATATCGTATACGGTATATATCTATAGTAGGGAACCTATTGTTAAAACACTCCGTGCCCTACGCAATGCCCAATGGAATTTGGCGCCGTGTTTTGTCTTATTTCCAGAGCGAGGAAATGAAAATAATTCATCCCCACGAATGAGAACACACAATAGACGCGTTTCAGTAGGACGGTGTTCTGTTGCGCCAAGACAGTCGTCGTCGTCAGTCGTGAAATATAAAGCAACTTTTGAATATTAATAAAAAAATAGAATTTATATTAATTTACTATATATTTTAGAGTTGAGGCCAGTCGTGGCGCAGCGGCACAAAGTGTGACTAAAACCGACTGGTTGTGGGTTCGATTCCACTCGAGGAGATTAAATATTTACTTAAATTTATATTTCCATTTCTTCGCTCTGGTGTCGAGGCTAAGCGCGGTGTTGAATTCTGCGACTCAACAAGCAATGCCTCAAGAATTCGGCAGAAAGTGGGGAACGGAGTGTCTTAACACTAGGTTCCCTCTGCCTACCCTGCTGTGTGCGGGATACAGCGTGAAGCTGATATTTTAGAGTAAAAGTGAACTTAGTGACGTATGAAACCATTAATAGGTTTTAATTAATAAAAAAATATATATTTACCCAATAATAACTCCAAAAATGCCCAATTCTGAGACAAGATCAGTGACCGGTGGAGGAACCGGCGCTCCGGGACGCACTACATATCCTGACACCTGATAATAAATAAAACAATTAAATATTTTGAAAATTTTAGTCAAATACAACAGTTGAAGTGATTCTGACTGTAAGTGTGAAGATTGTGGGTTCGATAAGTAGTCGGATAAATGAGTTATTTTAAGAAACGTTCCAATTAATACAAGAACCTTGTACAATAAAATATTACATGAGAAGGTTCATGTAATATATTATTGTATAGGTTCTTGTAACTTCTTTCTTTATGAGGCGTAAGAACGTACCTGTCTTAAAAAACAAGCATGAGACCGTCGTGGCGCAATGGGACAGTGTGATGATTGTAAACGCAATAGTTGTGGGTTCGGTGTCCACTCGAGCGAATATATTAAAATTAGTTTCATTTCCCCAATCTGGTCGACGAAATGCATTTCTTGAACATTTTATGGTGCGTGGGGAACACTATGTTTCTTAACATTATGTTCCCACCTGCTATCTTATAATCATAATCACTTGCTATGCTAAAAGAAGTCAGTCGCTAAAAAATACACTAAGAAAATCCTACCAAAGGTGGTAATATCCTCTCCATGAGTATGTAAGCGGCGCGCTCGCGGCTGTGACGCATGCGCAGTAGAGCGTCGCGCACGTCCGACCCGTATAGGTTGTTGCCACCGCCTTCCCTTTGGGGCTTTAGAACGAATCTACCCCAAAAATTGTTATTTAAATAAATTAAATCAAATCAAATGAGGCCAGTCGTGGCGCAGGGGCACAAAGTGTAACTGTAAAACCGACTGGTTGTGGGTTCGATCCCCACTCGAGGAGATGAAATATTTATTTAAATATATATTTCCATTTCCCGGCTCTGGTGTCGAGGCAAAGCACAGCGTTGAGTTCTGCCACTCAACACGCAATGCCTCCAGAATTCGGCAGAAAGTAGGGAACGGAGTGTCTTAACACTGGGTTACCTCTGCCTACCCTGCTGTGTGCGGGATACAGAGTGAATCTAATTATTTTTTTTTTAAATTTTAGTCTTGTGTAAGTTACGCTCATATGAGCGTAACGTAAAGGCAGAGTGTTTAAGTTCAATCAATGCGTATGCGTGTAGATTCGAGTCCCACTCGTAGAAATAAAATATTGAATATTTTCATTTTCTTGCTCTTGTAATGAGGCAAAGCCCGGCGTTAAGTTTCGCCACTCAACACGCAACGCGTATATTCAGTGGAGAGCGGCGCATGAAAGTGTTTTAATGGGAACAGAGTGTCGTGACGTTAAACAAAAAAAAGTCTCACCGTTCAGCATCAGCCAACGCCATATCAACCGCTTTTTCTCCACTCTCATCAAAGTCCAATGAATAAAGTCCCGTGAATATATCCCTAACCTTCCCAGTGGAGGCTCCGGCGCCCATGAACTTTTCCAGGACACCTGGAGCTGCTAGTGCTTGCTGGACTTTCTTTGTACCAGCCAGTTGATAATGGATTGAAGGGCATTTTATCGCACTATAAAAACACAAAAAAACATTGTTATATAACACAAATTTTGAGCAAAAAATAGAAATCCTGTGAATATACCCCTAATTTCAAAGGACGCTCGTCGAGAGCTTGCTGGACTTTCAGAGCACCACCAATTGGTAATGAATTGAGGGGCATTTTATAGACAAATATTAATTACTTTAAAAGTTTCTCAAAATAAGTATATGTGACTTCAAGTTATGGTCATATGTTCAAACGTGCCTGGAGCCAAAATCGGCTTAATTAGTGGAATTGGCAAATTGTTAATGGATTGACGGACTTTTTATTGTCATGAAGAAACATTGAAAATTAATAGAGAGCAGACTAGGTCAGCTCTATTTCCAACGTGAAAATATATGCCTTATATAGTAATATATTTTATTTATGATCAAAATATTTGAAAGAATAATAATTATACATTAAAAATATCTCTAACAGACTTTCTTAATAATGATGCATGGAATAGACATTTAATTGCTTTATCAAAAAAAAATCATAAAAGTATACTTAGTAAGAGCAATTAACAAAAATGAAGACTTATAGACATATTTTACTGCCATGGTTACATATTAAAATAAAGATAAGAGATAAAGAAAAAACGTGACTCACGATCATTTCAGATGAACAACCATAAATTTTGTAATTAGAAAAAATTAAACATTTTGTTTGAATCCAATATCACCCAACATATGTAATTCTAATATTTTCCAAAATTATTATTGAAGTACTTTAAATTAAATAAAAAGTATATAACAATACAAAAAGTCAAACCCACATACGACATAAATAATGATGTATAAAAACATCGCATACTTACGTAGATCTTTCCACTCGTAGTCTTGCATCCCAATCTTTACTGGACGGATATTGAGCAGGTTCATATCCCGATCTGTAGTACACTACAGCTACAGGATGACCATCTCTATTAAAAGAAAAACATAATTATATATCTCTATTTAAAAACATAATTATACGTATATACATGATTGCGCCGTCGCGGCACAATGGCGTGACTGTAATCGCGATGGTAGTGTTTATGTGTGTGGGTAACGGAGTGTCCTAACACTAGGTTCCCTCCGCCTACCCTGCTATATGCATGATTAAGCGTGACTTAGTTAAATAAAAGGCAATAAAACTTACATCACGAGTTGTTTTTTATCATTCAAACAAGTTTCTTCATAAATTTCATTCAAAGTCTTTCTGTATATCTGTAATTTAAAAACAATACATGTTACCATAGTTTTAAAATATACCTACATTAAAAATAAGCAAAATGACATATTATGATGTAAATAAAAATATTTTTTATTAATGCTGTATGAGGTAATTTAGAATTATCTGTAGTTTATTTTTTGACATGCGTATAATAAAGAAAATATTATTAGAAGGCATGGTGGCACAGTGCGACAGTATCTGCCTGTAGAAGCTATAGTTGTGAAATCAAAACTAGGTTGAACTCCACGAGGTGGAATGAATTATTTTAATTTTCTCGCTCTGGTGACAAGACAAATCTAAAAAAAATATTAAGTACCACTACTGCAACAAAGCACATTGTCTCGATATCGAAAAGTGAAAAAAGCCTATATTCAGGGTATAATACGAAACATTATAATAGCGTTAAACTTGAAAAAAAAAACACCCACACACATAGAATCAAACTAATTACCATTGCTTACCATAATATCGGGCCTCTTTTCGAATATTTCAAACTCATGGAACCTCTGATCGCATATATTGTAAGACACTTCCTCCACTACAAACAGTACTACGGCTGACGGTACACCGAATAAATCGTATGCCTCTATTATGCCCGAGCAAAGGCCGGATAGAGCACGGTTTTCTGGCATCTAATAAGTATAAAGTAATTTTAATATTAAGCAGAAATTAGAGACGTGAATTATAATTAATTGGCATTTAATTATAATGCTAGTAAAGATTTGTACTAGTTTAATTGTAACTAACAATAATATAATAACAAATGGTAACCACAAGCATTAAAAAATTAAGGCAATACTTTATAAGAGAAATTAATAAAAAAATATACAAAAATTACTTACATCTTTAATCATTTCGCTATGTCCCAACTGACGCAGTATATAGCTGAAAGAAAAAACAAAAAAAAAGGTTTAGTAAGAAAAATAAAGTCGGAACCCATTAGAAAATAATAACTGTTATTTTAAAACCATAGATTAAATAATCATTATTATTTTCTGAGCAGGTCTTTTTATATAGACAATTAATATTACACACATTTCATACATAATCAAATAATACACTACATGCCACATACACAATACATGCTAAAAACACAATACAAATAAACTATTATTTTTCTATCTATCATGAAATATAATAAAAATATATGAAGTATTATGACAATTTCATTTAATAGAGAAATAAGGACAATTATTATTAATAAATAAATTTAATAATTAATTTTATTTCTTAAAAAAAAACTAATATATCTCGGCGCAGCATTGTAGACAGGTCTACTTAGTCTTTTTAATATTGCTTACTAAGTAGTAAGCAATATTAAAAAAATATACAATAATAAAATTGCCACAATAATGTATACAACATGGCAATATTATACAACAAACGGTTCAACAAGTACATGCATATTTTTTACCAGTGACTCAAGATTACCTTAACAATTATGTTATATACTATAATTGAATTTTCGAATTATACAAAGTAAAAGTCTATTTTATCATACGTCAGTCATAGTTGTCATTAATAAAATATTTACTTATTTTATTTTTGTTTTAAAAATTTCGTTATTGTAAAACTTAAATTATTGTGAATTGCAAAAGTTTGACGAAAATGTAAAAAATATATTTTCTCTTTATGTTAACCATATTTTAAGTTAATAGGAACGAAACTAACCGAGTTACATAAATATATTATTTGATATAAATATACTATAACAGAACATTTATTGATTAATGATGTTTATATAGATGCATAAAGAAAAAAATGTTAAGTAACATTTGAAAGATGTGTACCCTAATCCATTCATCAATCTATAATTGGACAAAATTATTATTTTAAAAAAATTAAACAAATATAAAAAGACAATTTCGACCGACAATCCAAGGTCAGGGAACATCTCTCAAGTAAAAAAAAGAAACTAAAATCGCTTATATACATGCACGCCAAACTTTTAAAATCTATTTTTAAATCAAATCAATATTTACATCTAAATAACCTTAAAAGCCACAGATTATAAATCAATAAGCATGCATAGTTAATATATTTGGTGCAAGCAAGATGGCGGAAGCGTGCATAGAGAACAAGCATAAGTGAGAAATGAACGCGTGATGTTTTAAAGCAGTCACATGAGAGATGTTGACTGATTACACGGAAACCGTTATGGGCTATGACCTTTGTTTATTTGGACATAATATATATATATATATATATATATATATATATATATATATATATATATATATATATATATATATATATATATATATATATATATATATATATATATATATATATATATATATACAAGTATTATATATAATAATAAATAAATATAACTTTTTTTGGCTTTACTCTACATAAATCCCGCATATAGCAGGGTAGAGAGAAGAAACCGTAGTGTTAGCACACTCCGTTGCCCATTGGTAAAACTTAAAGTCGCGTTTTATCTCTTACTAGAGCGAGAAAATAAAAAAAATCACTACACCGAGTGGGAAACGAATCCACGACAGTCGAGTTTATAATTGGACGCTGTACGAAAGATTGATAATATTATTTGAATAAATAAATATACAGATTTAAAGGTTTTGAATTACAACACTAATTAAATAATTAGTAGGTAACAGATAAACAATAACAATCCATTATATATTATGTTATCTGTGGTTAATCAAATTTAAAGGTTTTAGCCCATCGCAGTGTCGGTACCGAAACATAGCGGGAAGGTTCGACGTCATGGCGCCGAAACTCGCTGCCACGGTGTTAAACTCCACTTGTTTAATTTTGTTGCAGTCCGGTTTTTGCATCAGGTAGTCCGATCTGAAGAGGCCAAGGCTGAGCGACTGGAATATTATTAATTTTGTCCAATTATAAAATACTATAAGTTATTATATTAAGTTGCCAAAATCAATTTTGACATTTTTTTAAATATTAATATTTAGTATTTTTTTTATGTTGTAAATAAAGTATATAAAAAATATATATTTAAAGGATAATTACAAAAGGAAGACATTTTAATTTAAGTAAAATTTAAATACATACTTTATAATCCCAAACCAAACATATTGCTATTCAATAATTGTATTTATGTGCCAATTTATTTCTGTGTATGTACAAATAAATTTAATACTCCATCACCATTAACCTCTAATAATATAACACTATCTTTTTTAGAAATGTAGTATAAACATATACGTAAATTATAATATATACCTACATATTGTTGAGTAAAAAAAACATATCTCTATTTTTTTAAATTACAAAATCATATCATTAAATATATTTTCATTCTTTCTTATTTTATTATTAGTGAGTATGTTTCGATGTAATATTATTATAAAAACATTGTACTTTAAAAAGATCATTTAAATCATAATTGCCGCCATTTTTCACATGTTGCGTACATGTGCACAAAGATTATACCTACTGACCTATTGATCCTTAAGAAATACTTACACAATGCACATGCACACACTTCACTTACAGATAAAAAAAATTATTATTTCAATATACCTATTAGCGTTTAAATTCTAAAAATAAAAAAATATTTATATGAGCAATTTGCTTTAAAAAAAACTATGACGTATCACCAGTCAAATGTATGTGTAAGCATATTTTATACATAGAAATAAGAGACATACTATTATGTAAACTGCTGTAATTATAATAACTGTTTATTTATTATTAAGATTCACTATTTCTTTGCAAAAGCAAAAATAATTAATTACAATTCATTCTATGTAAAAGCAATAATATACATTATCCGAACAATCTACTCTGACAAATGGATTGCAAATATAACATTGTACATAATAGATAATAAACATAACCACCTATCAACACAAAATATTTTAGTAGCCATTTATTAATCATCTATCTATATATTTATAACCCATTTGTTCTTATTTAAATACTGTTATTATTATTTAGTTTGCAATTAAATTACACAAAGTGAGTATTAACTTTCATATAATATGCTACTACATATTAAATTTCATTTCGTTCACATGGTAACAATTATATGTTACCTTAGAATGAATAGATTTACAATACACAAAACATTGCAACAATATTTGTTTTTTACTCATAAATGGTAGACCAGATTTTTTATTTTTTTGATTAACATTAAAAGTTTAACAATTTTTTCAAAAATATCTGTGGCAGGGATGTTACAGGTGTAACATTTTGGATCTGAGTAAAAAGGATACTTTATTCGTTTTGGTTGCGTTTCGAATAATTTCGGTAATAAATATTAGATTTTTTAGTTTTTTTTTAAATCTAATATAGGCAGTTTGTGATGTTGCTTGTTTATTTTTTCTACTAACCAAAGTTCTTCGTACTTATCACTATTTCATAATATACGCCGATATTTTCGATCAGACAAAATTATATCTGAAATTATTCGAAACTTTTGTTGTCGTTACCGATACATTTTTATTTCAGATATCCAAACGCTTTAGTTACGGTTACGAAACACCGTAACGTCCCTGTTAAATGCCAATTGATCTATCAAAATTCCATTTTGAATGCAATGTTATGTGACTACCTCTGTATTTCCCGCGACACAGGCCCAAGATGGCCGAAACCGGAAGCTATACTGTTGATCTCCACTTGTTTCCATGAACAATATGGTGTATGTTTCGCACATTGGTTCTCTGTATGTGGACATCTCGACTCCAACATGATGTCCGACCTCAGCATGCCTAGTGATATCGGCTAAGACGACAGATTTATATCTGAACTATAGATCTATAGATTTTGACGTTGACGCCTATACTTATATAAAGTATATTACGTATGTAAGGTTGTGTGTATATTCGTGTTACTGCTAGGTATTTATTTATATATCATATAAGTGTATTATTAATATTTAACTTAATTTAGACTTAACTTCACGCTGTGTCCCTGGCGGGGTAGTCATAGAGAAATGAGCGCCAAACGCTACGGTCTCTACATACCTCTTTTGCTTCATCCACTGTCATCAACCTTTTCATACATGCCCTCCGAGGGGTCATCATGCTTTACGTGACCTTGCTCCAGTATCTTTGATACCGTGTTTTCGAAGGTCAACCAAGGCCTCCCCCACCTGTCCTATAGCTCACTTTTCCATCATAAATATTTTTTGACATTCTTTCATCACTCATTCTTTCGACGTGCTCAAACCAGCTGAGCACGTTCTTCTTCATTCTCACCATGACATCTTCGCTAGTACCTGCCATTCTGTGCATCTCTTCATTGCCGATTCGATCAGCTAAGCTGTCTCTGCTTATTCTATGAAGAGATCGCATGTCCACGGCATTCATCTATCTTCCATTTTTCTTGTGTGATACCCACGTTTGCTGCCGTGTAAAAGCGTCGGTATCAAGACTGCATTGTGGCCAAACGTGCAGCGGTGCTGACGTTTCGCTGTCTCATCAATGCAGCCAAGGCACCGTTAATCCTGTTACCGGCAGCAATATGCCTTTCCGCATCCACCGCGTACCTTCCATCTCTACTGAACTTACTTCCCAAATATACCACTTCATTTGTTCTAATATCTTACTATTTACACTGATCGTGCATTCCGCCCTTTCTTCAATTCTTTCAAATACCAGAACCTTTGTCTTATTCCCATTCAGGCTTAGACCATTATTTTCACACCTCTCTTTCAGAGTGGTGACTAATGCCTGCAACTCGCATTAGCTGTACGCAGATGATGCAATGAGCACTGCATCATCTGCGTACAGCAGGTTTATTATTCACACTCCCAACCCTATTTCTATCCTTCAACTTTACGTCCTATGCGTTAAGGTGGTCTGGACAAGACAGCAGTTAGCGATGCGGTCGTCTCTTGTACATTTTTTTTTGTTATTTTTTTATATTTCGATAAGATAAATGTTAATATAGTGATAAAATTTATAATCATATATTTTTTTAAACATCTATGATATTTAAGGTTATTTAATAGTGTAATTCAAAGAGATTTTTACCTGCGAAATGCCTTCATTTCTGACCTTCACCCATATGTCAAATAGTTTTGCTGTAAATTCATCAACTTCAAGTGCATTTTGCAAGGTATGTTCCAGAAATTCGTCATCATGTGCTACCTGCAATAGGATGTGTAGTTTTTTAAACTTTCACGCTAGCACGATAGAGAATGGGGACCTGGGTACCTGGATACATAGTAACATGTATTTTCTTTGTTTACTAACTATAACCTGATACATATGCAGAGATAAAATTATTCTGTCTATTGTTTCCGTCGACGACGTCGACGGTGTGTTGATAGGCGGAATTCAATGCCACATTTTATCTCACCAAAGCGTGGAAATGAAAAAAGTTCATTCCCCGAGAAAGTATTAAAGATACTACCATCGCGGTTACAGTGACAGTCAGCCATACACTGGGTAAATATTTTAAATTAACTGGTTTGATAAATAATGTGCAACATTAGGTCCACTGGCGCAAAAATGGATGTAAAATTAAAAATGCAGGTGTCCACTACCTGGTTATTAGGTTCTCTCTATATTATTATATGGGAAATATAGAAAATTACATACCTTATGCATTAGTTCATTCAATACAGGTTGCAGCTCTATGGCTTTGTTAAATTCTGTGCGGGGAAACGGCGACGGAAAAAGGACAAATGGTGCAATCTGAAATAAAAAATCAAAATAAAGTTTCTCATATTATTATTTCTTCTTTTTAGATTAACTATTATATATATATATATATATATATATATATATATATATATATATATATATATATATATATGGGGAAGATTTGATGAAAAGAAACATTCATATAAAAACATTTAAGGCAAAAATTATTTTTTATTGAGTGTTGCCATAATATATGACAATTTAAAGCTATAGTCCATTTGTTGTATTCCTACACAACCCTGAAATCGATGACCAAGGCTACCCACAATTTTTTCCATACTTAGAGATCTTAGATGAGTAACAATCAGATTTAGACATTGTTGTAATTGGTACAATAATGATTTCCATTAATTTAGAATTTCACAAATTCAATAAATTAAAAATAATTAACATTTATATTCCAACTACTAATGATAGATGGTATCACTAATTGTACTATCAATTAATAAATCACTTAATGTTAAATAAATAAATTAAATCAATTAATAAACATCAAGTAACTTTGTTCAATGAAAGTTACACTAAACAGGTTGATTTGATTTTATATTCTAAATAATTTCCCCTAAAGCAATAATATTACAAATTTAAAGTATTTTAATATTATGTATATATTTTACTATCACACTCTCCAACCTATAGCAGGGTAAGCAAAGGGAATCTAGTGTCATGTCACTTTGTTCCCCTCTTTACACCCAATTTTCAAGATATTACATGTGGCAAAAGTAAACTGCACTTGGTGAGAAAATTGCACTGCATTTACCAGAGTAAGAAAATAAAATGAATCGACCAATGAGTGGGCATTGAACCCATAAACATCACATTTACAGGTAAATTCTGCCCCAATGTGAAACAATAGCTTTATCAATCAATAATTATGAAATATATCAAATTGACTAAAAAAGAACAAAGTCAATATTAAGACACTGACTTCTAATTTCTAATTATGCAAGAGTAGAAAATATTTGGCCTCACAAATGAAACTATAATATTACAACATAATTTCCAAGGCTATTTTGGTACAATGGTTTGGAGTTCAACTGTAAATACTATGATTGTAGGTTTGATTCTCACGGGCATGAAAATTGTATCCATTTCCTTGCTCTAGTAAAAAAAAGTGTTATGTTGAGCCCTCCCTCACTAACATGAAATGTCTCAAAAATTGTGTGGTGCATGGCAAACACATTGTCTTAACACTGGGTCCCCTTGGCCAACCCTGCTATATGCTTTTATATAATTAAATCAGCTTCACACTGCCTACCTGCCTACACTGACGTGTGCTGGATGCACACATCAGGGTAGGCAGAGGGAACTGTTCCCCACTGTATTTCGAATTCTGGAGGCATTGTGTATTGAGTGGCGGAACTCAACGCCACACTTTGCCTCAACACCAGAGCAAACAAATGAAAACATTAATTTAAATAAATATTTTATTTCCTTGAGTAGGGATTGAACCCACAAACAGTCACATTTACAGTCACACTTTGTACCCATGCACCATGACTGGCCTCTAAAAATAAAGTAGATTCTAGATACACATTTATATATTTACTTAGGATTTTTAGAGATTAATTTATTTTTAATATTATAACTAAGTAAATCTTACAAGCGAATTATGTGAGAAAAACGAAAAGTAGGTTCTTTTTCATAATATTACCTGTATGGCATCTTTAGTAAAGTTTTTCTTATCTCTCATACCAACACCGTGCATTAAAGCCCAATCCTTGGCCTTCTCTATCACAGTTACCAATAATTTTTGTTCCACAGGCAATGGGATACATGAGGCTAGTCTAGCTTGGGTCATTTTGTAATGTCTCACACTAATGAAGCATAAATTCACTTTAAAATTTAAAGAATAATTGAGTTTTGAAACTTGACAATTAAGCTATAATTTTTCTGTAAAAGACAACTGACTGTTGAAAAGCTAAATCCGAAATGAAGTATAGCTTCGACTGACGTCTGACAGTGACTGTTGAAAATATTTATAGCAATCAAGTAATCTAATCACTAATTAATTTGAAGCAGACACTAGACACTGTCTAGTAGACAGTCTGTACATAATTTCTGATTTCTGACATTGACATTAAAGGAATTTGCAAATATTTTACATTGTCTGTTAGATATTCATTTACATTGTCTGTTAGATATTCATTTACATTGTCTGTTAGATATTCATTTTATTTAAATATGGTAAGTATAAATCATTCATTGTAAAAATATTTTTTACGTAGTGTAATGTGTGTAATTCTTATATTATATTCTGAACATATTGTAAATGTTTTTTTTTTGTTACAGGTAAATGCTGTATTATTAAGTAAGCAAAATGCAATAACTAAAGCAAGGGCTTTCTAGTCATTTTTTATTTAACACGTGGGCACACAAATAAAGCTATTGAGCGACTACGTCAGATTTTACGACGAAATATTGTCAATAATATTGTATAGTGTCCGGGCCGGGCTGATCAATATTTTTCATTATTGTATTGTCCATATTATTGTATATGTGAGATTAACCTATTGGCACGTTTAAATTATATAATTTTTAATTTTTTTATAATTTTAGAAGTGTTCAAAATATTATTTCCATTGAAAAAAATCGCAGTAAGCAAGTATTAAAATTGTATATTGTATTGTCCTTTTTTATTTTAAAGTTGACTTAAATAAGTATCTCGAAAGAGATAGTATAAAACGTATATTTGATAGCGAAAGATAGAATCAAAATGATTGGCTTTATTCAGATATAATTGTATATAGTGTTATTCAAATATAATTGTACATAGTTATAACGAATTAAAATCAGCTTCACGCTGTATCCCGCACACAGCAGGGTAGGCAGAGCGAACCTAGTGTTACGACACTCCGTTCCCCACTTTCCGCCGATTTCTGGAGGCATTGCGTGTTGAGTGGCAGAACTAAACGCCGCGCTTTGCCTCGACACGAGAGCGAGGGAATTAAAATATTGATATAAATAAATATTTCACTTCGTCGAGTGGGTTTCGAACCCACAACCAATCCATTTTACAGTCATACATTGTGCCTCTGTGTCACGACCGGCCTAAATGAAATTTATAATGACAGATACAAATATGGCTTTTCATTCTGACGCTTGACTAAAATAGTGGCTTTTAGTTCATCCCCTAATCCTTAAGATATTTAGGTATTTTTTTAGGTCTTGTAGAATATTTTAAATTCGGACTATCCTCCGCTATTTTAGTAATAAGACATTTTTATGAGGAACAGAGAGTCTTAATACTAGGTTCCACCTGATTACACTGCTGCATGCGGCATACACCGTGCAGCAAATTTAACTAATTTAAAAAAAACATGATGAGAGATTCCCTTTCAAAAAATATGATCTCTATTTGATTTGATTTTTTTGTATCAAGAAGCTCTTTAGCATATTTTTCCTAAGTTTCCCATGTTTTGATAAACTCTAATAAATGTTATGTTTCCATGGGAGTAGTAATATCAACTTTATTTTCGCTATTTACACAGTTTTCGTCGCCCATCTTGAATAAAAAGCATAAGCGTCCATTAAAGTCTTTTCTTCGACTAAAATATTGCTGCGCGCCCGCACACGACTGACAATAATCCTGCCTTGCCCCAATAATGCCGTGACAAAAACAGAATTTCTAGAAATTTACAACAATCGATCAATCTAATACCATTTGCATACACACAAAATTGTTGAAAATATGTAACTATTGACAATATTATTGTACTTATGAGGCCAGGCGGTTTCTTATGTCAAATACGTAACATAATTCGCATTTATCGAGTATTATCTATGGTAATTCCTAATGTCGTATTCAATACTCAATTTCTTAACTAACTATGAAAGTTATGTATAGTTCAGTTTATAATGATAAAAAGTTTAAGTTCATACTTCATACATACATACATGTAAGATTCGTGGTAATTAACAAATCGGTTTCCTATGGTAATATCAATATGAATTTAATTCGGAACGCCATAATCAAATAATAAATCGTCATGTTCTGTGACAATAAGCTTAATTTGAAGTTACGAGGTAATTGCGACATGGATAATAAATAGAGCAGTGGCCGGTAACCTTGTCATTTATTAAAGCCAAATTTATTTATAAAACACAATTGTAATTTTCTATTCTTCAACTTAAGCTTTTGCTTTTGTAGGAGACATTAAAAGTACACTATGCTTGGCTTTCTTTAAGTAAAAGGTACAAATTGAACTTGAAAGTTAGAAAAAGTATATTTATTTAAAAATATAACCAATTGAATAAGCTACCAATTCTGAAACTTATTTTAGATATCCCAATAACAAGTATGTGGCATTTAAGTTCCTAGCAAAATAATGCTGACATTGAAAACTACAACAAAAAATTGTTTTTGGTTACAGCTTTTAGTGTCAGAGACAATGCCAAGCTTGGCAAAAAAAAATTGCCACTTTGGGTATATGTGTTCTGTGATGCCAAGTCATTGTTGATTAGCATTTGAAATGTCTTTGCCTGTTTAAACAAAAAAATTACAAAAATTGTAGTTGATGTCAGTTGTGGTGCAGGGACACAAGTGTGTGACTGTAAATGTGGATGGTTGTGTGTGATGTGATCCTCACTCGAGGGAACAAAATATTTAATATTTTTTATAGTTAAAGCTCAATGTTCAATGCATCACTCAACATGCATTGCCTCCAGAAATCCATGAAAAATGGGCAACAGTGTGTCTTAACACTATTGTATTCGGTTCCCTCCGCCTACCCTGCTGTTTGCAGGATACAGCATGAAGCTGAGAAAAAAAGCTACATCATTGTAAAGTTTCTTCTAAATTCTTTCAATACTTTTCACATAAGAGTGGAACAAACTGAGTGCTGGAAGTAGAGGTATCTCAGGTTTTTGTAACATTATTTATCTAATAGCTTGTTTTTTTGGTTACTTATGGCACTTTAATAAGCTTAACACATTCACAGACAGTATCATCATAATGTTTCATTGTGCTATTGTAGTCCGGATAATCGCGAATCCGTATAACTGAGGGCCGGATATTAGAGTTTCTACTGTATATGTTATTGTAAAAATTTTACACATTGCCTAAAGGTGTTCTGTGAGAACACAAAAGTAAAATATGATGTGCTGGTATGGGTGTATATGTCTTAAAGCATTGTGTCACATTGTACTATGCATTTTACTGTGTACTATGACACAACACGTTTGGGTGGTACTTTAGTATATTGATAAATAAATAAAATAGCAGTAAATTACTTTTTTGCTTTAACCCTTAAATGCATGAATTAATGAATTTAATTTATAAACTAGGGTTATAATATTTGAAATAAGTGGAAATCGGGGAAAATGTTAAAAAAAATATATAAGTCATATCTTATAGGGTTTTTATTGAAAAATATTAATGATTCATTTTTGGTACACTATGCAAAATAGATATAAAAATTCTTTAGTTGGTATGAAAGAGATTGAAGCAGTCGTTTCCTTTCTTGGAACAAAGAAATATATTGCATTTTGTGCATTTTATAAAACTTTGCACTTTACATCCAGGCCTCATGCATCTCATGCTACTTTCAGTTTATACTTGGTGGTGACCAAGATTATCACGACGAACATCAACAGCTGGTAAAATTTGGCATCCTTTTTTTCTTTTTTCTTGAGGTCCTGCAGCATCGATACTACTGTTACTTGGACATCCTCTAGTGGGTTGACTCACGGCACCATAAGTACATAGTACATCAGCAAGCTCTGTCCTAAACTCTGCCAGATTCATGAGTTTTCTCAGTTCAAATCCCTTTTTGGTCTCAACCGATTTGTATAGAATCCAAGAGTTTATATGGGCGTTGTACTCCTTGACTATTTTTGGCCAGTCTATAGATATCTTTTCGGCTTTGTCATACCCTTCTATACTCTCGACTGGTTCAGCGCCTACATAAGTGGAGAGCAGTACCACCTGCTTATTATCTCTTGGGATTTGCCGTTTACTTTTTTTGAGAGTCTCCTACGTACGATAGCCCATAATTTCTTGACAGAGTGTGAAGGAGAGTAGTGTCACTGAACCAACTGTCAGCAGTGATATTACGGCCTGAGTTATGGAGGGGGGTAACCATACGTTGAACGACATCCACAGTTTTATTGCTGAGTTGGAAAGCCCTCAGGTTGCTTGCCTGCGAAGATCTCCATGTTACACGTGTAAAAAAAGCCCTCCAGTTTCTCGTCAATGGTGACATCTTCTCCCACGTGATAACACACCTGACAGGTCTTGACAAATTTTTCAAAGAAGTCTCTGATTGGGGCGAGTCGATCTTGTGCTTTTCGCTCTGCTCTGGTTTGCCTGTCATTGAATCTTACAGCCATAAGCGGGAAACGGAATCTGTTTATCCCCATGGTGAGGCGGAATATCTCAATTCCAAAACCATTACTATTCCATAAGTCTGCCAGGTTCAGCTTCCCAGATTTATGTATCCCAGCTATGTAGAGTAGGCTAATAAACGCTTTGATCTCTGTTTTGTTGTCGTGAATAATTGTGTTGGACGACCTCGATATATTGGTTTGTGAAAGATACAATAATTTTCAACATGCTGTCGTCAAATAAGCAAGCCCATGATTCGAAAAATGTTTCTGTGCCTTTGGCCGATCGGGCCAGGGAGTCTTTTCAGTAAGTTGTGGGTCCCTCTCTTCCTACTGAGGAAGGGAGTTTTTTTTCCATATAATTGAATCAATTACCTTTTTTCCCTTCTTACGGTGACAAACAAAAACAGGCTCAGTGTCATCACAGTCAGTCGATGCTTCCAAATCACTTTGACTTGTATTTGAGTTTTCTTCCCGTTCTTCAATCTCTTCTTCTCCATCAGTGTCAAATTCCTCTTCAGGAACTTCAGCAACAAGGTTTGAGGGCCCTGGGGCTGTAGATCCAGGGTCATCTTCTTGAAAGTGTTAATCACTCAGGTCGCAGCCATCAAGAAGAAGTTGATGAATTTGTAAGATGTCATCAAGGTTATTCAGATCAAAGAGTGTTTTTGTCGCCATATTGAATCTATGAAAAAAAAAACACAGTTTCAGTCAACAAACATACCAAAAGCCAAATAAAATAGTCCAGAACATTTGTCTGAACGAAAATGGTTGAAGAAAAAAAATGTTCTCATTGTGAATAGCATGCATGGCACACGCGTGTCATCTGTGAGATGACCATGTGCCTATCAGGTGGAAAATACACATTTCTAAAAAATATTGTTATCACAAGGTAACAAAAAAATGTGAAAGGTATAAATCCGAAATCGGGCATTGTGAAAAACTTATAGTATTACACACGTGTCATCTGTGAGATTCTCTCGGCGAAAGCACATGCAAACTGCACTGGACGCACGCACACCGGCAACTGAACTGTCGAGCTAGGCGAGCTTGAGGAATACGTGGGGACAAGGCTTCCGTCCCTCCATCAAACTTATGACGAAAAAACAGAACTGGTCATCTGTGACATTGAGAGTGTTAAACCCGCTCTTATTTCATGCAAGTAATATTTAAATGTTTTCCCCACAGTAGCTTGGATGTGGGCAGTTGCATATGAAGGTTAAACTTGTAGGACTACATTACGTGAGCATGGGAAAATACCACATTTTCTAAATCCTGCTATCATAATAATTCCTGCTGTATATACATTAAATTGAAGCGCCGAATTTACAAGCTGGCAAAACAAGTTTTTGGGTAGAGCTACAGCTTTCCTTCCACGTTGTGTTTGACGTCATTTGTTGAGCACTGTTCTCCAAGCTGACTTTAGTGATGAAAAATATCCTACATCCATGGGTTGGAGGATATGTGTTGAGTTTGGTATGAGGCAAAAAAATTGATATGTTCTTCACAGATTTTTAGGGCTTCGACACTTAAATGTGTACTTAAATTGTCACATATTAGAATTTTCTTTCCTTCATTTTGGTCGACAATTGGTTCTCAAGCCATTACTCAAAAATATCAGCGTCTATCCAACCAGACTTTGAAACAGCCATTTTGAAAGACTTTGGGACATTAACGGGAATTAGGAAAGATAATATTGATTTATAGTAAAGTAAACACATGGAATTCGTTTTTTTTTTAAATAACATCACTGAGATGTGTACCATCCAAAGGTACACTCACCTCAAATCTGAACCTCAAATTCGTAAAAACTCGCTGGCACGTCGCTCGTGGGATAGCGGACATTTCCTCGCAAATGTTGTTCTTGAGCTGTGCAATTGTCGTCGGTTTATTGGCATAAACGCGGCTCTTAAGGTACCCCCAGAGAAAAAAATCCAGTGGCGTGAGATCTGGGCTCCGAGGCCTCGGAATGTCCCCTCGACGCGATATCAGTTTTTCAGTAAACATTTCGTTTACAACTGCTAAGGACTCATTGGATGTATGAGATGTCGCGCCGTCTTGTTGAAAGCGAGGATTTACACAGTTCATCTGAAGAATGATGAATGTTTCTATTTGCAGTTGTTGCTGGTACATGCTTCAAGGGCGAACATCATTTGAATCACTACGAACTGTTAATGGTATAGTATGCTCCACATTTCATGCAGCATGTCAAGAGCTGAATTTGCTTGAAAACGATACTCATTGGGACACGACAATCGCTGGAGCAATTATTTCCGTATCTACAAGTCAGATACGCACATTATTTGCTGTCATCATTTCAACATACTTCCCACCGAACCCACGTGACCTCTGGAACAATTACAAAAATAATATGTCAGAAGACATTTCACATCGAATTCGTATCAGCACAAGAAATCTCGATGTTCCTGCGGCGAGGTTTTGTAACGCTCGAGTTCCACCCTCATCAGCGACATCTCCTAACGCAGCTCCGACAGCTTTTGTGTCAAGCGGCTGTTTGCTGCCCGGAGCTGCGTTACCTCGCTGGCCGTTTTATTGGCCAGAATCGCCACGGCCCTGTTGATAGCGCCGGAGGCCTCCTTAAGAGCTTTTGCAAACGTGCCCTTGAGGTTGCCGGATCTGCAGGCGACTTTATTTATGATGGCCAAGCTGTCCGTGACCTGGTGCTGCAGGTCTTGCACCAGGGGGTCTTGCCACATCTGGTACATCTGAGAGCCTGTAGCTTGCTCTCGATTGCGCAATCTCGTTCATGTCCAGGACCTCGTCCTCCGCTTGGAGTCGAAGCTCCTCTCTCCTAGACGTGCTCAGTTTCGTCGGCTTTTCCTTCTCTTCGTTATCGACTCGACTCGACTTCATGGACACCCAATTATCCACCTCAGACTCGGAAGCCGCCCAGAAACGGCCTCGTGAGTATGTGGACACCGACCTGGACCTCCCGCTGATGATAGAGGCGACATTCGCCAGGTCCAGCCGCCCCCACAACCACCTTCGCGCATTTAAGCGCAGTCTCTTTATTTGTAGGCTCAAGAGCCTTTTCTCCGCCTGTGACAAGCACAACACCCTCTACTCCGCCCTTCTCGGGCAACATCAAACCACCGCTCTGCTCAGGCGCCACAACAACAACTCCCTTCTCCGTCTCCAACTCCACCCGTCTCGGGCCCTTTCCCTTCAACATAATGACAACAGGTGACCCCCCCCCCCCTCGCCCCTTCGGTGGGCTTGCGTGCCGTAGCACGGGGGAATTCTCCAGCTCCTAAGAGACTGGTACCCTCCTGGCGTAATGTGTAATTATTAGTTGCCATCATGTTGTTTTTGCTGTTCCACAGCTGGGCTTTTCTGTCGGGGTGTGCTCCCCTAAGCCGTCTCCATAACAATGGACTAAAGGCACGCCCATGCCTGGCTGGTTTTGGTCCGCGTTAGGAATAAATTCCCGGTTCACTCGCCCGCAAGTGCGAGTGGTTTCCCCTATCCGCCACCTGGGGACGCGTCCAGTAGGAGGACCAGCAATTCCCTTGGGAATCCACGCCGATTTGTTACAACTTGGGAAGCATTTCGTAGTTTTCCGTCGATTATATTCTCTTGTCACCCGTATTTCTTATAACATTCAGAACAACGAGTTTTGTTTTTCACTCCACCTTTCATATTCGGTCGGTGTTAGTTTCTTTTTATAGATGTACTGGTTATACATATGCATTCACCTAGTTGGTGTCCCATATAATTTCAAATTTTCAATTATAAACAGACTTTTTTAAAAATTTAAAATACAACATGGCGGGTGGTGTCATTCGACTACGTCGTTCGAAGATCGACTCCTTTTGTGTTTTGTGCCAGTATTTTGCCCAACACACTTTTTAAAATCTCCTCTTTTCGCAGAACAACGAGGTAACTAGATTTACCAAATCCACGGCGCTGTGTTTAGAAACTGCGTGAAAACCTAGAAACACATTTCTTACCTCAATATTTCCATTTTCCGATCATGATATCACTGCATATCTCACAACAATGCTTAGCAGTTTCGATATTTCTTTCGTTATATCCATAATGATGATAAAAACGTACATCACAGTATCAGTACATTGAGCCTTAGCGTTTCGAGTGACTGCTAGTATCGCGATCATCTGGAAAGCAAGGAAAAATTGGCCTTAAAGAAACTGCCTTAAAGAGACACTACTTCACTAAACACCGATTGGCCCTGTATAGGGCCCAGGTTCGGGCTCATGTGGAGTACTGTTCTCATCTCTGGCTCTCATCAGCTTGACCCATTTGATCGCATAGAACGTAGAGCTGTTCGAAACGTTGGGGACCCAATGATCTGTGCAGGGCTTGACACATTGGCTTTGCGTAGAAATGTCTCCTCGCTGTACATTCTCTACCGCATTTATCATGGAGTGAGTTCTGAAGAATTGTTTGACCTGTTACCTGTCGCCGAATTTTCTAACTGCACAGTACGTCACAAACTCAAGTATCATCCACACCATCTGGATACGTGACACTAAACAACTGTGCGGTTTCGTAGGAACTTCCGTCTATGCGCCTTACTACTGCAGAATGCCCTACCTGCGGCAGTGTTTCAAGGCCAATACGACCTGAGTACCTTCAAAATGCGCTTCTAGCTCCACTTTAAAGGCTGGCAACGCACCTGTAGCTCCTCTGATGTTACACGGGGTCGTGGGGGGCGATGATCACTTACCATCAGTTGAAAAAGACAAGGCAACGAGCGTAGAGCTCGGTCTTGTCTCTAACCAAACAACCAACAATGTTGGCGGTAGGCAGCGTCCAGAATTTTTAAATAAAATATTAAAAAACTCATCCGTATTTTGACGTAGAAACGTAATAGTTTTCTGGTAGGTCCTATTGCCTTGGTGGGGATTAATCTTAAAAGGTCCAGGAGGTTTTAATGGTCCCTTGTCAAGAATCAGCCGTTTTTCGTTTTCGTTCAATTGCTTGTTTATATACTTCCCTAAGTCATTTAAATTTTAAATTAACTTAACAAAGTTATTTGTACCATTCAAGTTTCATAATTAGCCTTTTTTCTCAAAACCCCACAGCGAATGGGAATCAAACATAAATTAAGAAAAAAATTGAACGATAATAATATTGCTATTTAACATAATGAGCCTATTCTTATAATATGAATTAAAAAATCACAAAAAAGAACAATTTTACTAACAATATTTGTTTTTCGTAACAAAATAATTATTATTTAAATTTATGTCAACATTATAAACCTTTTGTATACCAACTACAAAAATATTCATTTAAAAGTTACTTTAACTACATCGCAATTTACATGATTGACGATCTCAATACATGAATATGGACAAAGGAGCGCAGAACATTCTAAATATATTCACTTCACATTTAAAAAAAAAAACAAAATTTTAACAAGCAACAAAAATAAATTATAATTAAAAAAAAAATAAAAACCCGCCTGCCTCATAAACAACTAACAGAAAATCAATTGAAAAGGTTGAAACAAGATAATTAATATAATATTAATAACTTTATTGAGTTTCACAAAAATATTAACTTAAACATAATTTTTTATAATACAAACAGAGGCTAAACAAATGTGAAAAGATTTTCTCTGTATCCGGTCTAGTTAAAAATATTACACTTAAAAATATCAACACTACTGTACACAAAAAAATACTGTACACTTAAAAATATCAATACAGTAGTCCTTCGAAATTTTAGGAAACATCATACGTATAAGGTCGGGGCATAAATATTTTCGTATTGTTCATAAAACAAAATATTTTTTTTAGGTATATTTTTTCATTTATTTATAATAAATGAAAAAATGTACCTAAAAAAGTATGTGCCGTTTTGATCGATATCTTGTTGCCATCTTATGGGTAATGCCACGATCCCATTCCTGTAGAAATTTTGTGATTTTTCATTAAAAAATCTGACAGGTAGTGTTCACAGTGTTCTTTTGAGGTTAGTTTTAAGCTTCCTAAAGAGTTCTGCAATAACTGGTGGAAATCAGCCCTGGCTGACCTTGCTCCATCAGATTTCCAATTCCAAGATTCTATTTCCAAGGTCAGGACCTTGCTCCATACGGAGGATGCATCAACACATCCCAGCCAAGTTCTCAATTTTTGCTGCGTAGTTATAGCTTAGTACGATCTGGCATTGTCATGTTTAAGAAATGGTTCGGAATTATTTCATTTTAATAAAGAATCGCAAATGGAAACACGTTGCATTAGGTTTCTCTCAGTGAGATCCATGTCAAGTTTTTTCTTGTACCCAGACTTTCGTAAATGAGTCCCCAAGTGTTAGTATAGATGGTCCAGCTATGGCACTATCATCATTGTTATGCTGACGTTTTGAGATTTCATCATTATCATTTTCATCTGGAAGATTATTGTTTACATTAGTCCAAGCATTTAAAAACCACGGAATTAAAGCAATATAAGCAAGACAAACACAAAAGGAAAAGTAAAATCGAAAGTAAAGATGTGAAATCATCAGCGTCTCAATCATTCCACATCCTCACCGTATATTACCACTGTTGGACGACTAACGCCGGTGCGACTAACGCAATTGACGACTAACGTCAGTGGCGACTAACGCAATTGACGACTAACGTCATTGGTGACTAACGCAATTTGACGACTAGCGTCAGTGGCGACTAGTGCCGGTGGGACTAACGCAGTTTGACTGACGCTTGACGCTTCTGAAAAAAATCACCAAACAAAAATAAGGTAAAGTCATTAGATAATTTAAGGATCTTACCATCGAAAAATATGGCACAAAACTCGGGGCACCATTCGCCTTTCCATGGTACCATGTATTGAGCGGCTGCTTGAGTTGATTTTCCCTTGCTACCGCTGAGTAACTTCAGTTCATAGCGCCCATTTGGCAGAACCTTTGTGATCCGGTACGGCCCTCTCATTCTTGAATCTAGCTTGCCTTTTGATTGTGAATATTTTATGACAAAAGCTAGGTCATCAACAACGTATATCCGAGGCTGATGTTCCGATCGGTTAACTAAAAGGTTTTGATTATGTTGATTCTTTCGAAGCAGTTGAGCGGCACGGTTCCTGATGATTTCCCTGAGAGCTTCTCGACTGTTCATGGGACTGTCGCTTGCGCGATTTGAGCCCAATTACGCGAGTTAGATATTTGGTTAATTGTGGCTACCGGGTTTCTGCTAAGGTAGTCAGCATGTTGCAACATGATTCCTTTGCGGTACTCCATGGTAAAGTGAAAATCCTGGAGATATATCCACCTGCGAGCTATGCGAGGGAGAAGATCCTTGTTATTTTGAGTAGATTTGAGGACATTACAGTCCGTTATAGCCTTAAATTGGATGCCTATTAAGTAATGACGAAAATGCTGCAAGGCTCGAACTATAGCCAACGTTTCTAACTCCTAACTATGATATTTACTTTTAGCCTCCTGTGTGACCTTACTAAAGTACGCTACTACATGCCTATTGCCATCAAGACGTGTTTGCATAAGTATAGCTCCATAGCCTGCATTGCTCGCGTCAGTGTGAACTTCAATTGCAAGTTCAGGTCTAATAATAGTAAGAATAGGTTCACTTGTCAAGCATGTTATCAAGTCTTGACGAACCTGCTCCTGTTCGGGACCCCAGTTAAAGTGAACTCCTTTTCTATAATAGTTAAAAGAGCAATATATGCTGTTTTAGTAGTAAATCCAGCGATGTACCTACGAAAATAGCTTGCGAGCCCAAGAAACTGTAGGACTTGTTTAACGTTCTTAGGTGCAGATGACAGCTCACGTGTGATATTGGTCGTCAGGCTTGGTCGACAGTACCTTAGATCCAACAGGTTGTGTCTGTCGATATAAGGCAACTGGTTGATGTCCCCGATGAGGGTGACTACTTCCGCTGCTGATAGTCTTGCCGCCTTTACAATGGCCCCGAAATGGCACATGAGGGCTTCGTCCACCGTTAGTCGGTTTATTACGATGCCCTCTTTAAAGCCGTTTACTAATATCGAGACCATTGTGCGCACCCTTTTCCTGACTCTACCGCCAAGGCGGTGCGCCAGCTTCTCCTTCAGATCTTCGGCGGCCTCGACTGTGGTAGTCACTACTACCTCCGCTTCCTCATCGAAGTTCCTGACTATGTGAGCCGTCTTTCGGCAACCCGGTACTCCATTTACCCAATGCAGTTTTGGCAGTTCCCAGCTACCGAGGGCAGAGCCGGGCCTGGGATCGCTTGAGACGGCACGCGCCATATCAAGTATCCGGTCGTCTAGCATAACCCTCGTACACTTGGCCACTACCACTACTGGGTCACTATACTGTCCCGACATTTTCCCTATAAGGACTTGGGAGCTGTCGTTGTCGTATACCGCCGCATCGGCTTCTTCGAGTTCCACCTCCAGTAGCTTTGTGTTGCCTCTCTGGTAGGTCTGCATGATCTTTTTGCAGGTGGCTAGGTTAATCTCTCGGGTCGCCTTTGTAATAGCCAGAAACTCGATGTACGCATTGATTGCGTGTTCGCGTGGGGTGTTAGCTGGTTGAAGTTCTGGTGGTAGGATTGTTCCTCTGCCGGGTGCCAACAGACCCGCGCGATGTCCTTCCGGGTTCCTCTGTTGACTGGTTCCCAGGAAAGTTTTGATCGCCTTCTCCTGACTGCTGGGTCGATTCGGCGAGAGGGGGCTTGCGTGTGGTGGAAGAGTGGTGTTTTTTGGAGTGACCATTTTGAGCATAGTTGTCGCTATTGGTATCGCCAGAGTGTCGGTGTCGTGTTTGTATTTATTGTCCATTTTCTGTTGAAGTCGCTCGGATCCGCTGGGCTGGGGAGTTTTAGTGGTAGACGATCGTTCTTTGGGGGAGGATAGGTGGTACTGGGCTTTCAAGAAGCTCAGGTCCTCCCCCCTGTCCTCGTAGACTGTTAAGCTGTGGTGTTCTGAGGCTTTGACGCAGCCATAGTAGTCCGCTACAGCGGCTTTTTCTATGTCTAGCGTCATTGCGTCAATGCTTATAGTTTTTGATTTGCCTACGTTTGCCCCTTCTCCTAATCTGAGGAGCAGTGAGTTTGCCTGTGCAAATGGAGACTCCCCCTCCCATTCGAGTACTACAACCGCTTTATCACGGATTTGTAGCAGTCGGTAGGGGGGGTCGTCCCCCGTGCACACGGTTAAGGCGCTGATCTTGTCACCGCTTTTGTGTCGCCTATGAGTAGTAGTACTAGGCCCGGGGATGTTGTTGTTTCGTTATGGTTAACCGAGCGACAGAATGCTATCCCCAGCCGTTCTTCCGGGCCGTCCATAAAGATAGCTACGCTTCTGATTTTTAAGCCTGCAGCCCCCTTCGTCGCCTTTTCCTGTGTAACACGTAGGAGGTCTTGGTGGGTGGTTGTTGTAATTGGGCCTGGTTGGAGTTTTTTTATTAAGCAGATGCCGAAGAAGTGTATTCGAGAAGGCTCTTATTTGTTGTCCAACGGTGAAAAATGTATTGGGTACGGTGGGAGGTGCTGGTATGAGTGGTGCGGATGCGGGTGCAGATTGCTGAGCAGGTGCTGGTGCTGATGTTGGTGCGGGTACTGGAGTAGGTGATGAGAGGGGTGTTGGTGATGTCGCGGGTGCGGGTGCTCGTGTGGGTCCTGGTGCAGGTGTCGGTGCGGAGGGGGGCGCGACTGGCGAACTGTTGGTCTTTGCGGCTAACGAGACGGCTTTTCTTGCAAAAGTGAGGAAAGGTGTCCTGGTGGCTTCTGATTGTAGGATGGTGTGGAGCGATTGCTGGTCTAGGCTTTTGTTATGGTATGTGTGGTGGAGGTATGGTAGCCTCCAGTATCGATCGATCAGAGCCATATCTTGGGCACTCCAGGATTATGTGCACGACCGTTTCCTCACAGTGCGGATCGCAGAGACAAGATGGGCTGTCTCTTAGGTGGAATCTGTGCAGGTAGGCAGCGAAACCTCCGTGGCCGGTCAGTAGCTGAGTATCAGTAGGTGTTATTTTGATTTTTCTTACCAGGTTGTGTGCCTTTTTGACATCTGGTAAGAAGTAGTGACTGAGCCGGTGTGGGAGGTTTCATATCTTGTTTGCCATTCCTTTACAGACTCCTCGCGTATCCGCCTTCGGACGTACGAGCGGCTTTTCATTTGCATGCCGAGCCGGTGGGTTGTCGAAGGAGATCTGAGTAGATCCAATGATGATCTTGAGTCGCTTAAGATGTTAATTGAGCTCTTTTTCGACTTCCCCGCCAGCTCTATTGCCCTGGAGAGTGCATACATCTCCGACTGGAAGACAGTGTTGTGCGGCTCTCAGCGAAAAGTGGAGTACCTCTTCTCCCTTCCCTGGTCCCACAGGGTTATGGCTGCTCCTACTTTACCCTCGATCTTGCTGCTGTCGGTGAAAATTAAGGGACCGGCTATTTGATGTTTGTCGAGGGTCTCCTGGTCGAGGTTCTCCAAGCGCGTGTACTCTGTTGTTATGAGTAGTGATGGGCGGGTATGTTGTGAAGGTCCCACCCTGCGCTGTATTTCGCGTCCTGGCGGTAAAAAGTCCACGCAATATCCCTTTTTGATTTTAAAAAGATTGGCGGCTTCTTGGATTCGAAGGTCGAGGGGGAGTAGGCTTGAGAGAACCAGTGCCGATGTAAGTGACACTGTCCTATACGCTCTGCAGATTTTTTGGGCAAATCGTCTTTGCAACGAGTCTAGTTGTTTTCTTATCATCAACTTCTCGGCTGCGGAGGACCACGCGCATGCGGCGTATAAGACAATAAGCTCTATCACTGCGATGGTTCTTACTATCTCGCCGTTCAGACCGATTTCATCTCGCCTGTCCTTCCTATATATGGTTCTTGGACAAGCGCGACTGAGGTGCCCCTCTCTACCGCCAATTTGAACAGTTCTGCTGTCGCTAATTTGAAGCGTTGTAGGTTCGCTTGTACGAATCTTAGTTCGCTCCTTGTTCCCCTATGTATGCCGGCGGCGACCTGTGTTGCGATGGTTTCGGAGCCCTTAGCAATACTGGACCCTTGAGCGTGCTATGCCATCCCATTTTTGTCTTTCCTGGTATTATGGGCTGTATGCCGTGGTGTGCCTGGTCCGCAACTTCCCTTTTAGATCTCACGCTTTAGTTCGCACATCGAGGGGTTTCTAGGTTTTGCTGTTTCTGGCAAACCCTTACCGCATGATCCTCTCCACAATAGCTACACAGTTCTTTCTCAGCTCTGCAAAGGGAACGAATGTGCCCGAAGCTGAGGCATTTGGCACATTGCACGAGTGGAGATTGATCCTTCACTGAGCATCTGCCAAACCCTATGTAGATCTTCTCTCCTTCTATAAACCGCTTGTAGATCTTCGGGGAGAGTTGAAATACGGGGTGGCATTCGTGGGGGTTCCGGGCTCTCTTTCTATAGCGAACCCTAATCCTCATATCTGCCTCATTGATATCTTCCAGTAGGTGTTTATTCTGCGCCTTTATGTACTCTACCAACTCTTCGTTGGTGAGGCATGATTATAATAAAATAATAGGTAGTTGAGCAAAGTAATGTAACTAATTTAAACAGAGATATAATTATTTTGTTCTTTGATTATCGAAACAATGGAGATCTCTATTCTTTCTGAATTTCTGAATTTAGGATTCAAATACGAAATTTATTAAATAATAAAAAATAAATAAAACAACCGATAACAAAATAACAATCAGATTTTAATACAAAATAAAAAAAAATTAAATTAGCTTCACGCTATATCCCGCACACAGCAGGGTAGGCAGAGGGAACCTAGTGTTAAGACACTCCGTTCCCCACTTTCTGCCGAATTCTGGAGGCATTGCGTGTTGAGTGGCAGAACTCAACGCCGCGCTTAACCTCGACACCAGAGCGAAGAAATGGAAATATAAATTTAAGTAAATATTTCATCTCCTCGAGTGGGGATCGAACCCACAACCAGTCGGTTTTGCAGTCACACCTCGTGCCGCTGCGCCACGACCGGCCTCAGATTTTAATACAAATAAACCTATTTTAAATCTATTTTATTTTATATTACTTTTTTCTATACATATTTTAATTGTGAAGTGATTATAAATTTTACTTCATTATTACAAAATAGTTATCTATTTTTGTTAATGATTCTGTAATTTCTTACTATATACTTTCTTTTTTTTATGAAAATAATGATAAGTTTTTTTTTATTGGTTTGACAGATACATTGTAATATTCAATATCGTTTTTTTTTCTAATGTTTTGGTTTCCTTGTACTTATATTATTCTCTGTTATTATTATTTGTAGTTTTTATATCTGATTTTTATACATTAATTCATTTATTTTGTTATTCTTTTTGTATTTTTCTTTAGTGAACATATGTATAATCTCTCCTAGCAACTACCGGGTACTAAGCTATTTAAGTAGTTTATTATTTATTTATTTTTTATTTTTTTTAAGTTAAAATAAAGCTTCTGTTCTGCCCTTTTCGATAGGCAGCACAAAAGTGGCGTGTACTGCCTCCTATAATTTTAGCTGCTACACCTGTAGGAGCAGTAACATTTAAACTTTTGCCAAGAGCCTCATGTCCTAGTCATTTAAAAACGAAAGTTTTTCCACTGCCCGCACCACCTGTTACAAATATACGCAAAGACTCATCAACGTCCATTTTTTAAAGTAATTTATTTGCAAGTTTGTTAAAAAGTTGTCTCTGATTATATTTAGCGATGTTATAGCAACTTGGTACGATGTCAGATGGTCCCCTAAAATCATCAATTTGAACGTCTGCAGCAATTACGCGTTTAATGGGGTCAATTATTTCGTTTCCCTCGGAGTTCTGGCAAGGAAGACTCTGCAGCTATATTTTCTGCTACTACTCGACTTATAACATTTTGTATCTCAATCTCCCATGAAGCAAATGATTCCGCGTCAGTTCCTTTTTGCAGTGGTCGTAAGAGATTCCGTTTTGTGTAAAATGCATCTTTGACAGATTCAAACCCATCCAATAATTCATTTTCAGCACCAAAGTGAATATATACGACGAGAAGAGAGGTTTGAGGTTAGCGTAAAGTAGCTTAGCGTTAGTTTTCTTTTTTCACCCGACCTGCATTGTCCAGCAACGTAATGTACTGATGTTGGTCATTGGTATCATCCTGTTGATTCTCATAAGCATCCATATCTGGCACGGCATTATTGATGTAATTCGGCTGCTTAGTTGCCACGTAGTACCAAATGGCAAACTCTTAAACTAAGATTTTCCAGATCACTAGGCCGGCAAACATATCTATCAAAAATATTTTTATATGGTTCTGAGGACTCACTGTCAATTCTGAGCATAAGGTATTTATCTTCTGGAATACACGAATTTATTTCACGAGAAACAGGAGACAACTGAGTATAAGGTTGAGGTTGAGATACTTGGTTCAGTCTTACTGTTGGAGTTGTAGGAGGTTGTAGGATTCGTTTTCATTCGTTTCATTTTTACGACTATGAGAAATATATATATATATATATATATATATATATATATATATATATATATATATATATATATATATATATATATATATATATATATATATATATATATATATATATATAACTTCACCATTTTGTTTTTTAGTCCAGTATTTTTAACATAATGATGGTTTTATATCTCATTAATGGCCGGTGATGCGTCAGAGTGAGCGGGAACGCCGTCATATATATATATATATATATATATATATATATATATATTATAAATTCTATTATTTTAAAATAAAAAAGGAAACCAACCGATAAACAACCTTTTAATGCAGAAATAATTAATTTTAACAAATTATAAAGGGAGTTGTGATCGGATCGAGTGACAACGACGAAATAGGCCGCTGCTTCCCTTTTCACGCCTTTTATTGACGTAACGTTGATGGTTGTTCTGGAGGGGAAGTGACCGCCAACACGGCCTCTCCTGACGGGCAAGCGTCCTCGCGCCTGCTCGGGCCTGCTGCCGGTAGCTCATCTGGTTCACACTGGTCAAAGTCTACGATTGAGAAAACAATTTATTAATTTTCTTATTCTACATTTATGTACAATTTGACATACACGAATTATAAGTTAAAGTTTTTAAACAATACTTTTCCGAGTCACCCCTACGCTCATATACAGTCTTACAAGAGTCTTTTCTCAGTCACCTCGTACCTATCTTAAGCACGGATTTATACAGGTCTTTTTCAGGTCACTCTGACGCTCAAAATTTGGAGACTAACACAGATCTTTTCCTAATCACCCCGTACCGTGAGTTACACGACATAAATATATAAAGACAATGGTGTAACCAAGTCACCCCGACGCTGGTTATTTAACAAGACTAACACGGGTCTTTTCTAGGTCACCATATAACACACAAGTTAATTTTATATATTAAAAATTCAATCAGGAAATATATATATATATATATATATACATATATATATATATTTTATAAAGATAGTAAAGTGTGGTAACTTACTCTCAAAGAATGCCGCACAGGCGTCGGGAGTCCACTCGCCGTTCCACGGTACTAGATACTCTGCAGACGCCTGAGTTTGCCATGCGAGTTAGATATTAATGTGAGCTCGTAGCGGTTGTTCGCGAGCTCCTTTGTGATGCGGTACGGACCCCGCATACTAATGTCTAATTTTTCTGTGCTTTGTGAGCTTTTAATTGCGTAAACAAAGTCATTAATTTTGAACTTTTTACAGGCTTTACGATTTTTGTTTACGTATGCATCTTGAGCGATTCGATTCTCTTCAAGATTAGTTTCAGCACGTTGTCTACGTAATTCGCGCCATGCTTCGCGATTCGGCGTCGAACCTGCTGCGGTAATATCCTTGATGAGAGAGTTTATTACCGGAGTTGTGGTTTCCGTACCAATTAGCAAATTTAACGCAGAACATGATGTCGACGCGTGTTTTGTGATATTAATTATCAGCTGAATTTTCCATAGTACTTGTGACCAAGATTCAGACTTCAACTTGACTTCTATACGAACCATATTTAGCACAATCCGACAGTACCGCTCGACTTGACCGTTCGATTGATGCATTTCCGGTGTAATGAAATGGAACTCAATACCATATTCAGCGGCAAATGAAGTTAATTCTACGTTAACGAACATACGACCCCTATCGCAAACGAGTAACCGTGGTGTACCGAAATTACTTATAGCGCTAGTATTTACACGTTTGAATTCTAATGAATCTTGTTTACGCATGGGATATAATAAACAAAATTTTGTGAATGCGTCAATTAAAATTAATATGTACTTGTAGCCATCGGTCTCGGGTAAGGGACCTAACGCGTCTACATGTATAGTATCGAAAGGAACACTAGGTTTTTGCCACGAAGTTATTGGCTGCAACGGTGCACGCGGTGCTTTCTTATATATAAGGCAATAAACGCAATGTGATATGTACTTTTTAGTAAAACTACGCAGACCGGGAAACCAAAAATGTTTTAAAATTAAGTCTACAGTCTTTTCATAACTCAAATGATCGTGTTCATCGTGAAATACGCGAAGTAAACTTAACCTATAACCTTTCGATACATCATATAACAGTCGCGATCGTTCACCCACCTCATCGTACTTGTAGTACAGCATATCATTTATTTTTTTTTGTATCTTGTATCATCTAATAGCCTATCGTTTAGTTTTTCTATAAGTATAGCAACTTCCGTGTCTGCAAACTGCGCGATTTGTGCCCACGTACTAGGTTTTATTGTCGTACAGACATTAACAGGATTTCTACTGAGATAATCAACGTGCGACATGTACGTACTTTTGCGATATTCTAAAGTGAAGTCATAATCTTGAAGATACATCCACCATCGCGCCACCCTAGGTTGGTCATTTTTGCTTTACGTTAATTTAAGAGCATTGCAGTCGGTGACTATTTTAAAATGCTTACCAACCAAGTATTGTCGGAAGTGTTGCAACGCTATGACGACTGCGAGGGTCTCCAATTCGTAAGAGTGGTACTTAGGCTCCGCACCTGTTGTAGTTTTGCTGAAGTAGGCTATAACACGCTTCCGTCTCTCGAGATCTATTTGTAGTAACACTGCCCCGTAGCCCTGCGAACTAGCGTCAGTGTGTAATTCTATATCTAAAACTGGGTCGAAAATAGCTAACACAGGTTCACTAGTTAAATTTTTAATAATTTCTTGTCTAGCTCTTTCTTGATCACTACCCCAATCAAACTTTACATTTTTACGAGTTAGCGCTGCAATACAAGCGGTTTTAGATGCGTAGCCATATATATATCTGCGAAAATAACCTGCCAGGCCTAAAAATTGTCTGATTTGTTTAACGTTTTGAGGTGGAGGAGACTGAACTAAGGTTTTAATTTTACTTTCGCTCGGCCTAACCTGCCCGTTGCTTATTATTCGCCCTAAGTATTCTACTTCCGGCGTAAGAAACGTACATTTATGAAGATTTATAGAAAATCCAGCATCAGTAAGGGTTTTAAAAACGGAATCGATTAATTGCAAGCCTTCATCTACACTATTGTGTTTTAAAATTACATCATCGATATATACAAGTACCTGTTTGCATTCTATATAAGATTTTAACGTGTCGGTCATTATTCTTTGATACACAACTGGTGCATTCGCGAGACCAAAAGGCATCTTGAGGTACTCGTAATGACCCTCTGGTGTCACGAATGCAGTTTTATTTACAGAATCATTATGAAGACGAATTTGATGGAAACCAGTTGTCATGTCGCACACCCTGAACAATTAACTCTTCCCCAGTCTATCTATCTGATCGTTAATCAGTGCAAGTGGAAATCTTTCTTTAATGGTCAAGTTATTTAAGGCCCTATAATCTACAACCATCCTATCAGATCCATTTTTCTTTTTTACTAGTAAAACAGGGCTAGCGTAGGCAGAATGAGATTTACGTATAATTTGCTTATCTAATAAATCACGAACAATATTGCGTACTCGCAACTTTTCATCGTATGACATTTTGTATGGTCTTACTATCGTAAACGGGTGTATCATTTTTTAATCGAATCAGCATTTCTCCTGTATTGACAGTTGTAGTTGCAGTACCACTTAAGAAGTATTGTTTGTACTTACTAAGAATATTGATTAACCTATCTTTATCGTTACTGCTTATAGGCGAGTTGATAGATATCATTGTCGCCCTCACTAAAAGTGCCAAGTATAGGTAGACGAGCTGATCCCCCAAGTAGAAAATGATTCGGTGTTATAGACTCCTCGTCGTCATTGTTTACAGAAACATGTGTAAGCGGTCGACTATTCACAGTATATCCCACTTCGCAGAGTAAAGTAGCCAAAATTTCTTCTCGGGGATATCTCTCGCGAAGAACAGTCTGCAGAGCTGTTTTTACGCAGCGAACAAGAGCGCGCGCCAAGCGCCCAAAGCGCCTCCCATGAACGGCGCAGATGGTGTTATGAAACGCCATGCGACGCCTCGACGACTGGCTTCTTCTTTAAAAGCTTCTCGAAGTTCTTTATCTGCTCCATGCATGTTTGTACTATTATCGGAGTAAATTTCAGAAGGACATCCTCGACGTGCAGCGAATCTCCGCAATGCAAGTATAGCAGAGTCTGCACTTAAGCTGGTAGCGATTTCGAGGTGAACTACTCTAGTGGTAAGACATGTGAACAGTGCGACGTAACGTTTCACATGTTGTCTGCCGACGATTACTGTGAGAGGGCCAAAATAATCTAAACCCGTGTATGTAAATGGTCTTCGATGATGAGCTAGACGATATTTTGAGTGATCACCTGTAGAGGGCTGTGGCGGTTGTGCCTTGCGAATACGACACTTGAGACACTGATGAACTATCTTTTTGACGGTGGGACGGAGACGAAGTGTCCAAAAATGTTGAAGTATTTCATTATCTATTTTTTCGGTGCTACTGTGGTGAAGACAACGGTGGGTCCAATCAATGTATAGCTGTGTGATGTAGTTATCTCCATCTAGGACTTGTGGTTGCTTTGTCTCATCTTTTATCCCTTCGGCGGCGGCTATACGACTACGAAGAACGACAATGCCGTCTCGGAGTTCCACGGGCAATGAATGAAGGCGGCTTTGTTTGGCAATAGTCCTGTTGTATCTTAAGTCTGTGATATCTTCATTGAAGGATTCTTCTTGAGAGGCTCGGATAAGAATATTTTCTGCTTTTATAATGTATTCAGAATCTAATATCAGAAAATTGTTTGAATCCATAGATGTCTTGCTATTTAGAGTAGCAGATTTCTTTGGCAATGTCTTTCTTCGTTTCTCCACGTAGGATCTGTTTCTATATGTCTACGTGTTCGCTTATAAAAGATCTTTTCCTTGCTATTTCTGCAGATATCAAAAAATTGCAAAACTCTAGCTGTAGCACGAAGTAGTCGCTCCCATTTTGAGAAACGTTGCGGAATTGCGTCACGAAACTTCGTCTTCGACTGGAGTTCTTTAACGGTAAAGGTATGTTCTTCACCAGTATTATTTGAAGCGACCGGTTTTTCGATAGGCCAGGTACTTGGATTTTCTTTCAAGAAGGCAGGCTCGTGATACCATTTGTGATCAACTCTTATTTCTGGATCAGAGTGTGGCCGACGCGGGTTAATGATAAAAGATTCCAAGGCAAAGTAATCTCTCAGTTGTTCATCCATTCTATCTTCATAATCAGTAACTTGATTGACGAAGTTGACTCTGACCCGATATTCTATTGTGCGCACTATGGAGCACCCATCCGAGCGTCGTGAGTGAAGCGATTAGTTGATTCTTTGGTCCTATACGAACATCTTCCGCGAGTAGGAAATTCCAGTTATCTTGACCAATTAGAATTTTAGGTGAAACTGATTCGTAAATGAGCTTGTCTTTTAAATCTTTAAGGTGATCGCAGGCAGCTAAGTCTTCTTCACGAATTGCTTGTGGGGAAAGATTTAGATGCGGAACGGTACGAGCTGTAAAGCTAATTTTCTTTTTCTGTGAATTAGAAAGTGTCACAGCCTTGATCCTGGCATATCAATAACTATATCCCCTATTGCTTCCATTTTTAAAGGATCCAGACGTCCCTCAGCACCGACTCCCTTTGCCAAAGCTTCATCTATGAGAGACACAGTTGATCCGTCATCTAATAGAGCGTATGCAGAGGTTTCTCCCGCCGGTCCAAGAACTCGAACTGGTATAATTTTAAGGTAATCATGCGCCTTTGATGGTATCCACGCGTTGGCCACGGTTTCTTTTTCTTCTTTTTGATTTCGAATTACTGATTTCTCCTTTTTATCGTAGTGTAATAATCGATGATGAGTAGCGGTGCATCCCTTAATGCTGCATTTCCGTGGTCTACAAGAATGTCCTAATTGTCTGAACCGAAGGCATATGAAGCAAAGTCCCCATCTTTTATCTGAGTTGGCATCTTGAAATTTCTTGCAGCTAATACTGTGATGACCTTCTTTGTTACAAATTATGCACGTAATTTTAACCATTCCATGAAATCTATTAGGTTTCCTTTCTTCTGTTGTGGTAAGTGTTCTATGTACCACACGACGAGTAGGCTCTGAGTTAAGGATCTCCGTTGAATAAGGTGTGCGGCATGCCGCTTGTTTGGTGAGAACATCGCTGAAGTGCGTCAGATCTGGTTTGAGGATAGACGCTTGTTTCTCGTACCACCTGGTACATAAGGACGATGGAAGCTTTTCTCGAAGGGTCCTCGTTATATCTGGTGCAGTGATAAAGTTGTGTAAATTGAGTGCGCGAAATAGATTGACACTACTTCTAACTTTACTGGCGAACGCATGTATATCCTTTGGATTGTCAGTACAACGAGGTAGAGACCGAAGCTTGTCATATTCACTATATGCGATTGTATCTGGGCGACGGAAATTCGTTTCAAGCTCTTCTATAATGGCATACGGTCTTGAATGAGCTTTGAGTTGTGTATCGATGACTTCCAATGCTTTCCCAATTAGGCTTCTTCGAATTCTGGCTGTATTTTCGACATCATTGAAGTACCCCTTAGTGTTTCATATATGGCTCTGTACAATAGCCATTCATTTAATGCTCCACTATATGTAGGAAGATCCATGATAATTTTGGACGCGACAGGAAAATTATATGACGATGATGGATTTAAAATGGTAGCTCTTAGGTAGAGGTACCTATGTACCTCTGTCGTCTTACATAACGAAGTAGCAGCGGATTCCGCTTTTTCGCATCTTTTCTTCAAATTTTCTATTTCCTTTTTTAGCTCTTCTATTTCCTTTGTTGGATCTATCTGTACTGCTTGTTGATTTTCGGAGTCGGTAACGATATTTGAATATTGAGGCATTGTAGTGTTGTGTGCATAAAGGCATGGGATGTGGTTGCTTCGGAATTAATCTATTCTCAATCCAGGAACTAACGTCGTAAGTTTTCAATATATTATCTTCCTCTGATTCTGAACTATCTGATTCAGCGTTTTCCGGAGCTATCTGTTCGAGTTCAAGCTTGATGCGAAGTATTTCTTCACGAGCATATCTTGCTTTACGTTTGGCTTTTGTAGTTTTCTTCGATTTTGAACACTTCGAAGTTGGTAACCCTATTTGTGCGCCTTCAAGTTGTTCCTCCTTGTTAATTAAAATAATTCTTGAATTTTCCTTTTCGTCGCTTTGTATACTATTAAATTCTTTACTATTACAAAATTCAAAAGTTGCAATTGCCGTCCACAAATATGGACGTGTCACTGGGTGAGTCGTTGTGTCGACTCGTTTTGGTTTCATTATTGAAGTTGTAGTCGTGCGGTCTTCCCAGCTAGGTGAGACCCTCGGTTGACCCGAGGGAGGCCCGGCTAGGTGACCGGCGAACGACTAGCTTCTAGGTTTCATTGGCTTGGCTTGCACTGTCCCTGAGGAGCGCGTATTTGTCCGGTGGGCAGGAGTGCCAGGGAGCATGTCCCTGATGTGTGGGTGTACAGACGTGTTAACGTTGCCGTAAAATACTTGGGCGAGGCGGTGGACGTAAATCCTTGAGTGGCTCGATTCGAAGATAGCGAGCTATGGTCGTGTTCTTGAGGTATCGAGGGGCTATGGTGAGTTTCCTGAGTGCCTTGTTTCGTTTACATTGAATTTATTTTCTCCTGTGGGGCTTGACTAGCGCGTACCACGCTGGGGCAGCGTAGGTCAGTCGTGGGCGTATGTACTTTTTGAAGAGGGTGACTTTTGCACGCCGTGGAAGCTTTGATGCGAACACTGGGTATAATTGCGAGGTGGCTATGTTTGCGGAGTTTGTGATTTTGTTCACGTGGTGTCGTATAGTCAGCCTTCCGTCGATGATGACTCCCAGGTAGGTCGCCTCGGATGTGGCAGGTGTTTTAGTGCGCTGTTAGGGATTTCGTCCGGTCCCGGTGCTTTTCTTGGAGGTAGGCATTTGATAATTTTCTTGACGTGCGAGGGAGAGAAGAAGATAGGGTCCTCTTCGCGGTCGAGCGGAACCGCT
This sequence comes from Heliconius himera, assembly GCA_021202915.1. NCBI lineage: Eukaryota > Metazoa > Arthropoda > Insecta > Lepidoptera > Nymphalidae > Heliconius > Heliconius himera. The sequence goes on from JAJHJA010000073.1 coordinate 83,742, forward strand.
AGCACTTCATTTATCGAAGCATTTACTTGGCGAGCGTGTTGTGTGTCTTCTATGGGGTTTGGTGTGAATTGTTTTTCCAAGTTGGTTGGGTTGGGTAGGTTGGCGAAGATTTCGGCTCTGTCGCTTGCTTGGTAGCGCAGTGAGCCGTCTTCATGTCGGAGAGGTCAGACTGGTGGTTTTGCGCCAGTTATTTGACGACATAGTCGGTGCATGGAGGAGGTGTCGTCTGTGGCTGCGTCGATGCGGCGGACGATTCGAGTAGCTCCAGGCGCATAGTCTCAATAAGGTGATTGAGTTTCCGCTTGAGTGCGGGGTCTCTTGTCGTCTGCCATTTTTTCCAAGTTTCCCTCTTTTCCTCGATGAGTTTTTGAAATCCGCGCGGGGTGAATGGCAATCTTCTGGAGTTCGGTATGTCGATAGATGAGTGAGCGATAGCAGAGTGTATTGTTTGTGTGACGTTTTCAGTGTACTCGTCGATCTTCGAAGGCTCGTTGAGCGGCGAGACTGGTGTAGGCGTGTGTCTGGATAGGTGCTCGCTGAATTTTTCCCAGTCGATGTGGCGTCGTTTTGGTGGTGGTGGGATTGTTCTTGCTCCTGTGTCCTGCCGTCGACGATAGCCAATCTTCTAGTGTTTCTAGTGTGGTATGAGGGATTCCCCTGTGAACCGCCAAGTCGATGACATCCGGGGTGAGATTGCGAGATGCTGGGTAGTAGGTGGGGGCTTCTGGCCCTGAGACAGTGAAGCCTTTGGTTCTTGCTATTGCTTCCAATGTTTTACCGGCGTGACTGGTGGTGTTGGAATGCCATATAGGGTGTTTGGCATTCCAATCGCCGGCCGCTATGGTCGGTGTGCCATCAGTAGAGAATAGCTTGCTTAAGTCGCTGGTTAGTAGCTTGGAGGCCGGTGGCCTGTAGATGGCGAAGATTTTTGTAGGTGTGTTGCCTAGTGATATTTCGTAACGAGCGTGGTTAGTCCCTCCAGGACTACATTTGTGGGGTCTTGGCCGGCTCGCAGAGCGATGCGAATGTCCTTTAAGATATTCAAAGCCTTGTTGAGTGTTTCATTGGCTTGTTGTTTTTTCTGGGTGGATGGTTTTGAAGAAGCAGCTGGGATGCTTGGTGCCTGTGCCGGGGCCTTCGTCTTCTTTTTCTTTTTTGACTTTAGGAGTGACCCCCTGGGTGTGAGGTCATTCGCTGGGGCCATGAGTGATGCACTGTGGGTGTCTGCATGAATTGTAGTTTTCTCTAGCTGTGGTGCGGTGATCGCTACTGCGCCTGCTCTAAGGTTCGTCCTCTCCTTTTGGTACTGTGGGCAGGCGATCGAATTTGCTGGGTGAGCTACGTTGCAGTTTATACAGGTAGCTGGTTCTTCTCTGGGCCTTGGACATTCCTTAGAGAAGTGCTCTTCACTACATCGCAGGCTAGTGGCCTGTGGCAGTGGTGGCTTGAGTGTCTGAAGCCTTGACACCGGTGACATTGGACTGGTCCTTTCTTGCCCCGCCAGTCTTCGATGTGGATACCGGGCATGCACAGTAGCTCGGTGATCTCTTATAGGCGAGGTGCAACTCCTGGTCCGTTTGCGACGATGCAGTAGAATAGGCATCCGGCTCTGCCTAGTTTGGTCCTTATCTGCTTCATGTACTCGACTTTAAAGCCGAGTTCGGTTAAGGCTGCGGTGGCTTCTTCCGACGTTGTGTCAAGTGGTAGTCCGCGTAGTGCTTTGATAGCTTCTGTTTCTGTTTTCTCTAATTCAGTTAGATATCTTTGGATGGTCCGATATTCCGTGTCAGTAGTGGGGGTGAAGCGTACACCCTTCCCATAGGCGCGGGCGTTTGGAGCGTGGCCCAGTTTTTCCCTTATGGTTTTCAGGTGATACATCCAGTTGGGAAGCGTTTCGAGCTTGTGCTGGCGCTTCTGCTTGCGCTTGTGCTGGCGCTTCTGCTTGCGCTTGTGCTGGCGCTTCTGCTTGCGCTTGTGCTGGCGCTTCTGCTTGCGCTTGTGCTGGCGCTTGTGCTAGCGATTGTGCTTGTGCTAGCGTTCATGGCGGTGGGTGAAGCGACTGCTATTGGTGTAGCCGTCGCTGTTGTGGTTCTAGTGGCTTGTCTCACGGCTTCGGGGAAAGAGTGCCCCTAGTTGTTTCTAGCTCTGGGACCCCTGGGTTTGGAGGAGGCGGCAGGTAGGCACCAGCCTGGCATCTCCTTTTGACCTCTGCGGGTTCCGCGGCTTCCGGTGCGCGTGTGCGACGGGTTGCAGGCTGCGAGAGTTGGGCTTGGATTTTTTGACGTAGAAAGCTTGCCATATGTTGGAAGAGCATATGTACGATATGGCTCCTGTACGTTTGAGCTCTTCTGCCACTGCCATGTCTGTGTAGACAGTGTTTTGACTAGGACTATCGAGGTTATTTTCACAAATTTCACTATTTTCACTTCTCTTTAAACTATACGCCAGAAATTTCAGATCTATAAGAACGATGCTTTTTATATTCAATGGTTTCACAATGGGTTTTTCAGGAACATGTATTGAAGGTAAATTCATTACACGTAACATTGAGATATTTTTCATTTTCTTTAACCCTTTACTTGGCAAGAACTAAAAATATGAAAAAAAAGGAAATTATTGATAAATTTTGTTTAATTTATGAATGGACAACTTGAGAAAAATAAAAATAAAAATCTAGGTATCCTAGGTTTCGAGAAAACTTAAGTACATCACAATGTACACTGCCAATTTTACAGAAATATTATAAATAAATTGTTTGTACATTTTGGTGTACACTACCAAGGGCATAATGAATTACATTATTCAGGTTATTATAAATTTATTTCAAAAAAAGGAGGAAATATTTAAATTATTCTTTATTATTTTAGGTGAAAATTACGAAAGCAATTACGTTTTATTTTTTCCACAACAAAACACAAATGTACGTTACATTTTATACAGTAGACAGATGTTCTTCCACTCTTACAATATTTGCAACGCATTGTTTCATTACCTGCTTCTGGAAGATGACCTGTGTTATCAAATCTGACGCTATCAGTTGGTCGGACTGAGACTGGTTTATGGATTTTCAGATTCTCGCCTATATCGTCTGTAACGTTTTGGTTTGTTCCTATTCTATTAGACTTAGACAACCCATCAAACAATTCAAATCTGAAATCTTTCAATGAAGTCTTCTTCCCATCTCTTCTATGTAGGAGCCAAGCGTTATTTATACACATATCAACAAGTTGTGAAAATATTCCCAAGTACCAACGGTGACTTTTGAAGGGAGTTCTATATAACGATATCAACATATCTGCTAAATCGACCCCTCCCATATGTTTGTTGTAATGTTTGACCACTTGAGGACATTCTACATCTACTTTCTTTTTCTCATCCTTATCGTATCGTTTGATTGTTTCTAAGGGGTACGAGTCTATGTAGGTGCTAATAAGTGTAACCACTTTATTGTCGTTCCACTTTACGACTGCCAACTTATTCTTATTGCAAACCACCTGGGCGCTAGAACCGCGTTTCTTCTTTTTTAATTGTTTGTCAGTTGGCAATAACTCTTGACAGCCTCTGAGACGATTAGTCCTTATTGTTCCTAGACTAAGGATCCCGTATTCTTCCCGCAGAATATATGTTAGTTCAGGCGACATAAAAAAGTTATCAGCATACACAATGGCCGGCTTTTTCTTTATAGTTTGACACAATGCAAGCACTACCATACCTCCTAAACCAATTGTAGCTTCTTTCTCTGAAAAAGTCAGTCCACGAAAGGTATCGTCGCCACCATACAGAATAAAATCGTAGATGATACCCGAAACACCCGCACGGACAAAATTCTTAAACCCCCATTTCTTAGGTTTCATTTTTACGTACTGCTTTCGTTTACCTGCTTTACGACCTTTATAAGGTATCATCATCTCGTCAATGGAATATTTTCCTTCTTCTTCAATTTTCAGAAAATGTTTGCGTATTTTCTCCATTAGGGGGCGAATCTTGAAATAACGGTCTGAATCTTCCAAAGTATTATCAACAAAATGAATATATCGACGTATTTGTTGATACTTTTTGAGAGGCATAAGATCAGCAATGAGAGGGTATCTTGTTTTTCTTGCCCAATAGTCAGTATAAGCTGGCATCTGTACTATACCCATCATGATTTGAATGGCCAGGAAGCTTTTAATCTCATCTTCTGTCAGCTGAATAGATCGACCTAGTTGTTCAACTGCATATAAATTTGTATTATAAACAATGTCAGTAATTAAGTCAGGAGAAAAAAAGAAATAAAAATAATCCAGTACTGTCTCTATTTGTGTTTGATGGAGATTGTATAAGTTTTCTTCAAGAGATACATTGTGACGAAATACTGCTTTTGACCATTGATAATTTAGGGCGAATTTCTGAACCTTTACTTTTTTGGTCACTACAGTCTTTGTTGTCTTTTTACGCTTGGACCTGGTAAGTAGTAACTGCTGTCCGCTGGTGCTAGGCTGGGGAGATGATAGTTCAACAGAAGGAGATAACAAAGATTGGATGGAGTTCAATGTGGGTATAACATTGTAGTTACTTGTATTCGGCGATGGAAAAACTTCATCAAATGTTGGTGTGAGTGGTAAAGTAATGGGTATATCATGCTGTTCGTTGTTGGAGTCAGTTGAAGTATCAAGCAAATTAAGGGCTTCTAGTGATGATGCTATTGAAGGTGGATCAGAGGTATCTGGTGAAGGCGGTATATAAGCATTTGCTTCCTCATCAGATGTGGAACTATCGTCAGAGCATGCGTTTTGAGCGGGTACCAAAGCCAAGATCTTATGGGCGTGAGTTAGTTGTAAGTTCTGCAGGCGGAAAAAGAAAAAAAAAGTTCAAAGCAGACAGTTTTTATGAGAAGGTAAAAAAATAAATAAACAAAAACTGCCGATTCGTTGAAAAAATCATTTTTAGTATTTTAGTGCGTTATTGGCAACGTGCAGTGCAGTGTACATACATTTGTTTCAACCAAAATCGGCCATAAAAATTGAGACAGTAACGCATAAAACCACTTTTTGAGTAATACATAGTTTTTAGATCAAATAACACACCATTTTTTATTAGTTTTTGAGCTAAAAAGTAATTTATAACGCAAAAACTTACCCGGGTCCCGCCAACACTTTGTTGTTTCGAAGCCATTTTGAATTTGACATGTGTTGTTCAGTGTTGCAACAACGAAAATATTTTTCTACTAATTCTAAATTATTTAGTAATATTTTTAATAAAAACAAAACAAAAAAATATTATTATTTAACCAGTAATTTTTTTTTGAAATGTATGTACAGTCTAATGTACCTTACCAAGATAAGGGTTAAAAAAAAAAAAATTAAATTAGCTTCACGCTTTATCCCGCACACAGCAGGGTAGGCAGAGGGAACCTAGTGTTAAGACACTCCGTTCCCCACTTTCTGCCGAATTCTGGAGGCATTGCGTGTTGAGTGGCAGAACTCAACGCCGCGCTTAACCTCGACACCAGAGCGAAGAAATGGAAATATAAATTTAAGTAAATATTTCATCTCCTCGAGTGGGGATCGAACCCACAACCAGTCGGTTTTGCAGTCACACCTCGTGCCGCTGCGCCACGACCGGCCTCAATTCATTTTCTTTCATTTTCTAAAATTGTTTCATATCATACTTTTTCAGAATTATATTGCCAATTTTCACTTCGCAAGGATCATTAAAGGTAAGTAAATAAGTTACTTTAACTTTATGTCGGTATACTTCATTAAAACAGATTTTTTTAAGCAATTCCTCTTTTCTGGTAAACAAGGATTAGGTGTTAGTTTGCAGTGGTTGCAGCAAGATGTCTTCCGTGATGACAGGAACAGGAACACACAATGTAGCATTTACAGTATAAGTCATAAGTTCTGTTATACAAGCATTGTTAATAAATTGAACAACTTCTCTTCCGTAGCATAGGAAGCTCGCTTTATCTATTTTTTTGCAGGGATGATTCAATAATCTAGTTTTCAACCCTTTTGCTACAAGATAAGGATATTTAGGAATAATGATGACGGTGATACCATGGAATAAATCAGGTAAGGGAATCAATTTATAATAGATATATGTGTCATCTTTAATTTGAAGGTATTCCAAAAGGGATGTTATGTAATTTCCTTTAATATATGCTTTTATAGAAATTGTTTGTTCTAACTTTACTAAATTATCTAATGTAGGCTTATACGCTAATTTCTCTACCTTACTTATGTTTACCAATGTGTTTAAAAGAATATTAGAATTTATTATTGATTGATGCAAGATTCCTAGTCTACTTAATGCAAAGCTAGTTTCTATTTAATTTAATTTTACATATACAGTCTGATAATTATGAATTCATGAATTATAAGTATTAATGATTTGAGCTTCAATATGATTAATTAGACCTTTTCTAATAATTTCTGAGAAATTATGTCTTAAATCCTGCATTTCTAAATTAATTTGGTTAATATTATCATTTAATTGTAATGTTCAATATAGAGAGAATCATTTTAGTAATAAGAGTCATTTTACTTTTCTGTTTACTTTGTTCTGATCTAATATCGTTAATTAGTTTTTCATATCTAATAGCTTTATCATTATCCATTTTTCCAGTATTTTAATTATTGATCCTAAGGGGTTAACCCCTAAGCCTTGCTTTATTCTAATGGTTGGAGAAATCTGATCTAATTTTATTACAGTTATATTTCTTAAATAATTAGCTTGAATCCTAACATGTATAAAATTTTCAATAAAATCATTATCAAAATTATCAACTAACTTATCTAACTGAGTACATTTATAAAAATTATCTTTAAAATCTTCTAATATAGGTCTTAAATCTGTAGTGGTTAAGAACAATAATGAATTTTAGTAATTTATGTAATTTTATTTTTATTCAAATATATTTTTATTTTATATTTAATAGCAAAATACTTGACCTTTTGACCTATTTTTTGTTGCATCGGTCGCGCGGCGAGCTCTGCGTACGCACCGATGCACCAGTCCGATTTCATACCGCGACGGTGAATGCACGCTTCCTTTTGCGCTTCTCGCTAATTACGTTTTTCTAGTATTTATTCTTACTTAAATTTATATTTCCATTTCTTCGCTCTGGTATCGAGGTTAAGCGCGGCGTCGAGTTCTGCCACTCAACACGCAATGCCTCCAGAATTCGGCAGAAAGTGGGGAACGGAGTGTCTTAACACTAGGTTCCCTCTGCCTACCCTGCTGTGTGCGGGATACAGCGTGAAGCGTGAATTTAATTTTTAATTTTTAGTATTCTCTGTTTTATTCTTTTGCTTATATAAATCTTTTTGTTTCTCCTTACTGTATATATAAACTCTTGTGCTCGCTATAATTCTTTCTAAAAACTGTTCTTTCGTTGCTTATTGTATTGTGCTTTGTTCTGTGTCGTTTAATAAACTTTAATAGTATATATGGTGGACTTATTATTTATCTCATATAGTGGCTAATAACTTTTACTACCATAAAAACTATATTGGTGACCCCGATAAAGAACGCGTGCGCGAATAGGGAATTCAAATAATTTCAACCGTCGCATAATTTTTTTTAAATTTCTACCGTTTCAAAAAATGCCGAACGACGCCAATAAAAATGGCGGCGGAGAACAAGTCTGCAAAATCGGTTTGAAGATTCCTCCATTTTGGGCTCAAGAAACTGCGCTGTGGTTTCCTCAAATTGATGGACAATTTATTATAACAGGAATTACATCGGACTCGACGAAATTCTACCACGTTGTTTCGCAATTAGACCAACAATTTGCCGCTGAAGTGAAGGACGTCATTACAGATCCACCCTTAAAGGGCAAATATGAAAAAAATAAATTTGAATTAATAAACCGTTTATCGCAGTCACAAGAAAAGAAGGTGAAGCAATTATTAGACCACGAAGAGCAAGGAGACCGTAAACCATCACAATTTTTACGGCATCTACGGACATTAGCTGGCAAATCAATACCGGACACATTTTTAAGGACGCTGTGGTCAAATAGGTTACCTCACAGCATTCATTCAGGCGGTCATTGCGGCGCAGACGGGTTTCTTGGAAAAAGTAGCAGACCTGGCTGATAGGGTCTATAAGATTGCGCCTCCCATACCAGTAGTCTCAAGAGTAGATCCAGGTACTAGCAGCAGCATGAGTGACATGGTCCAGCGCATTGAGGAGGTGACGCGTCAGGTCGCTTCTTTAACAGGCCAGTTAAATCGTTCGCATTCTCGTAGCAGACATCGAAGTGCTAACCGTTCATATACCCCAAGCAAATATCGCAGCCGTTCGAAATCAAGGCAACGAATTGAGGGCTACTGCTGGTATCACAGTGCATTTGGTGAACGGGCCAGTAAATATATAATGCCGTGCACTTACCCAACGACATCGGCGTTAAACCCTAACGGCAGCCGGAAGTAGCAGCGAACGACTGCCACAACTCACCTGGCCGCTTATTTGTTACAGACAAGGATTCTAAAATGTGTTTTCTTGTAGATACAGGATCCGATCTTTGTGTGTATCCACTGCGAGGTCTTCGTGAAACACGCGCCAGGGTGAATTACGACCTGTTTGCCGCAAACGGAACGCAGATAGCTACCTACGGCTGGATCCATCAATTATAGGTGCTGATTTTCTCAGATTTTGTAACCTGCTTGTAGATCTGAGGAACCACCGCTTAGTAGACGGCCTTACTTTATTGTCTAAGCCGGCTCGTCCAGCAGGAGAAAAAGCAGCAGAGGTCACTTCAGTCAAGGCTGTGTCAGGTGAAAGCAAGTATCACCAGCTACTTCGCGAGTATCTTGACATCACTCGACCAGCATGGACCCAACGTGAGGTAAAACATAATACCACTCATCATATACGCATTACTCCTGGACCACCTGTATCTTCACGGCCACGTCGACTTTACCAGATAAGCTGAAAATTGCCCAAAAAGAATTTGAGGATATGCTGATGAACGGTACTGCACGGAGATCAGATAGTACTTGGTCATCGCCCCTACACCTGGTTCCCAAGAAAGAGAACGGTTGGAGACCTTGCGGGGATTACAGGGATTTGAACTCACGGACCAATCAGACACATCCAACCCAATCAGACACATTCAAGACTTCGCACATCAACTCGCCGGCAGTAAGGTTTACTCAAAGGTTGATTTAGTTAAGGCATACAATCAAATTCCAGTGAATCCCGCGGACATCTAGAAGACAGCGATTACCACTCCGTTGGGACTGTTCGAGTTTCCTTTTATGATCTTCGGGTTAAGAAACGCGGCGAAGTCTTTCCAACGGTTCATCGATGAGGTTCTTCGAGGTTTGACATTCTGCTACGGATTTCTAGACGATATCGTGATTTTCTCCGAGTCAGAAAGTCAACACTATAGTCACCTGCAACAGTTGTTCAAGCGCCTGGCAGAATATGGAATGCTCGTTAACACCGCCAAGTGCTAGTTCGGCCAGTCACAAATAATTTTCCTCGGGCATGAAGTGTCAGCAGACGGCATTCGACCTATCCCAGATAAGGTACAGGCTATACAGGACTTTCCAATTCCACCAATCACCTTTAATTAATGATTTCGTAACTCGTTTTTGGAGAAAATATCACTCGTATGTTTTTTATGTGAATCGCACATCATTTGAAAGAAAATCGCATAAGGAATTGGAAAAACAATGATTGCCAGCTCTCAGTCTGCCGCAAGCCCAGGGTTGCCTGGTTTAAACAGGTCAGTTAATGTTAATATTTGCACTCATGTGTTTCTTTAATAAATTATATATCAAATTAAAGCTTATTTTTTTCTCATCACTAAAACACATGGTTGCCTGGAAAATAACTGCCGCAAGCAAAGGTTGCCATCCTTTGAAATATTTTATTCCGCTTCCATTTGATTGAGAATAGACGATGAAATGCGTGGCTTGCCTTATGTTTTAAAGTAAAATATTATATAATAAAAGTCAATCTTTAAATTAATGTTTATTCTAGCTCCTCACCTGTCAAGTGATGATTTTAATCAAATTAAGTACATACAAAAAACTATTTAAACATGAAATCATCCTTATTTTTCAAGTGAAATAATGAATCCATGATATTAAATCTTTGCTAAATCTGTTTTCTAAATACTGATACTCATTTAAATAATAATTTTAAAACGACTAAATTATATAATTAAGTAAATGTTTACTAATATTTACGATCTATTATAAGTAGAGGTACGGAATTTTCGCAAAAAAAAAACACCAATTTCGCATTTATATTTTTCTAAATTTTAAAATTTCGCATTTATACTTTCGAAATTATAAAATTTGGGTAAATTAGGTATTTATTTATTTATTTATTTATTTATTTATTTTTATTAGGGAAACAAACAGAACATAAAATTCACAAACATTACACAATTTAAAATAATACACATTCCAATCAAGTTTCCACATAAAAAATTACAGATAACTGACAATAATAACATATGATCAAATTTAAATTTATCAGATAAAAACACATGATAAAATATACTATTAAAAATAAAAAAAAATAAAAAATTCAATTAAATCAATTTAAAAATAAATAATAATTTATTAAAAAAAACAATTCAATTAAAAAAAATCTAAATAAATTAAAAATAAAAATAAATTAACATAAATTAAATAAAAAGAAATTAAATTAAATTAAAAAAAAGATTAAATTTAAATAAAAATACTGTACATTAATCACAATTAAAACATTTCATAAGTTTTCGTTTAAAATCATTAACATCATTGGTTATAAAAATATCAATACTGGCAAACAACTTATTATAACTGGTGCAGGCTCTATTGACAAAGATATTTTGTGCATGCTGGCTTCTATTAATGGGCGTATTAAATAGTATAGGATTACGCATAACTCTTCGCGGGCATCTGAAATTAATGCAACTTAAAAGGAATGGGGAGTTCACATGATTTTGGATTATCTTGAATAATAAAAGTTGGTCTCTGATTAATCTTCTATCCGCGAGTGATAATACTTTAAAGCAATCAGTAGACTCATTTAAGGTTTGTTTTTTAAAATGTATAAATTTATTGAATTTATTTTGAACAGCTTCTAGCCGGTTAATATATGTTTTATAGTGTGGGTTCCAAACAGTAGAACCGTATTCAAGAATAGGTCTAACAAAAGAATTGTACAAAAGTATCACAGTGCTTGTTTTTTTAAAATCTCTGGAAATTCTAAAGATAAAGCCAAGCATACGATATGCTTTAGCTATCGTTCTGTTGATATGTAAATTAAAAGTAAGTTTATTGTCTAGATGTATACCCAGGTCTCTAACCTCAGACACTCGAATTATCTCAGTACCGTCAAGACGATATTCAAATGCAAAAGGATAGCGTTTACGAGTGAAAGAGATGACACTACATTTACTAATATTTAAGAATAAAGAATTTTCCTTACAGTATAAGCTTAGCATATTAAGATCTTCTTGTAAAAATATGCAATCAGATAAAGACGATATCCTTCTACAAATTTTCATATCGTCTGCGTATAGAAGAATAAATGAATATTTAATTATGTGTATAACATCATTTATGTATAAATTAAACAGTAAAGGACCAAGATGAGATCCCTGGGGAACACCTGATGTAACAGGAACGAAAGACGAACAATGACCCTTGACAGTAACTGCTTGACTACGGTTTTGAAGATACGAGCATAGCCACCTAAGTAGATCACCATGTATACCGACTTCCTTTAATTTGTTTATAAGGATCGAATGAGAAATTTTATCAAAGGCCTTGGAAAAGTCGGTATACACAACATCCACCTGAAAACCTTCATCCATAGATGAAGACACTCGATGAACCAATTCACAGAGATTAGATTCAGTTGATTTATAGGTAACAAACCCATGCTGTTGTTCTATTACGACAGTACGTAATAAGGGAAAAATGGAATCATATATAATCTTTTCGAACATTTTCGCTAAGACACACAGTTTAGAGATTGGTCGGTAATTCTGTATATTGTGTCTGTCACCGGACTTGAACACTGGCACAACAAAGGATCGTTTCCAAATAGATGGCATGACACCAGTTAAAAGCGATTTGTTAAATAGTAAGTAAATGGGATATGTTAAAGTACTAGAACAAGATTTTAAAAATAAAGGAGGGAGACTGTCAGGGCCACATCCTTTATTAACATCAAGGTCATTTAAGTACTTCTCAACTTTTTTTTGTGTTATTTTTACAGAATTAATACTTATATTTGAATCTGATGAAATAACGTCAGCCACGCAGTAAGTAGAAGATGGTTGATAGACTGAATTAAAATATTTACTAAAAAGGTGACAAATATCATCACCTCCGGAAGCAACAACATCATTATAGAACATGGTATCAGGAAAACAATTAGATGTAACCTTTGATTTAACAAATTTCCAAAAATATTTACTGTTTCTTTTAATTTGAAATTCAGCTTTATTAATATAATTCTCATAACAAACAATTTGAGAACTCTTTTGTCTATCGCGTAATAAGCTAAATGAATCATAATCCACGAATCTGTTGTATATTTTCCATTTTTTATGATATTTAAGTTTTTCTGCAATCATTTTCTTTAAAGAATTAGAATACCAAAATGGATAGCGATACCCACACACAGTTTTATTGGGTATCATATTACGGATTATTTCATTTATGGTTTCATAAAATAAGTCTACTGCATTTGTAATGTCAGCCTTATCTAGCAAATCAAACCAATCCAACTCGGCTAAAACTTTGTTAATTGCGATATAGTCTGCAATATGAAACATACGCACAGTACGAGAGGGAATAGAAATTTTACGAGATATGTCATCGACCTTGGGTAAAATACTTAAAGTAGGATGGTGTGTGTCTTCGGGTACCAAAGGATCATTACATTTGGTTACCGAACATTCACAATTTCCAATCACTAGGTCAAGATATCTATTATTAATGTTGCATATAGTATTAAATTGCTCGAAGTTATTAAAATTAAGAAAATGGTATATGGAGTCCACCAAAATGTCATTAGTTGCGAAATTTTGGAGATTCATTTTATTATCAAAATACTTCCAACTGGCATTTGAGATGTTAAAATCCCCAACTATTAAGAAATAGTCGTTAGGATAGTATACGATATCCGAAGATACCAATTCATAAAATTCACACAATGATTCATAATGGTATTTTCCATGAGGAAAATAACAACAGTAAAGATGCAATAACCTCGACGAAGGGGATAAATGAAGCGAAATGGAGACTCTCACTACTTCAGCCACCGGATTTGATAACTTGATTGTTGACGATGAGTGAACACGAAGATGCGACCGAACTGCAATTAAAACACCTCCACCAAGTTTGTCTCCACGTGAAGCATAATCACGATCATTTCTGTAAACGGTATAACGAGTATCAAAAACTTCATAGTCAAATACGGAATCATTTAACCACGTTTCACTGAGGCAAACCATGTCACAGTCAATGTTTATAAGATTTCTATAAAATATATTAGTCTTAGATCGAAGTCCTCGGACATTTTGGTATAAAATATTGAGATCATTAGCCATATAGAATGATAAAGAATAAATTACACAATAAAACAACATAAAAGATAAATATTGATCGCCCAACTTCATAACTGAATGAAAAGTGATTAATTTCTATAAACATTACTTGAAAGAACAAGTTATAATATACCCACTTTAGAAACCAATACCACATGCGCAATAAAATTCTTTTTATAAAAGCTAAAGCTGCAAAAAATATCCCGTCTAAATAAGAGCTAAGCCAACAATAACTGTCATTTACAAGTAAGCATAACAAAAATATGAATAAACAGCCAAAATCAATAAATATAAGATAAATAACATTAAAATTAAAATTCAAAGTGCAACAGGTGCCATAGAAAAAATATATTAAGCAAATTACGATGGCACTTAAACAATTTTTTTTAAATCTATTGAATTAATGATATGCAGGACAGGGCTGGTATCATTCCGACGCACCATAATGCTACAATTCTTTACCCATACATATTTATAGAACTTTTCTTTTGCAGCTTTTTTTACCAGTTGTAGCAATAATTTATTAGTACTCGTCAGATGATCATTGAAGTAAATACTAGTATTATTATTAGACATAAACCCTATATCATGACATTTTAGTTTAAGTTTCCTGATCCGAGAGAGGAACTCATCTTTCTTCCAACGGCAGAGAAATTTTACAATTATAGGTTTATTCTTTTTAACACTTTTATCTTTTGCTGCAACTCTTGTTACGAAATCAATATCGGTATTGACATTGAGATTAAAATCTGCTTTGTCAGCAAGGCTTTGAATAATTGTGTTTAGATTTTCACTCTTTTTTTCGGGAATTCCATATATTTCGACGTTAGATCTACGGGACCATTGTTCTCTTTTATTATTTTCAATTTCAACAGCATCCATTTTATATTTAAAGGAATTTAAGTCTGAGCATTGCACAGACATGTGCTTAATTTCAATTTCACAGTTATCAACTCTCTTATTTAAATCCTCAAATTTATTATTAACAAAATCCAAACTATCTTTAATACTAGATACCTCTTCACGAAGACATTTAAGGTCGTTAAGTAAGGGAGCAATTGATGATTTAATTTCAGTCCTCAAAATTGAAATTTCCGACGCTATTATAAACCTCACTTGATCCAGGAAGGAAGTATCTTCGGATTGACAGAACGTGTCCATCTCACAGGTTGACCCTCCTCTACGTAAAGTAATATTCTCACTGCAATTTGACTTTGACGTATGACCTCGGATAGGCGTGTTGTCATTGGTGAATTGTCTGCACAAAGTAAGTTTACAATCGGGGCAGATCCAGTTGATTCTATCTTGTATTGCTGCCTTTTTGGCACCTGCTGGATTCAGACAACTATAATGGAATTTAAGTCCACATTTGCTACATGAGAGTCCATCTGCCGCACCTCCAGCCATAGATTTACAGCAAGCGTACTTCATTTTGCTTTTTAATTATATGCTTGTGAAATATTTAAGAAAAAAAAAATACTTTTAATAATATAAAAAGCAAAAAAAAAAAAAAACAATAATAAAAAAAAAGCAAGTGAGACTCGAACTTGGGTTACACTATAATCAGCCATGCAATTCAACCATTAGGCCAAGAACTGTCGTTTGATTTTGATAAAAAAGCGCATCACTTAACGCTTAAAAGCGGCAGTAATAAAGACCAGTTTTGTTGTCTAGTAGCGTAACGGATCATATGCACTCTCAAAGTCACTCAATGTCACGGATTATAAAACTTGCAACTTTTACTGACAAAAAAGTAAAAAAAAAACACTGATGTTGAAGAATTAATTTGCACATAATTGTCTTAATACTATATTAGATCTTATTTATTATAAGTAAATGCTTTAAATGCAGTTAAAAACTTCATTATTTATAACTTTGAACACGGACACAAACAATACAGCATCTGCTCATTGCGGTAGCACGTACGCAACTGCAAAAAAATATCTTAATTCATAAAAATATTAAATTTATTAAACAAAAATACTTGTTTAGTAATTTTATTACTAAATATGAAAGTAAAATTTACATTAAACAATTTTAATTAATTAAAATATAACATTGTAGAAATTTCAAGATTCGACTCCTTAAACGTCGTTCTTAGGTCTCTTACGACGACATTGTATATGATGAAGAAGCGTTCAGCGTCCACGCTGTTGGTTGGACTCCAAATACTCTGTAATGCTGCTTTGCAAGGGACGGGGGTTTACATTGGAGTTTTCATTTATATTAATAGACCGAAGAATTAACTTATGAAAGTGCGCATACGCATCCATTAACTTATTTTGAGTCCTTGGAAAAAAGGAATTTTCGAAAAACTTTCTAGCAATACGTTTATATTTAATTTGGTTGAACTTGCAGCCACAGATGGGCAAAACAATTGGCCAATGTGAAAGAAAGCCTCGTTTGTCTTATATTAGTTATAGAAGGTTTATAGAACTGTTAGGAATTCGCAATGTTATCGAACGTTTCATAAACTTATAGAGCATTAATGAACGTTTTAAGCGTTCTATAAGGGTTTTTTATGAATAAGGCCGTAACTATCCATCATACGAACATTACCATACATTTCGCATTTATTCGCATTTATGTGTAATTTTCGCATTTATTCGCATCGAAAATACCAAAATTCCGTACCTCTAATTATAAGGTATTAATTACATCATGTTTCCTTAATACAATGAAGGGTGACAATTATTGCGGATATTTTATTTATTAATTAAGAAAATATGGAAAATTACATTTCAATAATCGCTCTCTCTCTCTGCATTCTTTTCTCGTTTGCTTTAATAACGGTTGTCGCAATCTTTTTTTCTCACGCAACTTTTAAGAATTTGCATACACAAATCTAAATAAGATTCGTTTCTATTGATTTTTAATGGTTCTAATTCTATGGCTATACACTGTTCCGAACGCGGATCACCAAAATGTTGCTCTAATGCTGCTTTTAAACTACTTTATGTGTCTAAATCTTGTCTTTCGTTAATCTAAATCTACTATACACATTTATATATTCATACTTAATTATGAAAAGTGACAATAATTTCTCATCTCCATCAATGATGATGGTGGTTTGGGATGATATTGCTTATTTCTACTGGTATTTTTACTGTATTTTCCATTTTTAAATATTTATTTTATTTTTATTGAAATTTTATTAAATTTTAATTTTATTATTTCTTTATTCAATAATTCTTTTTAAACTTATATCTAATCGTCAAGGAAACCTCTTAGAGCCTTTTGTAGTTTAAAAGAAATCTACGATTTAATTGACACTTATAACTAATCGTCAAGGAAACCTCTTAGAACCTTTTGTAGTTTGAAAAGGAATCTACGATTTAATTGACACGTATATGAAAAGGAAATATGTATACTGATACTGTTATAGTCCGATATACCAAATATTTTGTGACATTCATATTTTTCAACATAAAACTGTTCTATACTGATAGTCTGATATACCAAATATTTTGTGATGATTTTTACAAAGAAATCAAACAAAAATTAAAATTCATATTTTGATTCTTCTGATTATCCTTCAAGTAATGAATTTCACTTTACTCATGTGAATAAAAAGAAATTAGGATTTTTTAAAGACGAGAACAACGAAAAAAAAAATTTGTTGGATTGCGATCAAAAATGTATGGAATGAGTGTTGAAGATCGTACTATAACCAAAGCTAAAGTAGTTAATGAAAGTGTAACTAAGAAATTAAACGATAGTGACTGTCATGTTTATTGAATGAAAAAATTCCGCTTGCCGAAATGTATAGATTTAGAAGTCTCAAACATATTATACTTACACAAAACAATATAAAAAATTTGCTTATTATACAACGACACAAAGCGACGTATTTTGCCTAACTCAACAGATACATTAGCTTGGGGTCATTATAAGTTAAGATCACTACAGTTCTTAATTTATGGCGCTTCGAGCGTGCCAGTTGAGCACTATTCACTTCGCCAATGTCACGTTATATAGAGACGGAGTAAGTTAAGAAAATATTAAGATGTCATTTAAATTTTTTGTTATTTATGTCTAGTTTAGCCTTTTGAATCTTGTTTTATTGATTATTTTATTGTATTAGTTAAGGAAATGTATTATAAAATGATATATAATTTTTAAATGTACATATTTAAATTGACGTTTTAATTGAATAGACATTTAATATGTTTCATTTTGAACACCCTTTCATTGCTATTATAGCGGGTCCTAGTCGTTATGGAAAATCAAAGTTCGTTTGAGATTTTTTGAAAAACATGAATCATGTTTGTAATCAAGAATTTAACACTATCTTATGGTGAAATATAACCATTATACAATGAGCATTATATAACCATTACAAATGAGGTAGAGTTAATTACTATAAAGTAATTCCTGACTTGAGCACGTTCGATGGGAAATATCTGTCGTCGATTATAATCAAGTGATTATAATCGACGATCTTGGGCCTTACTCTTGACGCCAATATCCAATGTTCAATCCTCAATAATTGTCATTTCGTACTCTTGATAGCAATCAATTGCCAAGTCCACTACCGCCCGCTAGTTGACGATTGCGTTAACTAAAAATGATTGTAAAATTCGTTAGGATTGTGATATTTGGTACTCTTGACGCGTTTTTGACAGCCAATATTACAGCAATATTGTCAGTGAAATTGGAATTTACGCAATAAGTAAATTATAACTTTTTAGAAATTGATTTATAATTTCTTCGAAAAAACAACAGTGAAATGGCACGTTTGGGTCTAATTTATGGTGCTTTAAAAAAAGCACATAAATTAACTCTTAAACAACGTCGAAATTAATGTCGCTTGGCAAGATACGTAGACCAAGCTTTTCAATTAAGTGATGATGAATTTTATAGCAATTACCGCTTATCAAAATGTTTATTTGAGGACATTTTCGCGGAATTGCAACCACTGTTGCCTTTTCCTAAAAAAAGAAATGATATAACTCCCAAATACAAGGTATGTTAGGTGTTGTTGTTATTAGAATTAATGTATCTCCTATTTCATATAATATGAATATATTTTTAAGTTCTTAATAAAGTGCCGAACTAAATAACATCTTCACAGGTTTTAGTGACATTATCCTTTTATGCCACGGGCAGTTACCAAAAACTTGTAGGAAATTCTTATGGCACGGTAATGTCACAGCAATCCGTTTCTCGTGCCATAAGACAAGTAACTGATGCACTCAATCATCCATCAATATGTGACAAGTGGATTAAGTTTCCTCAAACATTTGAAGAAAGACTTGTCATTAAAAGAAGGTATTGTTTTGTATAATACATATATATTTTTATTTCTAATTAAAAACTTTACTTATTTAACCTTATTTACATTTTATTTATTTTAGATTTTATGAAAAATTTAATATTCCCGGGGTTTTGGGTTGTATTGACGGCACACATATAGCAATTATAAGACCCAGAGAAAATGAAGAGCGCTTTTTTAATAGACAGCATTTTCACTCAAGGAATGTTTTAGTTGTAAGTATGTTAAAGTTAGAGGAGAGTAGAGGAAGAGGTTTTAACTAACAAAACAGAATAATTTTCACCTTATATTTATGTTTGTTTTATTCAGATATGTGATGCAGATTTAAATATACTGTCAGTGGACTCATCTTTTGGGGGAGCTTCACATGACAGTTTTATATGGAACCAGCATCCCGTGAAAAGTCATTTAATTAATTTGAATGATAGTGGCGAAAATGTTTATTTACTTGGTAAGAAACATCCATTTTATTAAGTAATAATTTGTTATGTTGCATCATTATCATACTGTATTTCGCTTTGTAGGAGACTCTGGATATGCTCAGAGGGAGTATATGATGACGCCCATCATAGATGCCCCTGCAGGGAGTCCAGAAGAACTCTATACAAAAATTCACTGTTCTGCACGCAGTACTGTGGAGAGAACTGTAGGACTATTAAAGAATAGGTGGAGATGTTTATTAAAACACAGAGTCTTACACTATGATCCCATTACTGCTAGTAAGATCATAAATGCTTGTTGTGTATTGCACAACATGTGTAATCAAATATTAATTAATGAGGAATTGGTGGATTTGGAGCAGGATGATGGTACCCTAGGAGCAGAAGTCCACCAAACAAGTAATTTTTCTAGAAACACATCTGAAGATTTAAGCAGAGGTATTGAAATGAGGACAAGGTTGGTCGAGCAGCTCTGGGCTTCGAGGTTAGAAAATCATAAATTTATTTATTTAATATGTATTAGCAATAATAGTATTCATTTGAAGACTAAATAGATGTATCTAAATCTATCAATATGAAATTTCAGATTACTCAACAACTGCAACATTTAGATGGAAAAAATGGAATTGTTATGTTAAACACATTTATACATATTTTGTCAATTCCTTAATAAAAGAAGTGTTATACTGATAAATGTTATTTAGCACATAAATAAAATAATTGATCAATTTTATTAAATATTTTTAGAATAGTTTTCCTTTATTCCTTCAGAAATTCTTCTCTGTATACGCCCCATCCCTCTGGAATCAACTCCCTAAAACTATCCAGAAAATCCCTTCCATAAATTCCTTCAAATCCCATTTAAAACAACATCTTCTTGCAACGTTAGACACCTAATCTTTATTAACATACTCTAATATATGGGGACCGCCACCCAACACACCATGTCCGGAAAGGCGGGAGGTGGAAGACGGAGCCGCAATTAGCTACGTAGAATGTAAGAGGAGGGAGGGAGGGGAAAAGATGAATGAATTATTACATTTGTTGGATGATATAAAATAAAAATAATATTTAAATATTGCTTTTATAAAATTTATTAATATATTTAAGTTTCATGTGCTGCTGCTATGCGAGTCATTGCAGCAGCCATGCTCGTCATTGCAGCAGCCATATTTGTCATACCATTACCTATTTCTAATTTATTGGCAATCTTTTCAAATGCATTGGCTGTTTTTAACTCCGCTTCGACCCGCCTCTCTTCGATCATACTTAGACGATCCATCTCCACGTCAAAGTGCCGGGATGGACGCTGCCTTCTTCTATTTTGTGACCTTCTAGTCCTTATATTATCTGCTAGATAAGAAAATAAATATTTAAATATGTTATTTACTTACATTGCTAGCACTCTAGAAATTATATATGTTTTTACTTAATTGCGCCAAGAAATAGCCAACTTGCCTGCTGGTATATGCTGCGAAATCTGAGATATCTCAGTAATAGGTATTGAGTTGCCAGTACCTACAATAGTTGATGGAGATCTAACCACAACCCTTTGAACTTGACTACTTAAATTCTGGAAAAGAAGAAAACAAATTGTTAGTAAATTTAATATTCAACAGTATAAATTAAATTATTAAAATACTTTACTAAACAAACTTCACCACTTGTAATAGGTACTGCCTCACCTACATCCATGGGGTAACTTATATCATTACCTCCACCTCCAAGGCGTACAGAGTTAGTGACTGCAGTTGGATTCTAGAAAATAATACTGGTATACTTATATCTCCTTGTAATATTCTCCTTTACCAATTCAATACCAAAAAAAATAAATATAAATTAGTAGAAAAAATATAGTAATTAAAGCACTTTACCATATTTGGGAATGGGTGGACTGAGAGCCCTGGGTCACCTGTAGCAAATCTTTGCCCACCCATCAAAGCCACAAGCCTTGCATCCAAGGGCGAAAACTGCGTTATGTTGGTTATTCCACCACCAGTGCGCTTGGCAGAATTTAAATGCACAGCAATTTGCCTCTTAAGTGCACACTTTTTTTCAGCCTAGTACTAAAAATAAGCCACGCCCATGCATCATGTTAACATGCTGTTAAGTTAAGAACCATTAGCCATCAAAGCAGCTTGTATCCCACAGGATACAGCGATAAGCGCTCAGCAGGGTAGGCAAAGGGAACCTAGTGTTAAGACACTCCAATCCCCACTTTCTACCGAATTCTGAAGGCATTGCGTGTTGAGTGGCAGAACTCATCGCCACGCTTTGCCTCGACACCAGAGCAAAGAAATAGAAATATAAATGTAAATAAATATTTTATATCCTCGAGTAGGGATCGAACCCACAACCTGCCTCTGCGCCACGACCGCCTCATGATGATGAAAAATTGTAATATTTCGTTGTTTAACTATTTGTTAATGTTTTTTCATGCGAATTTAAAAAAATGTTTACTTTCGCCCATCTTCTACCATTTTTAATGGCGCCACCCAAGGCATTCAAAGTTAGAGCCAATTTTTCCCATTTCTTTCTATTATCAAACTTGGCATGAGCTGTCCTCATCAAGCCTTTGGCGATTCCTGAATTTTGCTCCAAAAAGTCGACCAAATGCTCGAGTTGGAGTTGTGACGGACGGGTTGTCATTTTAAATGAAAATGTCTGAAAACTTTAATCGAGATAAGTAATGTAAAATAACTTACGATTTATAAATGGAGCTATTTAAAATATAATACTTTAATGAAACAAAAGATGTCTTACCTTAGACTATAGCGCTAAAAAGTTGAAACTAAACTTTATCCTGAAAGTAAAACTTTTAACTTTCGCGGTTTATATCTCAATTTAAGGAGATGTCAAAACATCGTAGGTATCTTTGACAGATCACAGATAAAATTTGTATTTCCAACCAAGATTAATGTCAGTTTAAAAATGATTTTTAATGTTTACGCGTATTTTCCATAAAATAAAAGTAAATGTTAATTATGAATATTATTTTTATTAAAAGTTAACATATACATAAAGTATATGACTGGGCAATGAGTGGTTTCTTACTTATTACCGATTTATCGGTATAAAGTGTACAACACTAACTGTCAGTTATAACGGCGTTAGGATTGGTCAATAAAATAGTAATCCAACTTTAAGAATATTGGTTTCAAGAGTACCAAAATAACGTCGCCGCAGGATTGCATTGGACAATATTGGACGTCAAAATGGGATTGAAATTACTTTCAAGAGTAAGGCACCTTATGAGAGAATCTGATGGGCGCATTGTGGATATTTTTACTAAAGGAAGTCATCATAGAAACTTCAATGTATTGTACATAACACAATACTTGTTTCGTCAAGGGAAAGGACAACTTGATATATCATTAAACTCTAGCTACATCATTTAATAAGTATTAAATAACTGTAATGTTCTTTTACTCAGTTATTACAATTATGTCATCACGAAGCGGAAAATTAGTAGATGCTTCATCAAATGAAGAAATTTTGTTAGATTTTGATTCTGATGATTCAGTATTAGATAGGGTAAGGTTGCTCAAGTCGTACCACCTAAGGAAATATTATTATATTTTTTTATGCAATATATAGGTATAAAACAAAATATTCTGCATTGCTTAAATCTTTATTTAGTTGCCTTTAAATCAACAATGTTGCAAACATGAAAATCTTTTATTAAAATAGTTTTTTTTTAATTATTTAGAAACATAGCTTCGGTACGAGTTAGGCGCCTAGTAGCCTAATTCGTACTACCTATAGCCTTAATCGTACTTAGGAAATAAAGTTCGGCAAAACACAATAAACTATATAGAAAAATTCTTAACAAAAAGACATTATAAGAACATAATATATTTTTTTATTTTATTTTCAACGCCAGCACATAGATCGTGTATCCAAGCTTTACATTTGTTACATTGGATCATGTTTTCTTCGCGATCTTCCTTACAAAGTTTGCATAACCATGATTCTTTTATTTTTTTGACCTTCTTTTTCTTACATGTCTCATCTGTATTTCTTCTTTTTATATTTTTGTTAACTCCTTTTTCTGTTTTAATGCTTTTCAAATCTGGTACAGGCTTTTTTTTATTTATGTTTACTTTGACTTCTATTTCACTCTTGTAGGGACTTGAAGTTATTTCTATTGTTGGCTTAGTACCTTTCGTAACTTTTTTAATAACTTTTTTTATGCAAGGTACAGGAGATAAGATATTCAAGTGTGACTGAGTCACTTTGTTAACTGTTAATATATTTTCATTGTGTGAAGAATCTCGTGATATTATGGAGGGTCCTGGTTGAACAATGGGCGGTGTTGAATCTCCAGTTGCTAAGGGTGTCGTCATTATTTTTGGTGGAGAGGTTGATTGAACTATTGGTGAAGATGCAACTGTTATTGGCAACGATGCAGCTATTGGTGACATTAATATCGATGGCGATGAAGTTTCCGTAGTTGATTCAGTTGTTTTATCGATTTCTTGCTTCGATGGATCAGAAATGCAACGAAATCCTCTTCTTTAATTACATATCTGTCACAAGGCCATAATCCGGTTGCTTTAAAACCATTCAGCGCTATATCCATACGAACTGCTCGAGGGTATGCTTTTCCCAACAATTCTGCAACGTTAGCTTGTTTTATGCAACAACCAGGATTTGAGCGTAACCACGAAGAGGCCACTTCATTGTAACTACTTTTTAACGATTTAAAGAATGATCTGTCCAACGGTTGTAGGCGGTGCGTCGTGTGAGCAGGAAAAGACAACATTATTATGCCATATTCGCGAGCCATTAGTATTGCTTCTAGATTTTTGGTATGTGTACTATGACCATCTAGTAAAAGCAACATTAGTTTTTGGTCAGTTTTTTGTAGCCTTGTGCATTTCATAAAATGCTGAAGCCATTGAACGAAGAGTTCGGACGTTATCCACCCGTTCTTTGAGCAACCAAATTCTGTATTTGGCGGAGCTCCTGATTTTAATGCATCGTTCAGCCTACTGCGCTTAAATATTAACATCGGTGGGATGAATTCACCTGCTGCATTCATTGCGCATATGCAAGTTGTGGACTCCTTTCTCCACTTGTCGTTGCGCCTACTTGGTGTTTTCCCTTTTGAGCAATAACTTTGGAAGGTTTGTGAACGGTGGAAATTGCAGTTTCGTCCATATTATCTATAATTTCTTCGTATTTATCAAAAAACTCATTGACACGTCTCACTCACACACTCATCTTTATTAAACCCTTTACTTCTGGCCATTGATGTTGGTTCTGGAACACGCAAGGACAATTTAGGATGTTCTTTCATAAATCTATAATACCACTTTTTGCCCGCTATTTTCTTCTCTTTATTAAACCGATGACGTAGTTGAAATTTTTCAGCAAGCTCGAAAGCAAGTTTCCGGAATTCCGTGGTAGTTAATCCGAAGAAACAAGATTCTAGATTCATCAAATGCTGTGCTAATACTTCTTCCATATCTGGTGGTATATCATTAGGTCTTCCCATTTTTTTACTTTTATTCAAGCCTTTCAAATGTCGACGCAGTGTAGGTTTTGGTATATTATATCTTCTACAGGCTTCATTAAACCCAATTTCTCCATTCCGATGTTTCTGTAAAGCTTCGATCATATCCTCCTACTTCCAAGTATTATACTGTCGTTTCGCCATAATATTACCTGATATAAAATTAAAGTAAATTATTAACAATTTTCATATTACCTAACTCGTACCGGTACGAATAAGGAATTCGGCATAGGTACGACTTAGGCAGCAAGGTACTCTAAGTTTAGAATTAAAATTCAAAAACATAACCTCAAAAGTTTGAATGTTTGGGTATGCTTAAATAATTGCCTGATATGTAATACAAATAGATGTTTACAAAGAAAAAATATAAATATTACATTCTCGACATAAAAAGCTTATGAATAAACAACAAAAACTATACAATACTGTTGGAAAAACTTACTTTTCGAATATTTTCGTATCAAGACGTCGGTCGGTCACTCACTTTTGAACGTTTGCTCGCTCGTCTAAGTAGTTCAGATTAATAACACTAGATGGCACAATTTATAATTAGCATTCGATATTTTGCCGGGGTACGACTTAGGCCGTGGTACGACATAAGCAACCTTACCCTAAGGATTACCAATGCGTGCATAACATGAGTAGCTACGAAAGTAACTCGGAATCTGATTTTATACCATGTTCACAATAAATTAAACAGAAAACTATTTTAGAATCTCCCGAACAATCAGACGGAGGACGGATTTTTTGGAGAATGTCATGGATGGAACAAAAGTACTTTTTCTATATAATACTAGAACCAAAAAACCAGATACACCGAAAAATAAAGAAAATGATAACAGTGAAGGTAAACGTAACAATCGATCAAAGACTGTAACATATTTTTTAATAAATCGAATTGGTGACAAAGTTCATGTTTGCACAACTTTTAATGTATATTGTAATAGTTTCATTTAATATGTGTAATAATCGTGAAAATCAAAGAACTTATAATACTCATGATCCCAAATTACATGCAAAGCCTCTTATTGATGGCCGTGCACACAATCCGAATTCTAATACAATCCATCCTACTAAAATCATAGATCATATTATGTCATTTAATCCTGCAGTATCACACTACAGGCGTGAGCACGCACCCAATAAAAAGTATTAACCTTCAGATATTAACATATCTATAATGTACAACCTTTACTGCGAATCTGTTCCTGAAACACTGTTTTATGGATTTTATAGAAAAGTTGTAAAACAACTTAATATATCATTTACAAAGTTAGGCCAAGAAGAATGCGAGTTATGTGAAAAAATTTTCAAACATAATCCGGATCGAGAAATAATAAGACACAAAAATTGCGTTTGTTGTAAAGATTACGAAAAACATCGGGAGAGATATATTTTATCTCGTAAAAGATATGAAATTGACGCTGATAACCAGACGCAAAAGAAGAATAACCCTGACAATTTATTTTTGTCGCAGATATAGAGAGCTCACGATGCGTGCCCGAATGCCGCAAACAGTAAAAAATTAAACGACCTTAGGAGCAAGTGGCGGTTTGAGGTTAACCCGGAGAAAAGCGTAGCCGTCCTCTTTCTTCGTAAGTGTTTCAAGACGGTCTCGACTATTTACCTACAAGGCAAACCGATCCCCTAGAAATCGCAGGTCAAATACCTAGGCGTCGTACTAGATTCGAAATTCTCTATCCGGCCGCACATCAAGTATGTCAGAAACAAGGCCACATACGTGATGAGCAGGCTGTACTCACTCATTTGCAAGCGGAGTAAAATGTCACTTCGAAAAAAGATGACATTGTACAAAACTTGCATCCGTCCCATTATGACCTATGCTTGTGTCGTGTTCGCACACACCAAGTTAGACCTCATTCAGAGGGTCCAAAACAAATTCTTCCGAATGGCATCCGGATGCCCATGGTACGTACGCAACGTGGACCTACATAAAGATTTCGAGCTAGAATCGGTCAAGGAATTCTGCAAACGCCTAGCCAATCGCTACTACGACATTCCCACTCAAACCCTCTCATTGGCGAAGCGTATAAGTACGCTCCTCACCCACACCCGCTTCTTTGGCGCCCACGTAGCGTCCTTCTGGATCTCGATCTCGATCCAATTACTGTCGCAAACGCCCAATACGTAGGCAGGATTCACTCCTCAGTTTCACGTCAGCGTTCCTGCACACGATGCCGCCACCGCGCGCTTTCCCCTCCCTCCTTGTTTGTTTGATTCATTCCATTACCGGCCGCGTACGAACGTGCACGTGCGTGAACTTGTTAATTAATTACCATGGATAGTTTTGATTACGAAATGTTTATAAGTTTAGTGGAGGACAGAGAAGTGTTATGGGACAAAACTTTGGAAATATATAAAGACAAGCGTAAAAGTTTAAAAGCTTGGTTTGAGATCTGCCATATAATGAATGAGAAATTTGCAGACCTACCCGATACGGAGAAAAATAAATACGGTAAGTATCTTTTTACAAAATTTTATTTATTCTTGTTAATGTATTTCTATCTAGTGGGGCCAAACGAAAAAATATATAAGTAGCTGACTTAAAGGAAGTTTGGGACAAGACACGATCAGTATGTTTTTTATTTAAATCGTAATGCAGCAGTGTATTATATAGTGTGTGGATAGTATATCTCGTAAGCAATTTCGTGTGATAGGTACCTACATTAAACAAGCAATCGCTACTAGTAGTTAGTGATGGGACTCGAGCCGTGTTTCACTCGAGTTACTCGAGTAGTTTTGTTTTTGCTCCCACTCGAGTCATATTTTTGATGACTCGGATTACGAGTGACTCGAATGATTCACTCGAAAAAAATACACTCGAGTCTTATCTTTACTCGAGTGACACTCGAGTAAATCGGTTTTCACTGGCGAGTGAGTCGAGTGAAAAAAAGTCACTCGAGTCCCATCACTACTAGTAGTAGCTTGAGTATTCCCGCTAGATAGAAACACATCGTTCGCATACATATTAACTGTACGAGCAAGCGCGTACATATGAGTGCTTAGCTTGCATTTATGTGACCTAAATTACTCAATTGTAATATTTTAATTATATTTAATAAGTTAGTTCATCGCTATCGGTCATCAAGAGTACCGCGTGTGGCTCACCACTCATATTACATCAAATTCATTATAGTTTTAGATGTTTTATGATAATATTTTGCAGTTATAAAATAAACTGTTTTATTTATACACATTCGTACGGCATCCCGTACATATTGGTCCTTCGAACCTACCGAAAAGCGGGACCCTTGTACGTCCACGTGTGTGCGGTTCCGTCTACCGGTCTACCTATAGAGACACAGTGTATTAGAACTATAATAAGTGACATTCGTG
This sequence comes from Heliconius himera, assembly GCA_021202915.1. Lineage (NCBI taxonomy): Eukaryota > Metazoa > Arthropoda > Insecta > Lepidoptera > Nymphalidae > Heliconius > Heliconius himera. The sequence continues at coordinate 111,881 of JAJHJA010000073.1, forward strand.
TGCTACGTGTACTGTTCTATCAAGAGGAATAGTAGTATTCGTCCCTTACTGTGACATTAAGAGTTGCAGTGAGAATCGCCTGAGCACTAAGGATTCGGGCGCGCAGATTCCAAGTAAGATCTGTCCATTTATTTTATATTATATCTCTCTCAACAATGTCTTCGGTGGCTGATATTTTGGCTAACCAGCAGCAGTTGGCATCGGCCATAGAAAGCGTATATACTAATTTTAAGAAAGACGGCGCAAGTAGAAGGACCCCCGAGTATATAAAGAAGAGATTGGACCTTCTAGAAAGTTATTGGTTCGAGTACGAGAGTAACTTTACGAGACTACTGAGTAAGGAGTTAGAGGTTCACACTCGTGAGGCTATTACTAAGGATGTAGAGAGGATGAACGAGAGGTATGGTACTATTAAGACTCATATTCAGAGCTGTGATATAACAGCTGGAGAGAAACCACAATCTCCTCTAGGTAAACCTCCCACGTTCACACTGAAAACACAGGAGCCTAATAAAGGATTGACTCCAAATAATCCACAACCGAGCGGCAGTTGGGCTGCTCTACAACACTCGCATACGGATAGCAAGACCGTGGACATGCTGAGAAAACAACAAAGCAACTTCAAGGCTTTCCACCGAACAGTGGAAGGTATAACTTTAGATTTAATAAGCGAGAGATGGGAATTAGAAGATCTGCTTCGCACGATTCAGTCTCGCTGGTCCGCTATCGACACCCTGCACTGGGAGATAGACAGCGAGCTGAGCAACGGATCGAACGAGGAGTACGAGTGTACTTTCTCAGCGTATGAAAATAAGTACCAGGCCGTAAAAAAGGCCATTAACAAGAAGATATGGTCCGTTGCACATATTGTAAAATCCACCCCTCAGTTGGAAATTCCTATGTTTAGCGGAAACTACAATAACTGGGTTTCATTCAAGGACTTGTTCAACGAGACTATCCATAAAAATAATGGAATGTCTGACGCTCAGAAGATGCAGTATCTCAAGTCCAAAGTAAAAGGAGAAGCTGAGAGACTCATCCACCATTTAAATGTTACCTCAGATAATTATATAGTCTGCTGGGATATATTAAATCAGAGATATAATAATACAAAACTTATTTTTCAATCATATATGAACACTCTTATGAGTCTACCTGTGATGCAGCAGCAGTCAGTCGCTCTAATTAAACGAATGCATGATACTGCACAAGAATGTCTTAATGCAATAAAAAATTTAGGGGTTGACATTACTTCTTGGGACCCTATAATTGTATATTTATTAACCCAAAAACTAGATACCGCGTCTTATACTGATTATATGGAATCGGTAAATAACCCACGCGAATTGCCATCCCTTAAAGAATACTTACAGTACTAAGAAGCTAAATTTACTTCATTAGAGTCGTCACATAGGAAACAAGACAACGCTATGCAAAAAAATATCGTTAGTAATAAAAAACAATATCCTAGTACGCATCTTAACAAATCATATTATCATAAAACGTCCTTAATTAATAGTAAAATAATTTCGCCTGTTCTTAACGATAAAAGTAATCTCATGTCAAAATATAGGTGTTCATTGTGTCGTAGTAATGATCACGGAATCTATTACTGTCAGAAATTTCTAGAGATGCTACCTAGCGATAGGCTAAAAACTGCAACTAAATTAAATTTATGTATAAGTTGTTTATCAAATTATCAAGGTAAGCAGTGTAAATCAAATAAAGCTTGTCGCGAGTGCAATAAGGCACATAATCGACTTTTACATGAAGCATTTATGCAATCGCAATACACGCGCGCATCGACGGAAGTCGGTCATAGCGGTGAGGGCACGTGCGTGCGCGGGGGCAACTCTGCTTATACAAGGGAAAATGCCAGCCCACAAAAACAACTCCCTCGCAACTCACACGTGTCAGTTCAGGAGGACCCAAACGAGGTCTTACTCCCTACTACAATGTTAAAGGTGCGAGCCGTTAATAGGTCTTTCTGTATCCTGCGGGCACTGCTAGACCAGGGCTCACAAACTAGTATCATTACAGAGCACGCAGCACAGGCCCTGAAAATCCCACGGCAACGGTGTAAGGGGATTATTTCAGGCGTCGGCGATAAGGAAAGCAATAGTAAGGGTATGGTCACCCTACAATGTTCATCTTTAATAAACGATTTTTCCTTTGAAACCGACGCGCTTATAATGAAACAACTTATTAAAAACTTACCCAGTTGTACATTAGAAAAATCGAACTGGTCATACCTGGATCACATTACACTAGCGGACCCGGAGTTCTATAAAAGTCGCCCGGTAGATATTTTATTAGGCGCAGATATAAGTATATTCTATTGTTATTATGGATGGAATATGCAGGGAAAATTCGACCTTACCGACCGCTCAACAAACGCAGCTTGGTTGGATTTTGAGTGGCAATACTAAAACCGTTCATTGCAATGTAGTTTTACATAACATCGAAGAAATACAAAAATTTTGGGAAATTGAGGACCTAGCGGGAAAGATCGACTTATCTTTGGAAGACAAAAGGTGTATGGAATTCTACCAGTCAACTACAAAAAGGCGAGATGACGGGCGATATGAAGTTAGGTTGCCACTGAAACCCGAGTATCAGGAAAAATTAGGAAATTCAAAATCAAAAGCAATAGCTCAATTTTATAATTTAGAAAGAAAACTTCAATTAAATAAATCAATTAAAATGATTATTTTCAATTCATTCAAGAATATTTGTCGCTCGGACATATGACACCCGCAGCTGTTGACCGTAATGCATTCCTTAGATGTTATTTACCTCACCATTGTGTCACCCGAAACGATTCGACGACAACTAAATTACGCGTTGTATTTAATGCATCGAGTAAAACGTCATCAGGCTTAAGTTTAAATGACGTTATGTTGCGGGGACCGAATCTTCAACAAGATTTAATGAATCTCATTCTTAAGTGGAGACAATTTAAATATGCATTCACTGCCGACATCGAAAAGATGTTTAGGCAAATATGGGTTAGTAATAAAGATCAGAATTTGCAAATGATTCTGTGGAGAGATAATCCAAATAAAAAGTTGCTGGAATATCACTTAGCTACAATTTCATACGGAACTAAAGCGGCTCCATTCCTTGCAATGATGACTCTTAAACGATTAGCTTACGATGAGAGGCCGAACTTTCAAGATAGTTTAGCGCCTAAGGTACTAGAAGAATCGTTTTACATGGATGACTTTATTCATGGGGCCCACTCGATTCAAGCTGCCAAACAGCTACAAACAGATACGACCAACTTATTGAAGACGGGTGGTTTTCACTTAAGAAAATGGAAATCGAACTCGCCTAAGCTACTGAAGCACGTCAACGTACCTGGTCAAGAACAAGATCCCTTTGACTTCAAGCAAGTGGAGTCAATGAAGTGGGACCCGCAGACCGATAACTTTACATTTCTGTCTCAATTACTTACGTCATCTAAGCTTACGAAAAGAACACTTTTATCGGAGATATCTAAGATCTTTGATCCGTTAGGTTGGCTTTCTCCTCTCACTACAAAGCTTAAGATATTGTTTCAAGACGTTTGGTTTCAATGTAAAACAATATTCTCCACTTGCAAGAACAGATGGCTGGAATTAAGAAGCTTAAATAAATATTTCTTCTTTTGTTGTGAACCTTGTCATATGAAACTTGTATGTGACGATCAAATTACGCATCTACAACTAACTAACTCGGGATTTTTCAGCGTCAATGGAGGATGCACTATAAAATTTTCCGGGATCTTTTCTGTCTCACATCGTCAAAGGGAGAGTAAACTCAATATTTTCTCTAATATACCATCGTTCAAAATGTCGCAGATTAACAACGTAATAAACATCTCCTTACCGAGTGTGTCTATAAATGATACCTCTGACTTATCTCGTAACTACACCGTTCAGCTTCAAGATATTCAGAGAAATATCGAATTAATGAAAAATACCGAACCCTTAGCAGAAATGTCTTTTCACGACGTTCACCACTATGCAGCGATATACATATTATTCGCCTTAGTGGGCCTCGGTGGAGCAGTATGGGTGTACAATTGCAGCAGAAGACGAGCGCAATGGGCGCCGGAGCGAGGGCCACGGGCGGCCCCGACCCGAGAAGCGCCCCAGCCGACTCAGTCCACAGTGCAGCCAGTTCAGTGTAGTGAAGTGATAGATGTTAGTGATATAAGTGCAAGTGTATTAGTGAAAGAGACACCTAGATTTAGTGTTCCCGATGGATATTTGAACACTTCTCCGGTATAAGTTATATGTTAAGGAAAAAATGTTATCATCTTGTTAATCATTATTACTAATCATGGGGTTCACGGTAGATAAGCAACTTTGTAATAATCACCTTGTTATCATCGCAGCATCTCATCTCTTCCACTAACCCTCATCTTTCCCGCCCGGGAATATGTACGAGCAAGCGCGTACATATGAGTGCTTAGCATTTATGTGACCTAAATTACTCAATTGTAATATTTTAATTATATTTAATAATTTAGTTCATCGCTATCGGACATCAAGAATACCGCGCGTGGCTCACCACTCATATTACATCAAATTCATTATAGTTTTAGATGTTTTATGATTATATTTTGCAGTTATAAAATAAACTGTTTTATTTATACACATTCGTACGGCATCCCGTACATTAACAATAATTATTTTGCCATGGTACACTGCCATATTCAGAATTAAAATACTCCTTATATTTGTCACGTATTTCATTAGCTGTTGTAGGAACCATTTCTGTTGAATAAAATGGCAAAAACTCCTCTAATTCACACCCGCTTAGAGATTCTTGGACCCCTTTTACGCCCTCCTCTTTGTGTATAAAATTTTGCAGTAAACAACAAGCTTTCACAACATCAACAGCCAAATCCAATGACACATTTAAAGGTCGATGAAAAATTCGCCACTTATTGGCCAGTATCCCAAAGGTGCATTCTACATATCGTCTCGCTCTTGTTAACCGATAATTAAAAACGGATTTTTCTGCATCAAGCATTTGACTATTATATGGGCGAAGTAAATTCTGATGTAATGCAAATGCTTCTTCACCTACGAATACATATGGCAAGGCAATGTTTTTATTAGGTAAGGAAGTAGGTTCTGGCAAGTTCAAAGTATTGTTAATCATGTTGTGCCAGAAAGCTGTGTCTTTAAAAACACCTGAATCACAATCCTTTCCATAAGCACCGACACTGATATAAATAAAGTTGTAGTCACTATCGGCGACTGCCATTAATACAATCGAGAAGTAATGTTTGTAGTTCAAAAACATCGATCCACTTTTATTTGGTTTTATTACTCTGATGTGCTTTTCATCTACAGCACCGACATAATGAGGGAAACTAGCAGACACTTCAAATTTATTTGCTATTTCTAGCCAATCGTTTATACATGGCATTTTCATATATTTTGGATAAAGTTCAGACCATATTAGAGAACACACTTCTCGTATGATTACGCTTAAAGTTGATTTTCCCATTCTAAAACGATATTCAAGATCGGCTAATGAAGTTCCGGTTGCTAAATACTTGCAATTGAAAAAAACATTACAATAATAAAATGGATTATTAATATTAATTATTTCAGGTAAACTAATATCTCAGAAATGGAAGAATATAAAGGATGCGTTGATGAAATGCGACAAAAAGATACGTGAATCGAAATCTGGATCAGGTGCAAAACCAGTACATAAATATCAATATTATGATAATTTACAATTTTTGAAAAAAATTACCCCACAGCCAACCCAATCTGGATCAAACATGCCGGAAGAAAACAAATCTGAAGTTACTAATGTCAACAAAAGAAAGAAAAACGAAGAATTAAATCCTGTAGATAAGAAAATGATTAAGTTTATGGAAACGTTAGAAAAAGATGACGATAGTAGAATGATGTCTTTTTTTAAAGGTATAGCTCCTACCGTGGAACGCTTCAAAGACGAAGATATTGTTGAATTCCAGTACCAAGCATTGAATATTATAAGAAATATCCAATATAAAAATAGTTATAGCGCTCCACATCATTCACGCACAGCAGGCGCAATGGACACCCCGGCACACTACGGTTACAATACTACTGCTGGACCCACTACGAGAGTTCAATCACAGGCTTTGAATTATAGCATTGAAAACGATTCATTACAAAGCATTCCAAGTCCATCTACTTCAAGCTTGATTGATTTTGATTATTCTACATTACATCAGAATAATTAAATATATATTATATTTATTTTATTTACCTCAATGTAACAACCAATCTCTCCTTAGCAGATATACTTGCTCGCATATTTGTATTTGTGTGTTGCAGTTTATTCTTTAATAAATCTAATAATTTATCAAATGTCTTGTAATTCATTCGAAAATAATCACAAAACTTAACCTCGTCTTTTCGGAGATCTTCGTAAAATGTATGAAATTCACCAAATTGCTCCCGTGCCGACAGCATAGGATGAACCCACAACTTTCTAACTCGACGTTCTTTTTGCCATTTTCTATACATATAGTAGGCAAGCACAAATTTCTTTTTTTTCATTATATAAGACATGTTTGCGTCACGTGCGATCTCGCGGCGTGCACGTTCGTACGCGGTCGGTAATGGTATGAATCAAACAGCAGGGAAGGAGGCGAACGCGCGCGGTGGCGGCGGCGGGCTTCGCGCGACTCGTATCTACAGAGTAATTGCGCGGCGTCGGCGTGGCGACGGCGCGGTGACGGCATCGTGTGCAGGAACGCTCACACTCTCCGCCGCCGTAAGAAGCGGCGAGGCCAGTCCTATCTCACGGCACGTCTGCGTATCGGCGCGACGGGCCCAAAAAATCGGGTTGTCCTCGTTTGGCTGGTCGGTTATCGTGCGTAAGGGTGGTTGGCGTTGATACTGTGAGTTCGTTCCATGTTGTTATTATTTTGTTATTGTTTAACTTTGTGTAATGGAAAGTAATGATTGTTTAATTATATTTCATTGTGTATTCACATTTATTCACTCAGAAATATTGTTTGTATAAGTGAACTTTGTAATAAACAGCTTGTAGTCCATCCTGAATTATCTCTTTTTTATATTAAACACTTGTGATTATTTTTTTAAATCACGCTATATCCCGCACATAGCAGGGTAGGCAGAGGGAACCTAGTGTGACACTCCGTTCCCCACTTTCTGCCGAATTCTATAGGCATTGCGTGATGAGTGGCAGAACTCAACGCCGCGCTTAACCTCGATACCAGAGCGAAGAAATGGAAATATAAATTTAAGTAAATATTTCATCTCCTCGAGTGGGGATCGAACCCACAACCAGTCGGTTTTACAGTCAAACTTTGTGCCACTGCGCCACGACTGGCCTCAAAAAATATATATAAAAGGACATGTTCCTGACTGTCTGAGGTAAGACGCACGCACAGCCGTAGCTGCTGATGGTAGAAACGTGAAATTTGGACAGATGTTTATTTTGATAATCTGGACATCCATTAAGGATTTTATTATTAACTTTAAAAAAATGTAACCCTAAAGGGATGAAATAGGGGTTGAAAGTTTGTTGGGATTTTTTTAAATCGGCACTGATTTTTATAAAACAAATAATTCAGACTGTTAAAAATATTTTATTGAACACGTGTTTTTTTTTTGTGAGAATTCACCCCTAAAGGTAAGGCTAATAAGCGGGCGAAGCTGCACGCGCCCACTAATTAGTAATAATAATTTAATTCTTATCTGTGACTTTTAACTAAATTGCTTGAATGATATCCTACTAATATTATAAATGCGAAAGTTTGTGAGTATGTATGTAGGTATGTATGGATGTTTGTTATTCTTTCACGCAAATACTACTGAACCGATTACGATGACATTTGGTATGTAGGTAGCTGATGACCCAGAATAACATATAGGCTACTTTTTATCCCGGAGTTCCTGCGGGATTGATTACTAATTGAAAATAGATACATTTATCGCTTCTGAAAAGTTCTTGTCAAGTCTTGCATTTTAAAGGTATTACGTGTTTTTGTTAAGGAAAGTACTTCATTTTTTTTAATTATTTAGATAGGTTACCTGTTAATTAATACAACGAATTACTACGTGTTTGTTTAAATTATAGGTTGTAGGTAGGTAAGTAATTGGTCCTTTTATGGTTGTTTTAGTTCATTTATTATAATATATTATGATAAAAGAATATTATTAATTTAATAAAAGTATATTAATAGACTCACGAAAGCGTGATTTTGTTTTCTAATTGGCAAATTAGAATTGTTTTTTGCCTATTAATTACTATTAAGCTATAATTTTAATTAAATAGTCTTGCATTTTTAACGTATAAACGTTATAATAACTAGCGTAGTGTATTTTTTGAAAGTGTAGAAAAAGTACGTAGTACCTACTTATTAAGAATTATGCCGCGAAAACGTAAGTCTAATCATTCCCAAAGCTCTAATAAAGCTCGAACTATGAAAGTAGCTAGACTTAACGAGACGTTTAAACACGCCGAACTGCGAAGACTTAAACAGGCAGGTGCATGAGTTTAAAATGGCTAAAGATAGAGTGACTAGCGATAATTACAAGGGTGTGATTCACACAGATCGTGTACCACGTGGAGAACACGAAAGACGATTTAATGCCCCGACCACAAACGAAATAGCTGCTGTAGTAGTTAGTAGTGAACAAATTGCGCTTTGGGTACAATTTTGATATTCCTCAAACAAACTCAATTACAAAACAACCTACACCGAATAAAAAAAATGTCGTGCAAAGACTTTTATGCGTATCATATGATGGTACGTCGCGCCAATTTTAATCTATTGCTTCGATGTAGACTTCTCTTTCTTCAATTTATGGTGGACATGTATGTCAAAGTGGAGAGTGAGCCTCTAAGGTTTATTGCATTAAACCAAACACAACTGCTAGCAGAAAATTATATGTATTTACAAGACGCGATCAGGTATGATACAGATTTAGATCCAAACAATTTGGGCCATATAATAATACTCCCGTCGTCATTTGTAAATAGCCCGAGATATCTTCATGAGTACACGCAGGATGCGTTCACATACGTGCGTAACTAAGGGGGGCCTGATCTGTTTATTACAATGACATGTAATCCCGCTTGGCCAGAAATTTCTAATGAGCCGGGTCAAAATTCAACCGACAGACATAACTTAACAGCCAGATTATTTAACATAAAAGTTCAAAAATTGATTGCTCTGCTTATAAAAGGTAAAATATTTGGAGTAATGAAGTGCTTCATGCACTCGGTCGAGTGGCAAAAAAGAGGTCTGCCTCACGTGCACTTACTGCTGTGGTTGACAGAAAAATTACGCCCTAACCAAATTGACGAAGTCAAAAGTGCGGATATACCAAACCCAGACAGTGATCGAAAACTCTACGATACGATTCACAAGAATATGATTCACGGTCCCTGTGGTGCACTAAATCCGTCATCACCATGCATGTAAAATGTACCAAAAATTATCCAAGGGCGCTTTTAAAAGAAACTCAAACTAACGACAACTATCCTCTGTACAGGCGTAGAGCACCAGGAGATGGCGGCCATACTATAACTCTTAAAACCCGAGGTGAAACACAGGAGTTGACAATAGCTGAATTGTCCCATATTCTCCTCTTCTATGTAAAATTTTTAATTGTCATATAAATTAAGAGTTCTGCAATACGGTACAGGCAATAAAATATATTTGTAAATATATAAACAAAGGCAGCGACCAGGCTATTTTTAACATTCGACAACAAGCGAATGTTAATATTGACCAGAGAGATGATGTGCAAAGGTTTCGAGCCGGTAGATACGTTAGCAGTAACGAATCAGCGTGGCAGATCTTGGGTCTGCCTCAGCATGAAAGACACCCAACAATCACTCACCTTGCGGTTCTTCTGCCCCATGGTCAGCGAATTTACTTCACTGAATACAATTTTAGAGAGAGAATGGCCGCGCCACCTAAGACGACAATAACTGCATTTTTCTTGCCTTGCCAAAATGACGCATTTGCAAAAACATTATGTTAATGTACCCCGCTACTATACATGGAACGTGTCGTCGAAAGAATGGAAACGTCGTTTACAAGGAACACTTGTCGACGGCTGGCCAGGTGTGAAAGCAGGAGATGCGCTTGGGCGTCTTTACTCAGTACATGTTACAAACTTCGAATGTTACTATTTACGAATGCTGCTGAATGTAGTACAGGGCCCCACTAACTTCTCGGATCTAAAAACAGTTGACGGCCAAGTAATTAAAACTTTTCGACAAGCGTGTGAGAAGTTGGGGTTGTTGGAAGATGACAATCATAGCAACTAAACAAACGAACTATTTGCAATATTCATATGCACTTGCGGTTTATCCAATCCACTTCAACTATGGGATAAGTATAAAGCTGCGTTATCGGAGGATATATTGCATAGATTTGAAAGGATGGATCAAGTCAACAATGATCTACATTTGAATGAAGCACTGAGACATATAGAGGACAAAATAAAGACAATTTCCGGTAAAAAATTGTCCGACTTCCGTATGTCTACACCGCAGCGTCGTGGAGAGTTGTCGACCGATTTGATCAAAGAGCTAAGCTACGATACCGCTTTATTAGACGCTCAGGTCAGCGAAACAGAACCACGCCTGCTATCCGAGCCAAAAGATGTTTATAACATAATATTACGAGTTGAGCTTGGCGAAGGCGGTCTTTTTTTTCTTGACGCCCCGGGCGGTACAGGTAAAACATTTTTGCTTAATTTGCTTCTAGCAAAAATTCAGAAGGACCGTAAAGTTGCATTAGCGGTGGATTCCTCTGGAATCGCTGCAATATTGCTAAGCGGTGGACGGACGGCACACTCGGTTTTTAAATTACCTTTTAATCTAGCAAATGAAGAAACCCCAACGTGGAACATCAGTAAGAGCAGTGCCGGCGGCGCCCTGTTGCAAGAATGTAAGCTGATCGTTGGGACGAGTGCACTATGTCACACAAACCTGCCATTAAAGCACTTGGTCGCTGCCTACAAGTCTACAAGTATTGTAGCAAATGGATCTTTATAAAAAAAAATATTCAATAGTTTTCATTCGTTTTCACTGTTTCTGGTGTAACACTTAATTTGGAAGAAAAATAATTTAAAAAGTTAAAAAAAAAGGGAAAGACCCAGAATCAAGAAGAGAAAAAAAATCAAATAAAGAAAAGAAACTTACAAAAGAGAAATCAATTAGAGAGATTAAAAATAAAAAAAAACTGATAATGAGAAAAAATACTGAATACTTTTGCATATTATGTAGGGAAAAATATCATCCACCTATGAACTGGATTATGTGTAATAAATCACCAGTTCAATTTTTGTAAGTTCCTCACACTACAATGGTCATTTTATATTATATTTCAGAAACATTTATTTGTGAAGCACTTCAGTATGCAAGGAGGATTTAAAATTATCCTTGGACTATATCACAAACAATTTCTGTAATATAATCAATCATTATCACAACATTTTCTAAAATCTAAATTTAAGTCACTTTCATAACATTTTGTAAAATCTCTAAAAGAAAGTATAAATTATAAATAAAATAATTCATTTTAGAATTCTAACAAATAGCCTCTTATATTACTACTCACTGACCAGTCTTGCCAGATTTGTTCTCGGTGAAAAACAGGATTTTTGAACCTTTTAAGGAAAAAAGCAGAATTCTTTCACCAAAAGTGGGATATAAAAATAAAATAATAAAGCTTTCATTTATTAATTATACTTTTTTTGAGTTTTTAATTTTTTTTTATGTGTCTTTAAAGCTTTCAATTGTGATAGATATAAACATAAAATGTTGTTTTTTAATAGAAAAACGTCACTAAACTTAAAGGATATTGTTTTGGTTTACCATATTATATATGACAGTTAAATCTTCAGAATAATAGGTAACAAATAAGTATATTTATTTGTATTTCTATGAAATTATTAGTAAGTAATTAAAATCTTAACACACATACATAAAAGTAATAAAAAAGATGTTTCCCACTTTGTGTAATTATCCATGAAAAGTGGACAATGCCTGTCCCGATCGGGACATTCAATTTTTGGGGTAAAAATCGGGATATTCTGCCAAAATCAGGACATCTGGCAAAGCTGTCACTAACCCACTGTAAGTAGTGCATCAATCCTCCCCTTTTTATCTGCTGACAATACTATTCTGATCGATTTGTAGGCAAAATGTTATAGATGTCTTCCCATCTTTTATAGTCTAAGATATCCAAGTTAGCCAACGTCATCCCTCCTCCTTGCCATATTTCTTAATAGTTTCCTTAAATTTACCTAACTTCCTCACCCTTTGTCCTGCTCTTCTAGATGAAGCTCCATTGTTTATACACCAAACAAGGCTTTGGTTCATTCTCAGATCTTAGCTTCACCAAATGGGGGTTCTGGTATCCACACTATGTTTCAAGGTATAATTCATCCAAACTGAATAAATCATCTCATTTTTCATGATTCTATTTGTGAAGAATTATACTCGTGTCGTCTAAAGGGCTTACATGTTACTTTAGTTTAGATTCCAGGACATTCTGTAACTAGTTGGAATGCGGTGCCCTAAAATAACTAAAATCAGCTATCCATGTGCACAGAATACAAATACCCAAAGGGCACTAGGGATGCCGGAGCCCGGAAGATCATCGATTTTCGATGGACATCGTTGTTAGCAATTAAAATATCGATGTTTTAACATCGATGTTACATTAAATAAAACATCGTAACATCGATGTCAGCACTAACACAATCGATATTTAGTCGCATATACGTATTTTCAACATTATTATTTTTACAGTCGATTAACAAAAATATTGGGACATATAATGTGTTTTTATGCCCTAATGTTCTAAATTTTCAATAACTTTCTGATTTCTGTTTTAGTTAAAATGTCGTGTGATATTCTAATTGTTAGGGTTCGGTACCTTCTATGAAAAGAAGAAACCCTTATAAGATTACTTTGTTTTTCCTTCTGTCTGTCTCGAGTCGAATTGAAATTTAAACCATATAGAGATCTACGGATTTTCTGAAAAAAGTATTTCTACATTTACTTAAAAAGAGATGTGGCCACTTACATCACAAAAAACGCGTTTTTCGACACGGTTGACCTAGAATTATAAAATTTGGTAACTAGCATCTACAGATAGCATTAATTCAGAAAAAAGACTGAAAACTGATCGGTTTCTAGGAGGCGCGGGTTCGAGTCCCGCTGCGTTCAAAGTTTTATACGTTTTCTAAATAAGTATTTTTCTTTCTTACACATAGAACATTAATATTTAAATAAATGTTAAAAATTTTACACATTTGTAAGTACAATTATGATGTAATTCAATTACTGTGGCGTAATTTAAGGAATATGAAATCGTCTGTTGCCTATAACCATAAGTAAGTAAGTACCACAGACGTTGTCTATGCGTTTTAACTGTCATTACTAATTTGTCAAATAAACGGTTGTATCGCTGACCGCATTCGTTGTAGCTAATTTACAAAATTTGTGTATATTTCTAGAAATAAACTCCTGTGCTTACAATTTTTATATTGAAAGTAGAAAAATGGAAGTGACTGATGAAAATTTAGCCACATTAGCAAATTACTTGCAACAGACTCTTAACCCAGATCCTAACACAAGAAGACCCGGTAAGATATTTCTTAACTTTGCGCAAATATTATTATTCGTAGATAATTGGCATTTTTGGTTATTATTATTAAGGACTATCAATAATTTTAAGATCGCAAATCCTCAATTATTTTTTTTTTACAAATATCATTAAGGATAGTTCAAATGTACAAGGTATATAATACTAACCTAAAATGTAAATAAAATTTTAAATCACCCTAGTAAATTGAAAAAACTTAAATATAATTGTTACATATGACAGAGAAACACATTTAAAAAATATATACCCTTAGTATTGAATGTTTGATTTTAAGTTATTGTTCTTTATCACGTACAATATTATACCCTCTTCACGAAACCATGACATAAAACAAATCAAAAAAGGTTATTTTATAGTTCATGATTGATGAAGTGCGGATGGAGATATAATATATTTTTTAACATAATATACTATATAATATGTTAAAAAATATATACGGAATTATGGATGTAAATAAGAGATTGAGATGCTTTTTAATTCTATAAAAATAAACTATAATACATTATAGAGTACAGGTATTAAAATGTGATGTTTTGTCATGGATCAGATTTCTTGTTTTGTTAACTGTAAAGTTGTTTTCCGATTATTTCATTTTTGTCATATTGAATTTTTTATATTTTAAAACATCAGTAACTAAACCTGGAACAAATTAAATAGAAATTAGAAAGCTACATAAAAGTTTTAGAAACAGTATTTCTTTTGACTTTTATAACATTTTTAAAGTGTTATTCCACACTTAGGTAGGAAATCACAACAGTATTTCTTTGTTTGCATTTTGTCTCATGCCAAAATGAATAGAGTATAAATATTTTACAATATACAAAATTGTAAAGTGCATGTTATTTTCATAGCTGAGAAATTTCTGGAAGGTGTAGAAGTGAATCAGAATTATGCTATTCTGCTGTTACACCTTATAGACAAAGATTCTGCTGATCTGACAATAAGAGTTGCTGCGGCTGTCACCTTCAAAAATTATATCAAGAGAAATTGGGCAGTGGTATGTATTTTATTTAAAGATGTATGAAATGTTAGTACTGTTAAATTATTAGTATGGATTGTGGGATTGAATAATTACAGGGGATTGAATTATTTTCATTAACAAGATGATTTGAGACATAGAATTTTGACACTTAACATGCTATGTCTTAAAAATGGTCCATAAACATATGATTGATGAGTGTATTAACAACCCTTTACCTACCCTGCTATATGTTGCACACAGCATATGGCTAGAAAAAATATATTAGGAAATAAATATTTTTTTACTTAATCTATATATATAAAAGGACCTGACTGACTGAAGTAAGACGCATGCACAGCCGTAACCGATGATGGCAGAAACGTGAAATTTGGACAGATGTTTATTTTCATAATCTGGACATCCACTAAGAAGGGATTTTGAATAATTTTAACCCTAAAGGGATAAAATAGGGGTTGGAAAGTTTGTAGGGATTTTTTTTTAAATCGGCACTGATTTTTCTAAAATTAGAAATTCAGCCTCTTAAAAATATTTCATTGAACACGTGTTTCAGGGTTTTTTAGAATAAAAAAGGGTTCAAATAAGAGGTTGAAAGTTTATATGGAAAAATCTTTAAATCACCACCGATTTTTATAAAAGTTTAAATTCAAACTTTTAAAAATATTTTATTGAACACGTTTGGTGGTTTTTATAGAATTCATTCATAAGGGTGCAAATAAGCGGGCGAAGCTGCGCGCGCCCACTAGTCATGTATATATAGGTATTTAAGAGAGACACTAATTGAAAATGCTATTGTTGTTTGTTTAATCCACACTTCTGCCATCCAATCTGCAATGTCTGGAATCCAGATGGTCTCTTAACTCTAGATTCCATCTGCCCATTCTTCATTTCATTTTATTGCCCTTCAGGATAGGGCTTAATGCTTAAAATATATGTTTACATTTTTAATGGTTAACTTTAAAATAATTGTATAGTTCTAGCAGTGGAAGCAGTGAGTGGGTAAATAAATTGAAAAATATTTATACTTACATAAATTAAATTAAATTAGCTTCACGCTGTATCCCGCACACAGCAGGGTAGGCAGAGGGAACCTAGTGTTACATATTTATTTTAATTTATTGTATTAAAAAAATATTTTAATTTTAGGATGAAGATGGAGTAGACCGTATACATGCGGCTGATCGAGCTACAATCAAAACTTTAATTGTGAATCTCATGTTGAAGTCACCTGAAAGCATTCAAAGGCAGTTTAGCGATGCAGTTTCCATTATAGGAAAATCAGATTTCCCAGAGAAATGGCCAGGCTTGATCGCCGAGATGGTTGAAAAGTTTGCAACAGGTAATATATTGTTTAAATGAAAAAAAGAGAGATGTGGCACAGTGACACAAACGTGACTGGTTCAATTCCCACCCAAGAAAATGAATAATTCACTTCCTTGAATTTTCGTTTCCTCGCTTTGGTAACGAAGCAAAGCGCGGCGTGAGTTCCGCCACTCAACATGTGATGTTTCCATAATTCGTCGGAAAATAGGGAACAGAAATGTGTTAATGGTAATGGAGTGTCTTAACACTAAGTTCCCAGTTCTCATGATGTGCAAGGTACAGCATGAAGCTAAAAAAATATCCTTTAAAACGAGTAGTAAGAGAGGTAGGAGGAGACCTCGGTTGACCTTGAAAACACAGTATCAAAGATACTGGAGGAAGGTCATGTAAAAAGCATCCCGGAGGGCATGTATGAAGAAGCTGATGACAGTGGACGAGGCGAGAGGTATGGAGAGAACATAGCGTTTGGCGCTCCGTTCTCTCTGACTATCTCGCTAGGAATAAAGCGTGAGGCTAAGATAAGTTAAATACAACATGGCGGAGGGTGGCATTTAATTACGTTATTCTGGAGTTTTATAATAAAGTTTCAACAGGATACAATAAATTGCCTAAAAGTAGGATTGTATTAAATAATTGTAATATTCGCTTCGAATGTTTAGATTTATTGTAAAAAATACGTAATTGCGTAAAATAGAACGAGAGATATCGCTTTCTCGAAATGGAAATAATAATCCTACGTCTAAACCGTTGAAGAATTTTGAATAGTTTTTTTAGGCATAGGTTTGAAATATTATATCCTATATGCTGCTCCCGTAAAAGGAGCGCAGATGGGTCCACCCTGTATTTACGTATATAGACATTTTAAACAAAATCTGTAACCTGTAAGCACATTTTATGTATTTTGATAACAATGTAAATTAAATCATAACAAATGTAGAAGAATTGTGACTTAGCTTGATTACAATATATGGTTTAGTGGTTCAGAGCTAATTATCTAATAAAATCTATTTGATAATTTCCAAGAGAATTATCTATATGATAATTTCCAAGAGGCGCGGTTTCTAATCCCATTCGAATTTCGAACCC
The DNA here is from genome assembly GCA_021202915.1 of Heliconius himera. Lineage (NCBI taxonomy): Eukaryota > Metazoa > Arthropoda > Insecta > Lepidoptera > Nymphalidae > Heliconius > Heliconius himera. Next base: position 128,932 of record JAJHJA010000073.1, read on the forward strand.
ATATTCCAAATAAGTTAGAAATTATCTATAAATTAAAAGTAAAAAAAGGAACTTGTACTAGGTTCCTTTTTTTCTTCATTAGTACAATAAATACACTACACTGTGCTTACAACGCTGTGCTTTGTCTTAATGAATAATAAATGCCGTCGAGTGGGAATCGTATCGCCTTTTTTATTTTAAATTATTTTCAATTTTTTTTTCAGGAGATTTTCATGTAATCAACGGTGTTTTAAGAACTGCACACTCTTTGTTCAAGAGGTATCGTTATGAATTTAAATCTCAAAAGTTATGGGAGGAAATAAAGCATGTGTTAGAAAACTTTGCTAAGCCTTTGACTGAACTTTTTGTGGTAAATAATATGTTTTTGTTACTTTTTTTAATTATATGTATAGTTATTTATAATTCTAATAATATTTTTTATATAAACAAGATTTATTATATAATTTAACATATTGTAATGATAATTGATAATATAGTTTTAAATGAAACTAAAAAAAATTGCTGTTGAGGCCAGTCATGGCGCAGGGGCACAGAGTGTGACTGTGAAACCGACTGGTTGTAGGTTTGATCTCCACTCGAAGAGATGAAATATTTTTTTTTAATTTATATTTCCATTTTTTCGCTCTAGTGTCGAGGCAAAACGCAGCGTTGAGTTATGCCACTCAACATGCAATGCCTCCAGAATTCAGCAGAAAGTGCTGTGTGCGGGATACAGCGTGAAGCTTATTAAAAAAAATAAGCAGGCTTTTAGCAACAGCAGCTTTAATTAAAGCAAAAAAATTTAGCATTAAATCAAAAAATTTAGCATTTTATTATAATTTGTATATGATAAATATACAAATTATAATAAAATATGTAAAGTAAATAATATAACGAGTGCTGTAATAAAAAAATATATATTTAGTCTTGCACAACAGAGTACAGTGTAACAGAGTGAAAAACATATTTTTTTAGAAATATTTTACAACTCTGTTTTATGATTTAATATAATCATTTTTATTATAGGCAACAATTGACTTAACAAATAAGCATGCAGGCAATGCTCAAGCACTAAAAGTCATATATGGTTCATTAGTGCTAATCTGTAAAGTGTTCTACTCACTGAATTGTCAAGATTTGCCAGAGTTCTTCGAAGATAACATGCCAATATGGATGCCTAATCTTTTAAATTTGTTACATGTTAAAGTGCCATGCTTGGAGACTGATGTAAGTTATTATAATAATATTAATAGTAGGAGTAGCTAAACAAAACAAACTTCCTTGTTGAAGCCAGTCGTGGTGCAGGGGCACAAGCATGTGACACTAAACGTGACAGGTTTTGGGTTCGATTCCCACTCGAGGGGATGAAATGTTTAAAATTTTTATAATAATTAAAATTGCCTCTGGTTCCGTGTCCGTGTACTCAAGACGCAGTACCCCCAAAATTCGACGGATAGTGGAAAACGGAAGTGTCTTAATAAGAATGAAGTCTTAACATTAGGTTCCCTCTGTCTACCATGCTATAGCATGTGGGTAGCGATGTGAAATAGTGGAACATACGAAATATATAATAAGTTCTTTGATTTTCACTATTATTACACATTTTAAATGAAACTATTTTAACCGAATTAATCGCGTATATTTTGTCAACTAACAGACGCCACCATTTTGCCACCTCAGTCTACCCGTGACCACGGACTACCGCAAAGTGTTCGAAACATCGGGTTTCCAAAAATGTATAAAAATACAAAATATACGCGATTAATCCGGTTAAAATAGTTTCATTTAAAATACGAAATATATATTTCTCAACATTATAGAACGATTTCTCAAAATCTATCATCAAGCCTATTCATTTCCTGGAATGGGAAATCTATCCACGATCATTTCGTTTACAGTTTGACACAGTGCTACTAGAGCCTCAGTTTCAGTTCTTCTCAGTTATTTAAAATAAATATTAACATAAATATTTTATCATTTACAGGACGACGATGAAAAACCGGGTGTTTTAGAACAACTAAGAACAGAAGTGTGTGAGTGTGCTTCATTATATGCACTCAAATACGAAGAAGAGTTTGGTCCGCACGCGCCATCTTTTGTTACCGCCGTTTGGAATGTTCTATTGAGTACTGGGCCTAAGACTAAATATGATGCTGTGAGTTTCGTTTTCTAATATTATTAATATATTGTACGCCTGAATTTGAAATGTTTAGTGGCGGAATTCAACGCCGCACCATATCTTACCAGAGCGAGTAAATAAAGATAATTTATTCCGCCGAATGGGAAACGTACCAGTGGTGTTACGGATAAGACATTATATCGGATTTGATTTAGAGTATGAATATAACAACAATACTACATCGGTTTCGATTTCCGTTGCGAATGAAAAAAAATATTGCAGATTATCCGTTAGTTACCAAATTTTTGGGATTTTTTTTTATTAATTATTGACAGCTTGTGATTTTTGTTTGTCTATTATCACTACATCCATACTAAGCGCTAATGTGTTGATGTGGTCGGGCAAAATAAAAACCCTTTCATAATAAATTTCGTTTAGTTTACTCCGCTCATGCTCAACCCTACGAGCGCAAGGTTAGAATTTGAACAAAAAGCGCTAGGTGGGTGTGGTATACCCAGGTAGTGAGTGTGCGGTTTTAATACATTATATAAATCAGCTTCACGCTGTATCCCGCACACAGCAGGGTAGGCAGAGGAAACCTAGTGAAAGACACTCCGTTCCCCACTTTCTGCCGAATTCTGGAGGCATTGCGTGTTTAGTGACGGAACCCAAAGCCGCGCTTTGCCTCGACACCAGAACGAAGAAATGGAGATATAAATTTAAGAAAATATTTCATTCTTTCCTCGAGTGGGGATCGAACCCACAATCAGTCGGTTTTCACACGAAATACATATATGGATAACCACCGTGGTATTTGTATTACTAATAAAAGAGATCTTTGCTTGATAATAAAATTAAATCTAACATATATTTTATATTATTTTACAGTTAGTTTCGAACGCTCTGACATTCTTAGCGAAAGTGGCTGAAAAGAACACATACAAAAGTCTCTTTGAAGACCCGGCCACTTTGAGCAGTATTTGTGAAAAAGTTGTCATACCAAATATGGAATTTAGAGGTAAAATATATTTTATTAGCTGCACGTTGTATCCCGCACACAACCGAACAGGCAGAAGGAACCTGGGGACGTAGTGTAAAGACACTTCTGTTCTCACTTTACTTAGAATTTTGGAGAAATTGCAACCGAAGAAATGAAAATATTAAATTCATTTTCTTAAGTGGAAATCAAACTCACAGCCTATTGTGTTTAATCGCTGTGCCAAGACTGGTCTCAGACAATGCTACTAACGTGATTAATGTGAAAGTTTGTGAGGATGTATAAAGTATTGTTTTATTTTCACATAAAAATTGAGGTGTGGATGTCAATAAATTTTTACAGTAATGTAGCTTAAACATTAGAATGATAAAATAGACTACATTTATGACGGTTTATTATAGTCTATTATATAAATAAATAAAATAAATCAGCTTCACGCTGTATCCCGCACACAGCAGGGTAGGCAGAGGGAACATAGTGTTAAGACACTCTGTTCCCCACTTTCAGCCGAATTCTGGAGGCATTGCGTGTTGAGTGGCAGAACTCAACGCCGCGCTTAACCTCGACACCAGAGCGAAGAAATGGAAATATAAATTTAAGTAAATATTTCATCTCCTCGAGTGGGGATCGAACCCACAACCAGTCGGTTTTGCATTCACATCTCGTGCCGCTGCGCCACGACTGGCCTCTTATATCTAGTCTATTATATTATCATTATAATAAACGTAAATCCTTAGGCATTGATTTTTTAATATTTATTTTACACAGAATCTGATATGGAGTTATTTGAGGACAATCCAGAAGAATATGTTAGAAGGGATATAGAAGGATCTGATGTGGATACAAGAAGGAGAGCGTCTTGTGATCTCGTCAGGACACTAGCAGTGCATTTTGAAGATAAAATGATGAGTATATTTGGGCAATATGTGGAGGTTAGTTCATTATTTATATTATTTTATTTATTATTATTTTATTTATTTATGAGGCCGGTCGTGGCGCAGCGCACGAGGTGTGACTGCAAAACCGACTGGTTCTGGGTTCGATTCCCACTCGAGGAGATGAAATATTTACTTAAATTTATATTTCCATTTCTTCGCTCTGGTATCGAGGTTAAGCGCGGCGTTGAGTTCTGCCACTCAACACGCAATGCCTGCAGAATTCGGCAGAAAGTGGGGAACGGAGTGTCTTAACACTAGGTTCCCTCTGACTACCCTGCTGTGTGCGGGATACAGCGTGAAGCTAATTTAATTTAATTTAATTTTTTTTTTATTTATTTATAGTTTTTTATACATCACATATTTAGGAAACATATAAATTTTTATTGTAGCTCGATTTGAAGCCGCGCCTCTTGGAAACAAAGTCCAAGCGCTATAACTATTAAAACTACGTCGAAATTCTTATACACTTGTTACAACTTATTTATGTTAGCATCTGTGTAGAGAGATTTTCACAAATTTTCGCTACCCAAAGATAATTGCTAAAAATTATCGTCTGGCAAGAGAGAATGCAATTTATTAAACATTTTTAATATTGTTCAAAGTGTTATTTATTCCACACATAGGAAAGAAAAATACTTAGTTAGAAAACATATACAAATTACTTTTTAGAAAACATTAAAATTTGAAAGTAACGGGATGTGAACCCGCGCGTCTTTGGAAACCGTCCAATTGCTCTGAAGGGCTTAGTTGGTCACACAAAATATTACATTATATTAATATTATATATATGTACATGGATTTTAGCAATATACCTGCATGATTTTACCTACAGTTAACTTTAGTGCGGCCAATACTCATGGACCCTACTGTATAAGCTAAGTATTTTAATCTGTTTTTTTTCTCTGTCCAGGTGATGCTATCCAAATACACAGAGAGTGGGGGGTCAGCGTGGGTGGGGAAAGACACTGCCCTTTTCTTAGTGACGTCACTGGCCTCCCGCGGTGCCACTCAAGCTGCGGGAGTCACTAAGGCCTCGCCTCTTGTTGACTTGGCCTCATTCGCCTCTACACATGTTGTACCGGAGCTGGAAAGGCCTAATGGTGGGTGGTTTTTTTTTGTTGATAAATATCTTAATTGCGGTAGTCAGTATGTGTGAAACGGACATTTCTCTCTTCCTAGTGACTTTACTGGCTTCCCGTAGTGCCACTCAAGTGGCGGGGTTCATCAAGGCCTCGTCTCTTGTAGACTTTAAACTCTTCTTTTTCCTCTCCTTACATTGTGCCAGACCTGGAAAGGCCTGATGGCAGGTTGGGGTTCGGATTATTTTTTTCATAAAATATTGGTTTTTAAAGTAGAATTACATGATGCCATTACAGGTCAAAGATAGTGTAATTTACCGCTTTCCTTTATTTTCCATATGAAAATTGAATCCATCACCATTGCACAGTCACACAAATTTCAAGTTTCATACATCTACAATTATTGTATGGGGACACAGTTACAGTTCAAATATAGAAATCATTTTTTAAAAGAACATATTTTTAAATTATACTTATTATTTGTTCTAGTGAACGAGCTTCCGGTTTTAAAGGCGGATGCCATCAAATATATAATGACGTTCCGGTCTTTGCTTCCCAGTGAGCTGTTGACCAGAGTTTTACCACTTTTGGTGAGTTGAAAAACTTCTTACTATTTATTATCTTATTGATTTATACATTGACATCTCATGTTTTTAAAAAATTGGAATCGAAATACCTATTTTTTTTTTCAATGTACAAAATGGTTTCCCTATTGATATTTGAACCTACTCATTGCCCTATTGCTGCCTTTGCTTTTGCTTTTGTTTTTAGTCTTAATTATCGGGTTCAAACGAACCCGGGCGTAAGGCTTGGAAGGTTTGCGTGGGGTCACAACGTGTAGAGGCCATTCCCGGCCACACCCGGTATCTATCACTGAGTAACCAGAGGCCAGCCCAGAGGTGACACTAGATATAACGCATAGGAACTGTGATAATAATTATCTAATTATTATTTTTTTTAGTTTAGTTTTATGGTAGGCAGTGTTAATATATGAAAATAGTAAATATATCATTTCTTCAAATAGAAATCGAAGCCACAACCTGTCGCGTTAATAGTCACACGTTTGTGCCTTTAAGTCACGTCTGGCTTCTATAGACTATTATTATTATTATTATGTTTTCCTTTGAGAATTTCTGGCCACTCTCCAATACCTGGGTACAAGCTATTATTATTGTTTCAGATACAACATATAACCGGTCGTGGCGTAGTATGTACATACGGCGCTTGTGCCGTAGAAAAGCTAATAGCGGGTGGGATGGTGCCCCGCGCGGCACTCGAACCCCACGCCCCTGTGTTACTGTCAGCGTTGTTTGCTTCGTTGGGGCAGCAGAATGATCCAAACGATCATAATGAATATGTTATGAAAGGTATGTGAGTTAGCTGTATCCTGCATAGTGTTGGGCGTTACTGTTATATTTTTATAATGCATTATTCATTATATTATATTTTTTAACTGTTATTTTAAACTGTTGTAATTTATATTATATTATTTTCAACGTAAATATAATACAATGACAAAATGTACGAAGTTCAGACTAATATTTTTTTTATTAGTTATTTTAATGTAAGTAATATTTGGCTTTTCTGCCATTGAGTTAAAGCTCATATTTGTGCGAGGTTATACGCTGTGAAGTTCGCCGTCATTATTTTATTTGACCTTGGCTGGACTCGATGTAGGCCGAACAACTACTAAATATTTCCGATCATTACCGAACCGAGGCGCCACACGCCATTTTATAGCAGATAATGAATATTTTGACTGTTATTTATAACAGTCAGTGTTGAAAATAAATAATGATTAGAACATTAGAAATTTATAATGAATTATATTATCTGTTATATGTTATAACGCCCAATTTTAATCTTACATATAACAGCGTGCAGCTGATGTTATATCTTGCACACAGTTATAGTGGAGAGGAAGATAGGACGCGCTCTTGGCTTTTCTTTGGAAGAGCTTCTAGTTATGACAAAGTAATATTGTCGAGCTTTGTTTTATTGGGATATCAGTTACAACTTGATTGTATATTTTGCAATATATAGCATAATGACATTATTGAATAATATTAGAATATTATCTACTGGAATTTAAAGTAACTACAAAAACTATTTTATGAGTCTGCACAACAGTCATTACATTTAAATAATGTAAATATGTGGAAACAAGACCATTTAAATTCCATACAAAAATAGCTACCCTATAAGGGTAGCTTGTATTAAACAATAAAATTGTAACAGTTTTTGTAACATTTAGCCAGGTTATTTTTTTTTGTTTTTAATTTTTTATGTAAATTTTACGTGATATCTCGTATTGAACGTTTTAAGTTAATTTGCGAAATTAAATTTATTTGTATTTTGATTATAAACATTTTATACAAATTATATTTGTGAAAACGCAGTTGTCTGTCATTGTAGTTTTTGGGTTCTATTTCTGCTAGTAAAGATTCAACATAGCATAAAAATCAATAAATATTAAAATCATTACAATTTTTCAGCCGTACTACGTACGCTAGCGTGTCTTCGTGAGGCTGCATTACCGTATTTGGGTGAAGCTCTACCAAAATTGGCCGCCATGTTGGCAGTTGTAGCAAAGAATCCATGCAAACCACATTTCAATCATTATCTGTTTGAAACTTTGTCCTTGGCGGTTCAGTAAGTATATGAAGATATTTGGAGATGTTAACTAGCATTTAATTTTACTTATATAAAAAAAAAAACTATATTCTTCAGGTATACTTACTTCCGGTAACTTAAACGCTCTTAGTGTTCTCAGAGTGTATAAAATTTTTTTATAGATTCCCCTAGGCTAAGATCGGATTTAAAACCATCAATTTTTTATAGCTTCACACTGTATCGTGCACGTAGCCGAGTAGGCAGAGGGAACCTAGAAACCTAGTGTTAATATACTTCGTTCCCCATAATGACACTTCCGTTACCCATTTTCCGCCGAATTCTTGAGGCATTGCGTGTTGTGAGGCGGAACTCAAAGCTGCGTTTTGCCTAGTTACCAGAACGAGGAAATGAAAAAAGGATAAAAATTTGATAACGGAATCGAACACACAACCGTCGCGTTTACAGTTAGAGAGACTCGCATATAATCACGGACATATATATAAAGTGGAACAGTTTTAAAAAAATTGCCTCTTTTTTTATAGGTTAGTAGTGAAGTCCAATCCGAGTGCAATCACAGCATTTGAAGATGCCTTGTTCCCGATATTCCAAGATATTCTACAAAATGATATACAAGGTACAGTTAAATTTAATTTATTCTGCTTTTAATATATATTTTCTTTATTTTTATTTTTTTCATTGATAAATAATTAATAATAATAATTTTATTGATGCCCCTTTATGCCCCTACGCCAGTCGTGGTGTAAAATTTAAATAATTGCCATTACCAGCAATTTTTAATAATCCAAATGAAACTAACAATTTCAAATTCATATTTATTATGTTGCTTGTAAATATACATAGTTTATATTGTATTAATTATTCCCTCCAGAATTCATGCCATATGTGTTCCAAATGCTATCACTCTTGTTGGAACTGCGAGGATCCAGTACATCAGCTCCGGCCACCGGAGCGGAGGCCTACGCTGCCCTCCTGCCCTGCCTAGTAGCGCCCCCTTTATGGGAGAGGGCCGCTAATGTCCGTCCTCTTGTGCGTCTGCTGTGCGCGTTCATCCTCACCCGGCCGGACCTTGTTCTGGAGTCAGGCAAGCTGGTGAGTGCGCGCTTTTATATATTCTACTAAATTGGGGGTGCTATATATATACTATAGCAACAAGCAAATAGATGAGTATGGAAATCCTACATAGTAGAGCGGGCAGCCAGGTTCCCCAGGTTATGATGGTGGCGGTGGTAGGGTTTCCTCTGGGACCCTACGTTTACATTTAAATAATATTATGCCAATGCCGCGCAGGGCCGAAATTTACACTACACCAAGAAATTAATGAAAATCTAACCAATCTACTACTCGAATAAGCGAAGAACCAAAGAAAAAATATAAATTAATAATGAACAGAAAATAATCACATAAAAATTAATAGTAGATCGAAAATGTATAAAAATTTACAAAATCGTCAACGTCGTCTGCCCGCTCGTAGGCTAACTCATTTTGAATAGTGATATCTCCTTCAGTATTTTTTAGAAAGATATTATTTGAATCTAGGTGAAAGGCTAAAGGTGACTATTATATTTATTTTGATAAGGATTCAATACGAAATTATAGAAACTATATTAACAGTAATCGGCGGTTTGGCCCTGATTGCGTAAAAGACAGACAGATAGACAGACAGACAGAGTTACTTTCGAATTTATAATATAAGTATGGATTATTAAATGTTTTAGCACAAATACTAATTAGGTCCAAACAATTTTTCTTTACAGAATGCAATGCTAGGAGTGTTCCAGAAATTAATAGCCTCGAAAACGAACGATCACGAGGGCTTTTATCTTATACAGACAATGCTTCTTAAATTTGGCGAGTGAGTAATACTTTTAAAAGTATATTAATCAATTTAAATTTAGTTCCCCACTTAATAACTGCAAAGAAAAAATTGAAGTGAGTGGATATTTTTGATGGGAATGTAGTGTCTTAATACTAGGTTCCCAGGTTTCCTCTGCCTACTCTCCTATGGGAGGGATACAGCGTGAAGCAAATAAAATAATATTTGAAAATATTTATTCCATTTGTAAATGCGAAACACGGCGCTGAGTTACGCCCCTCGTCGTCGCCCTAAAACTACGTTCTTAGGCTATTTTTTATTTTTAAAACTAATAATTTATTTTCTATTTTTCTATATTTATTTCAGACCAGTTATGCAACAATATACAAAACAAATTATAACGTTGCTTTTTCAACGGCTGTCTTCGTCGAAAACGACTAAATACGTAAAAGGATTGATCGCCTTCTTCGGTTTCTATTCGGCGCATTTTGGAGCGGACCCTTTAATTGATATTATAGATTCTGTTCAAGCTAAGTAAGTTGTTTTTTAATTTATTTTTGTTACCTTTATTATATGAGATCTGATTGTAAATGCGATTGTTGTGGTTTCGATTTCCACTTGAGGCAATCAATCATGAGACATGTACATAATATAGCCTTCCTTGATAAGTTATGTACTGGATAGCATATATGTATTTTTTTATTAAATCAATAAATCAAAAGACTATTAGTACATCTCTATTTTAGTACATATGGCGTCGTGAGTAGAGTTGTTTTTGACATTACAATATAGTGAGTAGCATATAATGTTGTGTACACTGTAGGATACAGTCAAAAACAACAAACTAGAATAAAAAAAGGGCGCCTAGGACGCTTTAGGGAGTGTCACTTAGTGGTGTTCTATAAGTGTGGTGTTGCAGCATGTTCGCGATGTACGTGCAGCGCGTGCTGGTGCCGGACGCGCAGAAGGTGTGCGGCGCGCTGGAGCGCAAGGCGGCGGCCGTGGGCTGCGTGCGCCTCCTCGCGCACAGCGAGCGGTTCAGGGCCGGCGCCTTGGCCCCGCTCTGGCCCGCCGTCATGCAGGTATGCGACCCTCCCTCCGTCCCTTCGTCTCCTTCTCACCCCCTTCCTTTTCGTCTTCGTCTTTCTTTCTCCTTTCCAGAAGGAATCCACTCTAATTATATCTAGGGACAGGGGATAGGGACAGAAGCAGAGGAAGCTGCCCCTATCAGAGATATATGGGCTGGGCCTCCCAAGGGAAGCCAAGAGTTTTACCCTACTAAGTATCCCACCTTTTCCTTCTCCCCCGGTCTCAGTGATAAAATTCAAGTAAAGGATCTACAGGCCACTCCCATGACTCATAATGGGCAAAGCATTACCCTCAAGGTCAGGGAGCCCAATTCTGACACCGTTTACCCTCTCTGGCTGCAAAGAGAGAAATATGTATTTATACATTATAGAAATTTTAATTTGTAACAAAAAAAGGTAATGATAATAAAAAAGGATAAATTTTATTCTTATGATTTTTTCTTTTAAACAGGCCCTTATATCCCTGTTTGAGCTGCCACCTGATGAGAGCACTCTACCCGAAGACCATTTCATAGAAGTAGATGACACGCCAAGCTATCAGCCCCAATACGCTCAATTGACATGTGCTAAAAATAACGCCGATGATCCCTTGGCCAGTGAGTGGAGTTATTTTTTAAATATATTTAATAATTTTTTTTAACGCTTTTCCCGTGTAAGGTGACCACGAAAGAAATTATAATATCATTTTTATTTCCACAGGTATAGATGATCCAAAACGCTATTTAGCCCAAAGCCTAGCGGAGGTGTCCCGCGCGCACCCCGGCCTGCTGCCGCCGCGCGTGGCGCAACTCGACGAACCGCATAGAAACGCGCTACTTGGATACCTCAACGCTTACAGTGTACAGTTATATTAGAAAAATTGTGCATACCGGTTGTAATTTCTTCATTCACTCGGTCTATATTAGAATGAATGATTATTTGTTTAAAAAATCAAGTTTATTGATGAACATCGTTTTGTTAATAATTAAAATTAAATTGTTCTTGATCATTCGTATAAACATTATTAGTTCTATATTTGATTTTTATGGCAGTTCATTTGTTCGTTTATTTAGCTCAAAGCTTAGCGGAGGTGTCTCGCGCGCACCTCTACCTGCTCCCACCGTACCTCGCGCGACTTGAATCACATAATGTTGCCTTAATGCTTATAGTGTACAGTTATATTAGAAAAATATAGTTTGCAATAGTATAGTCGACAAGTCCTGGCTTTCTTGAAGTTAGGTTTTTGGAACTGTAGCGAAATGTACACGAGAAGGAAGAAATCAAAATTCATTCGCTCGTTTTTAAATAATAAAATATTTATTGTCATGTTATAAATTTAAAAAACACACAAACACGAATAAAACACGATGATGTTTGAGGCTGGAATCTCAAGCGTTTATGTTATTAGTAATTCATGTTCATTTGATCATTCTATGTTTCAATCGCATGTTCATTGCTTAATCGTTTCCTCGATGCATTCAATATTTAAATGACATATTAGTACTTCTCTGGCAGAAATAAATCGTATTTCATTCATTCATTTATTAAAAAACTGTTTCCTTTGTAAAATTGGATACATCCGATTGTACTTTATCTGTTTAGTTATTTTAGTTATTAATTTTGAATTGTTAATTGATATCTTATTTTTAAATGTTATATATTTTTGGCCTTTCATTCATTTATTTGTTGCTTCAGGCGAAGGCTGATTATTGTATTTTTGGTCACTATGCTTTATTATGTTTACAATTTTCAGTCTACAAATATGAAATGATTTCAATCGTTTACACTCATATATTCTTTGTTTTTGTAATAAAACAAAAAAAAATAGTTCTCATTTATATTGAAAACATTTTCAAAAGTTTTGTGGTTACATTCTTTTACTTAAAATTCTATTAATTGTTAATTTGCTGCGAAGTTAGTTATTTTTTTTAGTTACTAAGGAAAAAATAAAATATAATTCAAGTGGCTTTAAAATTTGAAGGTTACCCTCATAAACACTTTTTGAAGTACTTTGTAAAGTAAATATAAATAATAAATTGAGTTCCGCCACTCAACACTCAATGCCACAACTTTACTTTTTTTTATTTATAAATAATAATGTACTTTATATGTTATAATAGTATTATGTGTAGAATTAATAATATAAGAATACTTAAAGTATTTTTGTTTAATATATATATGTTACATGTTTTATGGGAAGTAACAAAATGCAACTATTTTTCAAAATATGATTCTTATTTAATTTAATTCAAATATATATGTATTTGTTTTTTGTATTATTTCACTGCAGTAAAAAATATTTTTTATATAATTTTGGCCATTTTTCTTAATAATATATTAATATTCAATATTAACTAAATTATATAGAGAAAAAAATCGATAATTAGAAGTTAAATAATGAAATTTGTGATTTACCTTGAAATTTTGTAAATAATTGCATGCGGAAAGGACTGAATAATGATAATAATAATAATTGTTAATAATAAGATAATGTAAAATATTTTGAATGATTGTGATAACTGTAATAAGATGGCTTGTGTTGTATAACGTTGAACGTTCTTCAAGTTAAAATAAGATTTAGTGGCATTTCTGTAATACTTATGAATATCTTTTTTTCAATTTCTAACTTTTTAGAACTTAATTTCAATAAAAAAAAAACGTTAAAAAACGTAATAAAAATGTTTTCGTCACAATAAATATTAATGATTTTTAATTGTAATAGTTTATGATAAATCGTAAACTTGTTTTAACTAATCTTAGTTCTTTGCAATTCTTATTAGTTAAATGCATGATTTTATCTTTTATAAGTACTTGTTTATTTTCAGTTTCTAAGTGGTTAATAAATGTATTGTATATACGTTTATTGTTTTTATTTTCCTTTTCTAAGTATAAATAGATTTATTTATACTTTTATTAATTGTCGTTAGGACATAAATAAGGATTAGGTTATTAGCCGATAAGGTCATTAAAAATTGGTTTGGTTCTATAATTATAAACGTTATCTACTCTAAAATAATAAAGTTTTCTTAATTGACGAACGCCGGCTGCACTCGCAAAAAAGCATGACTCATTGTCACGTTCCGTCCGAGCCGAGTACGCAAGCGAGAGCGCGGAACAAACGATAGAGGCACAGTCGGCTTACGCCCCATATTAATAACCTATCTCCAACGTCAATCTTAGATTGTTATATGAAGCATATATGAAGCAATCTAAGATTGACGTTGGAGATAGGTTATTAATATTGGGCGTTAAGCGTTCAAATTGGTATTTGTAATTAATATGTATAATTCAAGTAAAAAAATATTTCATTAACAAGTGCAAATCAATGTTAATTTATCGAAAAAAAATATTTTTCAAGTAACTCTTTTGTATTATTATATACGACAGAACGACAGAATGATAATTCAGTGATATAACTCAATTCATAAAAGTAGGTATATTTTTCGTCAATGCGTTCTTAAAATTATCGAACACACACCGATTTTGCAGACCACCAGTTTCAATCTTAATGGAGAACCATGGAATGGATATCCAATCCATAAAAAAATGAATGTGCGATTTAATTTTCCCTATTTAAAATAAAATATTATATAATAGAAGATCAATTTTAAAATTAATGTTTGTTCTAGCTGTTTACCTGTTAAATGATGATTTTAATCACATTAAGTACATACAAAAAACTATTTAAACATAAAATAATCCTTATTTTTCAAGTAAAATAATGAATCCCTGATATTAAGTCTGCTTGCATAATGCTAATTAATACTCATTTAAATTATCATTTTAAAACGACAAAATTATCTAATTAAATAAATGTTTACAAATATCGATCTATTATGAGGTATTGATTACATCACGTTTTCTTAGGATAATGAAAATATGGAAAATTACCTTTTTTATAAACTCTCAATCTTTCTCTTCGCCCTCAGAGAAAAATATATAATATTAAGCATTAAATTTAATTATACTTATTAAAAATTAATTATACTTACGTTTCGAATTAGAAAATATGTAATTGAAAAATAAAAATCTATTGAATCTGTCACGCTGTATCCCGCTCACAGCATGGTAGACAGAGGGAACCTAGTGTTAAGTCTTCGTTCCCCACTTTCTGGCGAATTCTGGAGGCTTTGCGTGTTGAGTGCTTATTGCTAAAACATATGAGTGCAATTTTCTCCAAAAACGAGTTACGAAAAATATTAATTAAAGGTGATTGCGGCAGGATTCTTTTAGGCAACCCTAGTACAATCTATTGTACTATCATGTGTCATTCTTAAAGATAAGTTTCATTAGAATTACTGATCCCTACAGATTTAAGCAATGGGATCTTAGGCCATTACTTTTTGAAGAGATTTTATGTAAACGTATAAAAAATAAAACTACAAAATCTAACTACACGCTTATATTTATTTATCTGAAGGCGTCCAACACAGTATGTACACACTAGTCTATTGTTACGCTAACGTTTGTACAGAGTAATATCACAACGGCGAAAATAATTCACATTTTAAAGCTATTCTCGCGTATCACTAACTAAATTATGCTTAATTAGTCTGTATTCTTGTGAAATTATTCAATGTTATTTTATTATTGGGAGGTTATCATAGAAATTATAATTTTATAAATTGACAATTTGTGGTTGTTTTTTTTTACAATATAATATGACATATTTTTAAAGTATTTTTTATGTGATAACAAAGTAAACATTCACACCATTGATATTTTCTTAGCACTAGGCAGCTTAGTCTTAATTCAAAAATGTACAATACTATCGAAGTTTAATTATGTTTATATATTTATTTTTGGAAGAAATAAACAGTTCAATAAATTATTAAGTATACAAAGTTATCCAAAAATAAATAAAATTTCCAGTATACTTTAGATTCCGGACATGACGTATTCTGAATGAGCCACACCAATACATTAAAATTTTACTATAACAGTTACTGCATTTAATGCGCGTACTCGCGCAAATAATAATAGTTGCTGTTTCATGAAAATCGGTCCAAATTTACAACGTTGTAAAGTTTCACCTCGTTTTCAAATTTGCGCCCCTTCGCCCAGTCTCTGCGTGACGTCATCCAGCGACTGTTATGTCCAATTACGGGTGATACGGAGTGTTTTTTTAATCATTTTATTTATTCACTATAAAAACAATTGAATTTATAGCATGATGGTGTTCGCAAGCCTCCTGGCGAGACGCAGCATGACGTCACACGTTTAGCCCAGATTTTGCCGCGGAGGCGTACTTTAACGTCTCAGTCATTTTTGAAGATAGGAGAAAAATCTAAAAACAGATACTTTTTTCTTGAGCTACTTATTTTTTATATATGCTGATAATAAAAATTGTTGGTGTGACTCATTCGCTACCCCATATAAATGTAACTACTTTGTAGAAATTATAAAGAATATAAAGCAATAATTTATATGATAACCTTACATTATTACAATCAACTAAAGCTTTAAGCATTAGACACAAAATAAATAACTTTAAAAATAATGTCACTTCAAATAATTATTACAATTGTTTTATATAAAAATAAAAAACGATAAAATCCTAGGCCCCTGATTACAATATTGCACGTTTAACAAACAAGAATGAGCCACTAAAAAACTTATAATGCGTTCCTTTCTACTTAGTTTAGACATTAATAGTGTCAGGACACTCCGTTCTCCATTTTTTATCCATAATAGCGACATTACGTATTGAGTGACAGTATTATTCTTATTCAACTTATTTTGATGTAATGTTCAAGACAAATGGGAACCAAGTGTTGACATATATTATACACAAATAATTAACAAAAATTAAATATAGAGAGCATGGGTCTGGATATGGATATAAAAAGTATACTATAGTATATATATCGATTTTGTTTACAAATATATTAAACTATTTCAGATTTGACATAATTTCGTTTAAGGATATAAAATTTTTGAGAAAAAAAAACTATTATTTATTATTTTTATTTATCTTTTTCTAATAACAAATGTTCTTCGTTGTTATAACTACATACTTGGTGCTAAGCGCTAGTACGGCTAGGTAAAATAAAAAAAATACCTGTCATAACAAGTCTTAATAATAGTGCGGTCGAGGAGTCGTAGCCGCCCTGTAGTTACGCATTATGAACTCGTGCGCGTTGTACACTCGAGAAAGAAATAAAAATAAAATAAATAAAGCATAAATAAAATATAGAATGTATAAGTACAGAATGTAAATATAGAATTTTCAAAGGCAAAAAAAAATAGAATGAAATATGTGCAGCTATCTACAGCTAACTTCGTGACCACGACTCGTCGAACGTATTGAAGACTCCGCCCACTTCCGTAATCATCCGGAACTTTTACATCGGATTTGGTTTGATGTTTGACAGTTTCGGTTACGTTTACGGAGATAGACCCTAAAAACTTATTACAATAATAGACATTTTTCATAAAAAATCCCTCGAAATTGGACTTAACTAACACTGTACTATTTATTATTATTATAATTGTTTCATTAACTTTAATTTACAAAACTATGTGACATCTGGATTATTAGAATTTAAAAATACAGGATATGTGTTGTCTAAACTACTTTATTAATATTTTGCGTTTAAAATATTTAAGCTGTATTTTTTTATCTATAATAATTATTTTTATTTTATATTTATGTAACTTTCTGAGTTTTTCTAACGCTGTAGTTAGAAATGAACGTTATGGGTGAAGAAGGAAACTATTTTATTAATACTGACAAAAGTATTTGACATAGATAATTGAACCTACACCTACAACAACGCGGGATAATTATTTAATATGGACTTAAATTGTAGGCAAAAAAGAAAATCTGAAAACAAAGTATAAAGACAACCATGTTAATGCCACGAACACTAAATTATTATAAAAAATATCAAAACAAGCTAAATAAAACAGATAGAAAAAAAAATGCGACATATTTTATGTGACACAGCCAAAGTAAAATAATACGGGTCAACATTAATAAATTACAATTCCCATTTTCTTTTAAATCACAGATTATAATAGCAAAAAAAACAATATAATATTCTTTCAAATTTTTATACCTATCTATCTATTTTATATAATATTAAATAAAAAAAGTCTAAGCAATAATTTCCACACACAAACATGGCGTTTCTAGAAAAAAAAATTATCGATACGTTTTGCATAAAAGAAATACATACTTTGTTTTTTAATCATGTTACAAATTCTGTAAAATCTCGAATTTCTACAAAATAAAATTAATATAACTTAAGTAATATAATAAATTTAGATCGGCGGAGAGAACCTAGTGGCCTAAGATCCCATCGTTTAAAACTGTAGGGATTAGATTTTCTAATGAAACTTATATTTAAGAATGATACATGATAGTAGAATAGATTACACTAGGGTTGCCCAAAAAAATCCTGCCGCAATCACCTTTAATTAATGTTTTTCGTAACTCGTTTTTGGAAAAAATTGCACTCATATGTTTTTTATGTGAATCGCACATAATTTGAAAGAAAATCGCATAAGGAATTGGAAAAACAATGGTTGCCAGCTCTCAGTCTGCCGCAAGTCCAAGGTTGCCTGGTTTAAAGAGGTTACTTAATGTGAATATTTGCACTCATGTGTTTTTTTAATGAATTATATATCAAATTAAAGCTTATTTTTTTGTCATCACTAAAACACATGGTTGCCTGGAAAATGGCTGCCGCAAGCAAAGGTTGCCATCATTCGAAATATTTTATTCTGATTCCGTTTGACTGAGAATAGACGATGAAATACGCGATTTGCCTTATGTTTTAAATTAAAATATTATATAATAGAAGGACAACCTTAAAATTAATGTTTATTCTAGATGTTTACCTGTTAAATGATGATTTTAATCATATTAAGTACATACAAAAAACTATTTAAACATGAAATCATCCTTATTTTTCCATTGAAATAATGAGTCTATGATATTAAGTCTTTGTTTAATCTGTTTTCTAGATATTAATACTCGTTTAAATCGTTATTTTAAAAATACTAAATTATCATCTATATATATAAAACAAGTACCTGACTGACTGAGGTAAGACGCACGCACAGCCGCTGATGGTAGAAACGTGAAATTTGGCTGAAAGTTTGTATGGGTTTTTTTTTAATCGGCACCGATTTTTATAATATTTGAAATTCAGACTCCTAAAAATATTTCATTGAACACATGTTTCATGGTTTTTTAAAATTTAACCGCGTAAGGGTTCAAATAAGCGGGCGAAGCTGCGCGCGCCCACAAGTATTAAATAAACGTTTACAAATATCGTTCTATTCTAAGATATTAATTACATAATGTTTTCATAATATAATGTAGGTTGACAATTATTGCAGATATTTTATTTATTAATCAAGAAAATATGGAAAATTACCTCGTTATAAACTCTCAATCTCTCTCTTCGTCCTCAGAGAAAAATATATAATATTAAACATTAAATTTAATTATACTTGTAGTGAATATTATCTTTTATAAAATTAAATAAATAATAATAATAATAATACATGTAAATTCCTATTTCATTCGATATTAATATTATATACTTACACTACATTCTATTTTCAAATTTACTTAAAACTAAAGTGTTAATATTTATATTTATTAAAATCATCCACACGCAGCGCATTCGCATGACAAACTTGTTTCGAGTTTTTTTGCTGTGCGTGACGTAGCCTGCTTGCTAGCTAGGAGTAAAGAGTCGGCTACTATCGCTTGCGACGTTCACTTGTTTTAATATTGTACTCCTTGCTTGTATTCAATTTTAAGCCTTATCTTCTTGCTAATACGTATCTGTTTCGCTTATCTATTTCTTTTAGTATTTCTTTAAATTTCTTTATTTCCTTCTGTGATTGTGTAAAATTATTCTCTTTGTATATCTTATTAAGTGTTAAATAAATTTGGACTATTTTTCCACAAAATTTTGGAAATTTAATTTCACTCCATAATTAAAAATATAAAATATTATTAAAATAGCGTAAATCACAAAAACCGCTATATTGGTGAACCCGAAATTAGTGAACACTATATTAAATATCTACGTTTTCTGCTGACGAGAAGATTGAAAACGGCAAGAGGCCATATTGACGACCTTTGCAAGGTGACCTCTAGTACACGATGGAGGACGCGACTACATCCAACGTTTGTAGGATTGGCGTGCGTATTCCACCATTCTGGCCGGAAGAACCAGCCCTTTGGTTTTCACAAATTGAAGCTTCGCAGCCTGATCTACCTATTGAAAAATTAGCTGACCTGGCAGACAAGGTGCACGAAGTAGCACCCTCATCACCACAAGTCGCAAGCACGTCTGCGATGGCCACACCCCCTGCACCCTCCATGTTGGAAGAAATGGCCAAGCAGATCCAACTCCTGACCAAGCAGGTATCTGAACTCTCGACCCAGGTACGTCATAATTCGGTACCATTCAAGTTCAGAGAGCGTTCCCGGAGCCATTCCAGGCATCGTCGGAAGTTAACTTCCCACCAAAAATGTTGGTACCATTTTAAATTTGGTTCCAACGCAAAAAAATGTGTACAGCCATGTACTTACGGAGAGTCGGAAAACTCTCTGGGCAGCCGGAAGTAGCGGCCAACGTCTGCCCTTTACCTACAGGCCGTCTTTTTATTACCGACCGTATTACAAAAATGCTTTTCCTCATAGATACTGGTTCTGATCTCTGCGTTTTTCCACGGTTGGCTACCAAGGCGCCCTGTACCAAGACGAAGTATGAACTTATGGCAGCCAACGGTACAGTCATTCACACTTATGGTCCTACATTATTACACTTGGACCTAGGACTGCGACGTACTTTCACCTGGAAATTTACCATCGCTGATGTTTCAAAGCCGATTATTGGCGTAGATTTTTTGATATTTTACAATCTTCTTGTAGATTGCAGATATCAGCGCCTCGTCGATGGAACTACTACTCTATCAGTGCAAGCACTAAAAGAAAATATCTCCGATGACCTTGCGTCAGTCAAAGCCATCTCGGGAGAATCAAAATACCATCAGCTGCTTCATGAGTTTCCAGAGGTAACGAGACCATCAGGTACGTCTTCCCTTCCTAAGCATAATACTGTGCATTATATCAAAACCATACCCGGACCACCAGTTACCAGTAGACCTCGTCGTTTAGACCCAGTTAGACTGAAAGCGGCCAAAAAAGAATTTGATGATATGCTCTCACAGGGAACTGCCCGCTCGTCTAACAGTTCGTGGTCTTCTGCTCTGCACTTAGTTAAGAAGAAGGACGACGGATGGAGACCATGTGGTGATTATAGAGCACTCAATGCTCGCACAGTTCCTGACAGGTATCCTATACGCCACATCCAAGATTTTTCCTACCAACTCTCTGGTTGTTCAGTATTTTCAACTATCGACTTGGTTAAGGCGTACAATCAGATACCAGTACACGTCGATGATATCCACAAAACAGCCATTACAACTCCTTTTGGACTTTTTGAGTTTCCGTACATGACCTTCGGACTGCGCAATGCAGCACAAACCTTTCAAAGGTTCATGGACGAAGTACTACGTGACTTTGATGAGTTTTGTTTTGGTTACTTAGACGACATTTTGGTATTTTCCAGTTCTGAAGAGCAACATCAGCGCCATCTCAGACTACTCTTCACCAGGCTCAAGGAGTATGGTGTTTTGATAAACACATCCAAATGTGTCTTCGGGCAGCGACAGGTAAAATTTCTTGGTTACCTAGTGTCAGGTTCTGGGACTCAACCTTTAGAAACGAACGTAAAGAGCATACAGGAGTGCAGCGTGCCTAAAACTGCTAAGGAATTACGACGTTTCCTTGGTATGTTTAACTTTTATCGTCGTTTTATTCCCGGCGCCGCAAACATTCAAGCACCATTAGACTCTGCGCTTTTAGGACCCAAGATGAAAGGAGCTAGGCCGATCACAATGACACCTGAGATGATGGAAGCTTTTGATAAATGTAAGACTTGTTTATCTCAAGCCACGTTATTAGCTCATCCAGATCCATCTGCAGAGCTAGCTATTGCCACTGATGCATCTGATGTCGGTATTGGAGCAGTACTTCAGCAACGTGTCAACAACGTATGGCAACCTCTTGGTTTCTTTTCTAAGAAATTAACATCTGCACAAAAGAAATATAGTCCTTACGACCGAGAGCTTTTAGCTATTTATGAAGCCATTAAATATTTTCGACACATGGTTGAAGCTAGAAACTTTGTGATTCACACTGATCATAAACCTCTCACCTATGCATTCAACATTAATAGGGAGAAATGCTCACCGCGTCAGTATCGATACTTTGACTATATTTCACAGTTTACAACCATTATTCAATACTTACCAGGACGTTTGAACGTAGTGGCTGATACACTGTCACGACTGGAGGAGGTGAGTCATTTCATTGATTACCAGGCTCTGGCATTTGCTCAAGATACTGATCCTGAACTGCTAGGTCTGCTTCAAAAAGGCTCATCGTTAAAACTGGTTAAGGTAGATTTGCCAGACTCTAACCAGAAGATCTACTGTGACGTATCAATGTCTTCTCCACGCCCGTTCATTACTGAGAAATTTCGCCGACAAGTTTTTGAAGCGTTACACAGCTTGAGCCATCCTGGTAGGACAGCTACAGTGCGGCTGGTAACACAAAGATTTGTATGGCCAGGGATTCGCAAGGACTGTAGAGAGTGGACACGAGAGTGTATACTTTGTCAAAAGAGCAAAGTTCACCGTCATACCCTTGCTCCCTTATCCTCAATCCCAACTCCTACGTCGAGGTTTGCACACATCCACCTCGACATCGTCGGACCTTTAACAATTTCGTCTGATTTCAGGTATTGCCTTACAGTCATCGATCGTTTCACACGATGGCCTGAGGCATACCCACTCAAAGACATCACAGCTGATTCCTGTGCTGCCGCCCTTCTCTCTGGTTGGATAGCAAGATTTGGTTGCCCTCTTCGAATTACAACCGATAGGGGACGTCAATTTGAGTCGCATCTCTTCAGGGCACTATCAGCCATGATTGGTGCACATCATTTTAGAACCACTTCATATCACCCAGCTTCCAACGGCTTGATCGAGAGACTCCATCGGCAGCTAAAAGCAGCTATCATGTGCCATCCCTCTTCAACCTGGACGGAAGCACTGCCGTTAGTGCTGCTGGGCATCCGTAGCGCCTGGAAGGACGACATTCAGGCTTCAGCAGCTGAGCTGGTTTACGGGGAGCCCCTTCGTCTTCCAGGGCAATTTCTCGCACCCTCTGAAGATTACAAGACAGGTGATATCACAAATCTGGTTACTCGTCTTCGTGCTGGTATGGCACGACTCTCGCCGAAGCCCACGTCATGGCATAGGACAGGTCCTTTTCATATGCCTGCCGACCTTGCAGACTCGACACATGTTTTTTTACGGCAGGACCACGTCCGCAAACCACTGGAACCACCATATGCAGGCCCGTACAAGGTTCTTAAAAGGACGCCTAAATATTTTCAGATAAACTTATGTGGTAAGCCTAACAACGTGAGTGTGGACAGGCTCAAGCCCGCATATGTTACGCGAGAGGCCGTTCCTGTATCAAACAGACCAGTTACTGCATCAAAGGCAATCTCTCAGTCTGATGTGGAGCAGAAACTTGAAAAGCGGACACGAAGCGGAAGAAGAGTTAGATTTCCAGACTACTATCGCCCTTAACCAGGTCTCTGGGGGGGAGTACTGTAGTGAATATTATCTTTTATAAAATTAAATAAATAATAATAATAATAATACATGTAAATTCCTATTTCATTCGATATTAATATTATATACTTACACTACATTCTATTTTCAAATTTACTTAAAACTAAAGTGTTAATATTTATATTTATTAAAATCATCCACACGCAGCGCATTCGCATGACAAACTTGTTTCGAGTTTTTTTGCTGTGCGTGACGTAGCCTGCTTGCTAGCTAGGAGTAAAGAGTCGGCTACTATCGCTTGCGACGTTCACTTGTTTTAATATTGTACTCCTTGCTTGTATTCAATTTTAAGCCTTATCTTCTTGCTAATACGTATCTGTTTCGCTTATCTATTTCTTTTAGTATTTCTTTAAATTTCTTTATTTCCTTCTGTGATTGTGTAAAATTATTCTCTTTGTATATCTTATTAAGTGTTAAATAAATTTGGACTATTTTTCCACAAAATTTTGGAAATTTAATTTCACTCCATAATTAAAAATATAAAATATTATTAAAATAGCGTAAATCACAAAAACCGCTATATACTTATCAAACATTAATTATACTTACGTTTTGCATTAGAAAATAATTGAAAAATAAAAATCAAATCAGATACACGCTGTATCCCGCATGCAGCAGGGTAGGCAGAGGGAACCTAGTGTTAAGACACTCCGTTCCCCACTCTCTGCTGAATTCTGGAGGCATTGCGTGTTGAATGGCAGAACTCAACGCCGCGCTTTGCTTCGACACCAGAACGAAGAGATGGAAATATAAATTTAAGTGAATATTTCATCTCCTCGAGTGCGGTTCTTCTTTATATTTTTTTTTACAACAATGAACTTTTTGTAACAAGTGATAACCGTGCATTGTGTTACTATTTAAGAAAATGTTACTGTATATAAAAATCATTTTTTGGCGAAACAACAACATAATTTTACACTTCAGACTCATTATTAAATTCCACACACATTTTCGCACAAAAAACAGATCTTCATTTTTGTCATGTTAACTAAAAACGTCTTCACTCCAAAACGAAAGGTAAGTAACTAAGTAATATGTTCAAAAACATCTCATTTGGCCATCTGCACTGTTATTGCATTTAGAAACAATACATCTACGAAAATAAAATTATTGCATTTTGTTTGCTTTGTATACCACCGCAAAATGTTTATCTATAGTAAAAATTAGACAACTAATTGATATTTGCCGACTCCTGGTCATAAACCTTAAATAGCGTTTATTATTCGGCATTACTGTCGAAATTTCTTAGAATTTATTTGTGATAAATTAATTTTGTTTATTATAATTCTATCATATATATTTCTTTCAATGCAAATTCTTAAAAGTTGCGTGAGAAAAAAAAGATTGCGGCAACCGTTATCAAAAAAAAACGAGAAAAAAAATCATGCGAGCAGAGAACTAAGAGAGAGAGAGTATATTGAAATGTTATTTTCCATATTTTCTTAATTAAGAAAAAAACGCAATAATTGTCGCTCTTCATTATCTTAAGGAAACATGATGTAATTAATACCTTATAATAGATTGATATTTGTAAGCATTTATTTAATTAGATAATTTAGTCGTTTTAAAATGATAATTGATATGAAAACAGATTTAGCAAAGACTTAATATCATGGGTTCATTATTTCACTTGAAAAATAAGGATGATTTCATATTTAAATAGTTTTTTGTATGTTCTTAATATGATTATAATCATCATTTAACAGGTAAATATCTAGAATAAACATTAATTTTAAGGTTGACCTTCTATTATATAATATTTTAATTTAAAACATAAGGCAAATCGCGTATTTCATCGCCTATTCTCAGTCAAACGGAATCAGAATAAAATATTTCGAATGATGGCAACCTTTGCTTGCGGCAGCCATTTTCCAGGCAACCATGTGTTTTAGTGATGACAAAAAAATAAGCTTTAATTTGATATATAATTCATTAAAAAAACACATGAGTGCAAATATTCACATTAAGTAACCTCTTTAAACCAGGCAACCCTGGGCTTGCGGCAGACTGAGAGCTGGCAACCATTGTTTTTCCAATTCCTTATGCGATTTTCTTTCAAATTATGTGCGATTCACATAAAAAACATATAAGTGCAATTTTCTCCAAAAACGAGTTACGAAAAACATTAATTAAAGGTGATTGCGGCAGGATTTTTTTGGGCAACCCTAGTGTAATCTATTCTACTATCATGTATCATTCTTAAATATAAGTTTCATTAGAAAATCTAATCCCTACAGTTTTAAACGATGGGATCTCCACCTATAGACTCAAGACATTCCGTTTTGTACTCTCCACCTAATTTAGAGACATGGCGTATTAAGTGACAGTAGTCTCTTATATAAATATTTTTTATTTTGACGTGATGATCACAGTTTGTGCTGAACAAAGCGTAATGAAGCAAACCACTATGTCTCATACTATAAACTATTACATATAATCACTATTCAATACTATCCTATTTTTAATTTATTTATTTAGAAAAACGTCTCTTTGAAAAAACAGTTTAAATTTGTATTTTTTTTTTGAAGAGTTACCATAGAATCTTAAAGTTTACTAAAAGAAATTAAATTTAAACCGTATAATTCTTTTATCATTTTTAGGAAAATAAACAATAAAAAAAACAATACTATTTCGAGAGACATTTTTAAAAATATGTTATATTTACACAATGTGTACTTAAATCTAATATATAAAGATTTCGATCTGAAAAATATTCATTTTAGTATGAGGTGTCGATATAAAATAAAATTTTAACACTTAAATGGAAGACAGAAAATTATATATATATAAAAAAATAAAAAAATATGTAATACATTTGCGTAAATAATTCATTAAAAAAAACCTTTAAAATTCATATACATATAGTTATATAGATACATTGTAATGCGTTTTCCATACGAGTATATTCCATATATTCCAAAGCAGCCCAAACTTATTAATTCTTTGCCCCTTTATCGGAAAAGATATAACTGTTTCTAATAGAATATAAATTGACTACTTCTTAAAAAAGAAAAAAAATACAATGTACCTAATAAATACAATAGAATAGAAAAGAAGAAAAATAAATAAATTCTTAACTGTTCTGAAAAAGTACATATAGAACTTTCTAGTGCTATTCTATAATAATCAGTAGTATTATTCGTTATATTCACATACATATGACTAATAAATATTGCTTTCATTGAATGAGGTCCGGTACCATAAAGTGTTTACTTAATAAATAATAATGTATTAGAGAGAAAGCTGAGCAAAAATAAATAGAATTTAAAAAAATCTTAAAATTATGTTGCGGCAAGAAAAATTATAAAAAAAATAAGTTCTAAGATTTTTTAAAATTAAATAAATTAATAGTAATACTGTTAAAAATAGGCGAACATTAATATTAGCAAATGTCATTTAAGAATGAGTAAATGGCTCAATTTTTATACTTTAGTTATTTTTTCTAAAAAAAATATAAAAAAACTTAAAAAATACTATAATTAATGTAATTTTACCTACGTTTAGTTAATTAACGTGAGCTACTCGAATAATTGATTTAATAATAAGATCCGTTTACTTCAAAAAAAAAAATTATAATATTGATTAAATGCAATAAAAAAATTAAATAATTAAAAGTGTTATTACATTTTTATACAAAGCGACGTCAAAAGTTATTTTTAAATTCCTACTAATATCTCCTTCGTGAGATATAATAAGTAATCCTTTTATTATAATTCCCTTTATATGTATACAATAACGCAAACGTTTAATCATTTTTAAACATTTCAACCCATTTTTTTTATTTTTCCCCCACCTTAGTTAAACCATCTTATACAAGCAATAAAATATATCGCATGGAAAGCCGCTATGTTTTTTCTGCGTGTAAGTATTACTATCTCATATCATGAAATGTGATCGCACATGTGAGATCACATGTGCGGAACACGTGATATTACATCCACACATGTGATCTCACGTCCACAGTATGACTATGATACTTCGAATATTATGCATCATCAATGTAAGTAGATACGTATAAGACATTATACATTAGCGTACTTCAGGCGGGTAGTTAGTAATACAAATAAATTTTATAATTGTTATTTTGACAACTTATATGATGAGATTTTTTTTAATTTGAGATTTAAAGTTTAAATGTGCATATCGGAGCTTGATTCTTAAAAATATTAAGAAATTTATATTATGCTTTTTATTTTCGTATGGTTAGCGATATCGACAATTGCTCTGCTTTTATCATAAATAACGCTTTAGACTATACCAGAGAGTATCTAGGATCAGAAACACTCCACCTTCTGTTCTAATGTGTGTTAAGTGACGCAACTTAAGAGACGCGTTTTGTCGTATCACAGCGTTAAAATCGTAATTCATTCCCTACGAACGATATTTGAACCACAAACCGTCGCGTTTATAGTCAGACTAAATAAGTTCTGATAAAGAATCAGAACTAATATGAACTACATAAGTGAGATCACGTGACTTTGCTCATTTTGTTAAATTCAAAGGGGTTAATGTTAACTTTTTTATTATTATTTTGCGCAGGCCGCTTGTAAAATAGACCCCAAGCTATTTTACTAAAATATATTTATGGAGAAAGCAAGCAGCGAAATGATTAATTGAGGCTTAATTTCCATTTCAAGCTACATTACTAGTTTCAACTAGTAAGAACAATTGATACATATGTGAATTACCTATATCATTGCATCGCATTTACAATAATTATTATTAATTATTTAAATTATTACACCAAAAATTCTAAATTACGTATTGCTTTTCAATTATGCCTACGAAAATGTTTTTTTGTAAGAAGACTAAGCTTATTTGGACGTACGGAAGGATAATATTTGTATATATATTTAATTATTGCGAACGAAGCTAAGCGAAAGCTAAAGTGTTTTTTTTTTGTGAAAAACAATCAATTCCTTGTATACTTAGCCTAATTATTATAGACAATATCAATATATGTGAAGATGTTTTTAAGCAGATAAAATAAAGAAATGGAGATTGTATATGTAAGTTCATATAACAATATAGAGGAATTTTAGTTAATAATTTAAATTAATGCTTTAATAGTAATGACGTCTTTCATGTAGAAATTATTTTGTCACTTTGATCTTATATAATTTTTTGTTCATATTATAATATAAGTGGTTGTCCACTTTATCTTATTTGTGAAACATGACCTTAATTCAAATACAATATTAATAGATTTTGTTTAAATTAGTTTTTTTTCTCAAAACAACACATTTCACTTTAAATATAAATGTAATATGTTGTTAGTCTATTTAAATAATTGCATTTTATTTTGCTGAAACAGTTTCAATATCTATGTGTTCTAAACAAATTTACAACAGTTTAATGTATCTTGAATAAAATATAGATAGTTAATACATATAAATATTTAATTGCCGTAAATATTCATATATTTTAACATTTCTATTTCATCATTGAGTTCTCTTAAATCTACTAGCTTCATAAAAGTCATTCTATGCGTGAACTAAAAAAAAACTATTTCTGATTGATTTCTCTGTTTTAACTAGTAATTTTCAAAATTAAATTGAAAAAAAAAATCGATTTAAAAAGACAACTTTTGTAATCGACTAGAAATCGATTTTGAATCCAAATTATTTATTGCTACTTACTACCCATTATTTCCGTCCATCTTTCCGTCTGCATTTTATTTAATTTGCAATTTTAACCGACAATTCAATATCTAATCGACATAAGAATCGATTTGCATTCCAAATCACACAAACAATAATCGATTACAAGTCGATTCAATATCTGGTCTCAGGCGAGTGCGGGGAGCGGGGCGAGCGCTGCGGGCGCACCGCCGCGACGCCCGCGAGGCGCTCGCACACCGCCTCGAGCTGCGCGTCCAACATCAGGGAGGCTATCTGATCGTCGGTTAGCATTTCCACGCTGAAATGATAAATAGAAAAATATTATTTTTACATTTTTATTAATTGTAAACGCGCCTGACTGTAAGCGCGCCGCTTGTGGGTTCGATTCACATTCGAACTTGCTTCTTAACACTACATTTCTTACAATACGCAAGAAGATAAAAAAATAATCAGCCCAGAAATCTCACCCGCTGCCTGGTGATTATTTTTTTGTAATGTTAAAAAAAATCTTCGATAAATAAAATAATTATAACAGTAGTTTTTCTTATACACGATCAGGAATTCATACTACTTTATATTAATACATATTTTAAAATGAAATTAAGCTTTATTTAAATAACTTTAAACAATTAGGCTTTTGCATTTAACGCATCATAAAAAAAAGAGCGCAAGTATACCTGGCAAGACTGTCAGTATCAGAGTATCTTTCATCAGATGTGGAAGACACAGCATCAGGCGCAGGTGAACGGCGCGGCGTTCGAGGTGCTGAACCCGTACCTGAACCCCGCCTTTCCCCAAAGAGAGACAAACCTAGAAGAGAAAAAAATGGTATTCTATTTAAAAATTTTTTCACAGCGATGAAAAGAAAAAAATCATTACCGTGAACCAAACCCATGACGTATTAACAAAAAAATTGACCATTTTAATGACTCGCATTAAAATGGTCAAATCTTTTGTCTAAACCAATTATCCTGAAACACCTCCTTTACTTTTGCTCCCAGTATCATGAATATCTAGAGAGAGTAGACTCTATAGTCTTCCATGCTCCAGATCTTTGAATTCCTAAAATCCTTATTGATGAAAATTCTTGGATGCCTTGAATTGAGACAACACTTTGATTTAATTGAAACTCTAAACAAACCTTCACGCCAAAAACTCATAACCCACTCACCTTGAAACATCTCCTTTACTTTTTCCCCAGTATCATGTATGAGAGCATCTAAGCTCTGCCGTCGCCCACGCTCCAGTTCCGCTCTGATGGCTGCACTCCTGTCCCCTGATCTGATGATGCGGCGTGGAGACGCTGCTGACACCTTCGACTCTTTAAACTGGTTGAACTCCTTGGTCTCCTTCGAGTCTAACGGACTTGGTGGGGAAGATTGTTGGGGGGAGGACCGTGGTCGGAGGGAGCACTTTTCGAAGCTTATCTGTTTTATAGAATAGAAGAGACATATCTATAAGCATAAATTTTAAAAGATAGTAGTAAAATGTAAATATAGTAAATATATAGACATATTTAAAACAAGACATTGTTTTAACTATTAAAATTAAGAAAGTTTTGCTCCATCTGTTTAGGGAAATAAGTTATTTTTAAAAGTCACTATTTTGTTTGAAGCTCATTATTTGGATGTAATAAAAAAAAATCTTTCGTATATAAAAGTAATAAGAAACGAGTCTTTATGAATTTAATTTTAATAATCAATTCTAACAATGCCGTTATTATTCTATGGAATGGCAATCGAATGTTAACGCAACAATTGTAGATTCGATCCAAATTTAGAGGAAAAGATTATATTTAATCGAACTATTTAAATTTTCTGTCTGATAAGATAAAGCGTAGGAGTGCCAAATACACAATATCTCTAAAAAATTAAACAATACAAATAAAAATCTCAGTGTCTTGACACTAAAATCACTCTGCTTATCTCGCGAAAATTACAAAAAATAACTCACTTCCTCCGGGCTAGAGTAATCTAGATCGATCTCGGTCCAAGTGTCGACATCGCTCCTGTCCACTCTACGCAGCCACTCCCTGACATTCTCGTCGTTGCTGTGCGCGCAGAGCTCCTCCAGTGTCTCGCTGGCGTTGGACTCGCTTGCAGTGTCCGTTATTGTTGAGTGATCTAGATCTAGAATGTAGGAGTGAGAGATATAGATTTTTTTTAGCTACACTATGTCTTTTTTTAAACATTTTTAAAGTGTTGTTCCACGCTTAGGAAAGAAAAATACTTATTTAGAAAACGTATATATTTTTTTTATACTTTTTCTAAATAAGTATTTTTCTTTGCTAACTGTTGAATAGCACTTTAAAAATGTTTATAAAAATATTTTAAAAAATAGTATTCTCTCTTGCCAAACGATAATTCTTAGTAATTAGGGTAGTGGAAATTTGTAAAAATCTCCCTACAGAGATACTAACAACATAAATAAGTTGTAACAAGCGTATAAAAATAGCTTGATGAGAAAATATGGCTTAGTGGTCAGAGCGGCTGGTAGGTTTCTAGGAGGCGCGGGTTAAAGTCCCGCTACGTTGAAATTTTTATACGTTTTCTAAATAAGTATTTCACTCTGTGTCCCGCATATAGCAAGGTAGCCAAAAGCTTGTGTCGAAACACACCCATTCCCATTACCCAATTTCCACCAAATTTTCGAGACGTCGTTGGGTTCGATGTACTCAACACATGTGCCTGATGAAAGAATTAAATTTCGCCATTCAACATACAAGTGAGCACGTCGTTGTCGTGGCACTGTGGCACAAGCGTGGAACTGTAAACGCAAATTTTGTGGATTCGATTCTCTTTCGGGGAAATGAAAGATTAAATATTTTTATTTCCTCGCCCTGGTAACGAGAAAAAGCGCGGCGTTGAGTTGCACTACTCAACATGCAATGCCTCAATGGGTAGTCGGGAACGGAAGTATCGTAAAGAAGAATGGATGGATGGTGCCTAAACACTAGGTTCCCAGGTTTCTTATGCCTACTATCTCAAATTGTCTTGACATTATATTCTGTCTACACACAAATTACAGCATTTTTTTCTCACCATTCCTAGCCGACTGCCGCCTAGAGCGATGTCTGTGTATTTCATCTGATATCCTCTCCAAGTTCCTCAGAGCTGATGAATATTTCTGTTTAGCCTCAGCTACTTGCTCCTCCAGGGTCTGGATTCTAGCCTTCTGGGTTTCTAACGCAGCATTGATACGAGCTTTTTCTTCGAAATATGGCCTAGAATTTTTTTTAGAGACTAGGAACTACGATTTTTGGTTTAGAGTAAATTCAAAAATTACATTAAAAAAGTTAATATATTCAAATATATGTTTTATTTAATTTGTTGTGAGTATTTAAATATTGGCAATATACAAAAGAAGCTTAGAAAATGTAAAATACAAATTAAAAAAAAATGTGCTTTACGTAAGGAGAAAAGGTGGTAGCTAAATAAAGCTAATATATATGAAACTAAATAAATTAGCAAGATATTATAATAAAAAAGTAAAGTTTTTAGAAGAAATAAGAAAAAAAAAGGAAAACATGTACCAAAAGTGATGATGCGTCGTCAGCGTGCCTGTAAAGAGATGTGCAAACTAAAAAGCAGGGCATATATTAGCTTAAGATTAAGCTTATTTAGCTTTACATTTCAAGCACTAAACTACTTTTAAATAGAAAAATATTATTAATAATCGCACTAATTGTAAGAAAATGATTTTTTTTAAAAAACATTAAGTTTTAAAATTTGATAAATAAGAAAAATGTTATTGATAAAAATGATATTGTTATAAAGGTTGTTTTATATGGTGATTATTTTTTTTATTTATGTGAATAAAGAAATGATTATCTTGTCTGCATAAGATACTCCCATCTCTGTATTTTAATATATTTTTTACGTTATATATCTAAAATATGGGCGCAATATTTATTTTTCTAGCTTCACGCCGTATACATAGCAGGGTAGGCAGCGGGAACTTAGAGTTAAAAGCCTATAAATTTTCGTTTATACAAAATTTATTATAAGGCAAAGGCAGTAAATAAAAATGTCGACTTATTTAGAAAAACAAGTGATGTCAATAGATTCTTGTTGCATGCTTGTTTTATATAAATAAATTTGCTATTTAGAAAGAAGCTTTTTGTGCTCTACAAGTAAGACTCGATTCGAAGAATAGATTTTAAGGCAGGATTGTGAAGCTTAAAAACTACGGTAGTCTAACAAGCAGTATATATGAAACTATTCCTAAATTAATCTTTTATTTATTTCTCATGTTTAATCACAAATTATTTATTATTATTCGCTATTTTTTTAAAGTAATATTATACAAAAATATCAAATTCAGCAGTAAATACAGCAGCGTCAATGAGTGGCGGCCGCCCTGCAATTGGGTTTTTCGAACTTTTTCGCATTGTTCACTCGGAAAGTAAGATAATTAAAGGTGAGAAAAGTTTCAATGAAATCGTGAAATCTACGTATCTACAACAACTGAAGTTAGTCCCGCCCTGAAGAGCGGGCACGCCTCGTCGGCCGTACTGTACGCATAAGAAATCTATATTTAAAAAATGTTATTGAATAAATAATATAATTATAAAATCTAACCTAGATTTTGCAATGTGTCGTTTGAGCCCGTTCTGTAGCTGCTGTACGAGGGTTGAAGCGGCACGGTGGGACGCCGCCTTACTGCGTTGCGTCACCGTAGCTGATGCTCGATCGGATTCTGCCTATATTTTATTCATACCTATATTATAAATTTGAAAGTAACTCAGCCTGTCTGTTTGTCTGTCTGTTTGTGACGCAATCAGGGCCAAACCGCTGATCGGATTGTGATAAAATTTTATATAACGATGACTTGATGGTCTTAGGATGGACATAGGTTGCTTTTTTTCTTATATTTGAAATATTCCCGACATATACTAATATATTAAAATATCTTTCAATTTGACATTCAATTTATTCTGCCATGTTAATTACAACCGTCGCTAAGCAACCGTTGATAAGCAACAAACAATTTGTTGTTTTAAGAAAAGGTCACCCAAAATGAGCTTCCTGAATCATTACATGGCGTGCGTTACCTTATGAGACACATAAAAATAATGTTTTACAAAAATTTCTCCTTAAAAAAATCTATTAAAATATGTTAAATGTATATGGTATATGTTTATGTTACTAACGTAGGTTAAGTAAATATATACTAACAAAAAATATATGGATCTTAAGTCTGAAATAAAGATTATTATTATTATTTCATAGTTCTCGGATTCAAAAGAACCCGACCTTTTGGAAGGCTTGTGTGAGGACACAGGTCTAACACGTAAAGGCCCCTTTCTTAGATAATATACAAATGTTTTACTATGACGCAGCAGCCGGGATCCATCTCTGGGTAACCACAGGTAATTGCCCAGAGATGGTCGCCGGTTAATGCGTAGGAACTATGGAAAATGTGGAAATCTAAACTACGACTATGGAATGAAATTTGGATGGACTGGCTACTGGGCTATTGAGTGAGACTAACGGACGCCCGCCTTTACAATAAGCAATTTGAATGGTTGAATGGAAGGTGACTCGCCTCCCACCACCTTATTTTTATTATTATCTCTGAAGGTTGAGTTACAGTTTAAACGGGCAGACGTACATTTTTATGTAGTTATTTGCTGTTTATTATTAATTTACATATATGTTTCTTTGGTTTTCTTCGCCTATTCGAGTAGTAGATTAGACATTCATTTTAGAGGCCCAGTCCCGGCATCTTTTATTATGCTGCATTTGCCATTTGGTTTGTTTGTACAATTTTGTACATTTGGTTGTACAATTATACATTCAATCATAAACAACTTCTATTTATAATTTTGAAAAAGACCAAGCAGTGCGTGGTCGCGTGAGAGGATGTTATCTGAGGTACATAGGCCTAGGCTCGAGTCCCGCCGGGGCACTATGGGCAATCGAGGCCTGTATCAGATCAAAAATCGATAACTTTTTTATTTGTTAAGATAAACAATTGAATTTTTGCACAAGCATAAAGTATTAAATAGCGCTTTAGATAAAGTTCAGATATTATACTTTTATTGGAGTTACTTTTATAGGAGATATATATATTAAAAAAATAATGAAAAAAAGATTATTTAATTTCCTTAGTCCACACTACTTATAGTAGTAAGAAAAATGTATTATTTGATTAGTTTATTAATAAACAATGTTTCTTAAGCTGTTATCTATTTGAGTAAGAAATTAATAGTTATGATTATACATATTTAGTTAATAAAATATAAAATTTACAAAAAATGATTTACAAATAGAATAATATTAGGAATGAATGTATATTACATAATGAGTATATTATATTTAATTATACGTGGTGAACTTCGGGATCCATAATAAGTTAATTCACTTTTAAGAGATCTAGGGTATCTTCATCAAGTGCCTTAACACTTTTGCTATTCTCGTATGTTTTTCTATGACTAGAAATGTAAGGATTTGATGTATAGAGAAGAGTATGAAATACATCCTCATTTGTAGCTGATTTTTGAGCACTTTCAGGCATGATGTAGGCGAAATTTTTGATACTCCTTATTACGGGATTCTTGTGCACCTTGTGCATTCTTGGGATCTCATTCGTTTTTTAGATTCCTTAAATATATGTATTGCGCTTTTGTTAAATCTAAATCAATGAAAACACTCAATTCCTCTTGATCCGATAGCATTTTGCTCTTGCTTGCGTTTTCTATGAGATTCAAATATAGAGACATTGTATCTCGGTCAGCAAGCCTTAGTTTTTCCACGAGTTTTGCTTCTAATTCTCCTCCTATGGAACGTAAGCACTGAACGTAAGCATTGCAGATGTGTCCAAAGCCATATTCACTAAATAGCGCGGTATTTTCGCCTTTTCCTTGATTCTGATGAGTCCCCATAAGGACAGAGGGTCTTCCGCGTTTTCCAGAAGACGTCGATGGTGAGTTCTTAAGTGCTACTTCTTCAATGATAGGGTGCTAATACTTCGAAATATTCAGGATCTCACCAATTTTCGTTGTTTTTTAAAAAAACGAATCCTTTTACCGGGACGCTTCTGTCCATCGTTTATTAAAAGAACGAATGAGATTCCTTTGAATGTTGCTGATAATAAAACACATGCTGTCTACAGAAACATGATACTTTTCTTTAAGAAATATTAATAGATAATATTGATTGCTTCAAGTTTTTTTCCTCCTTCAATGTATGGGAGTAATAATTCACGCTTGGAACAGTTGAAAGTATTAGCCACTTTGAAATTTAGTGAAGTTACTTAACAATCGAACATCTGTTAGTAATTTTATTACTAATTTGTAAGAGTTTTATTAAATTAATTCACTCTATTTATATAATTTTATAAATGAGGGTATTGTGCATTTTGTTAATTAGTTATACCGCAAAATGTGTGCAAAATGAAGACAAAACGTTCTTTTATTAATAAATAACAATAATTTCATTGAAATTTACCAGAATCTAATTAATTAAATAGTACAACATTAGAAATTTCAATAGATAGAGTTTTCTTGTTCCCTGACTTGTATCGTAGTTTTCGTGATAACTTCTAAAACCGCACGTTTCCGCAGCTGATTTTTAAAAATGTTATTTATGAATAATTGGACTATAAAACAACATCAAATGTAACGCGTCGGTAGACGTCGGTAACTGTCAAAAGTCTCGATGAACTTTAAGTACGTACTTTTTTTCTCTTCACTCATTGTTAATATTTTTTATAGGAATATAGTCACAAAATCCACAATATAATAATTGTTTTAAAATCTACATACTATAGGCTTTTTAAAAATATATAACACTTTATACCTATTTACACATTTTTTTTAAGGAAATTAAGTTTAAAATATCGATGCGAACAACCTGAAATAGACATTCTTACGTATTACAATTTCTCACAATAAAAAAAAAATATATTTCAAATGTAATTCACGAAAAAATAATTCATTACATTAAAGGTCCACTATTATACTATTTAAAAAAAAATAAAAAGTGCGTCAAGGACGACTTTGGTAAAAATGAATTTTGATCTGCCGTTGTTCTACCATAATCCATAGTGCGGGGGCGCGCTCCCCGCGTTTTGTCACAAAATGCCGTATTGTGATTTATTATAAAAAGATACGGAGTCGCTGACTTTTTTAGAACTAATTATATTGAATATTTTTGCATTACATACATATATATTATTATTATGTTTCTCTATCATTGTTCTCGGATTCAAAAGAACTCGGTCCTTTGAAAGGCTTGCGTGGGGACACAGGTCCAACACGTAGAGATTATTATTATATTATAATTTTTTTACTTAGATATATTTAACTTTTTTGACAGTGCACGCGGGGAAAGTAATTCAATGGTTTCCATTATTAGTGTTATTTCGTTATTTAAGGCTAACTAACATTATATATTACACGGTGATGTTATATAGCCTATAGCACTCCCGACAAATGTAGCTTTTATACAAAACAAAAAAATTAAATTCGACCAGTAGTTCCAGAGATCTTAGCATTTAAATAAATAAACAAATAATAAAAAAGCGAAAGAGCCGCTTTTTTATATTAGTATAGATATCTATAGTAATATTAATACTTAAGTTAAAGAATCTGTTTGGTTGAACGCACTAATCTCAGGACTAACCGCTTCGAATAAAAAATATGTTTTGTATGAGATAATTTATTTATTGAAGATGGGCGAGCGGACCGGTAGGTAAAAGCTAGTAGAATATATACATATATATTTATGACATCATAGCTCTGTTGGGAAATGACTCACTATATAATAAACTTATAAAAGGTTTATCACCCACTCACTTTGAAATGTTTATATCAAAAACTAACTTTTCGCTTGTGGCTTTGCACGCATGTTCTCGATTTTTTCATGAGACATTTCCGAGGGGAGAAAAATCAATAAATATATCGTTACCCACTTTCCGCTGAATTCTCGAGGCATTACGTGAATAATGGCTTAACTCAGCACCACGTTTTGCCTAATTACTAAAGCATGGAATTGACAATATTAAATATTTCATTCCCTCGAGTTGGAATCGAATCCACAACCGTCGCGTCAACAGTCATTCGCTTGTGCCCCTTCGCCACGACAAGTGCCTCATATTAATTTATTATTAAAGTTTTCAAATACTAATCCATATATTTACGAAAACAGTACTGTTTTGTTAAAAATGTCAACTGATCAACTTTTGTTCATAGATTGTAATCAGTGAAATTTGGTATTGCAAATAAGCAATACCAAATTTCACTATATTGTTCAAACATGGCATTTTTACATCACTTAAGGATTTATGTACTAATATTGCTTAATTTACCTGATTAACTCTGTGAGTGGCATGGTTAAGCATTTCCTGCCAGGCCGGGTCCAGGGTGAGGCCACCTGAGCCATCAGCGAGCCGTGCCAGGCCTTGTTCAGCCAAGTAGACCATCTCTCTAGCAGCAGCGTGGGCACTGTTTGCCTTATCATATGTAAGGTTTGCTGCTTGGAGTTCTTGGGAAGTCTGTAAATGTTATTAACACTTTAAAAGTGTTTTTTCACACTTAGGAAAGAAAAACACTTTCTTTTTTTAAATATGTATAGAAAAAAATCATTTCCAAGAGCCAAACAAATTTGTTTTCAAATCCCACTTCATTAAAAATTTTATATACATATTTTCTTATAATGTAAGTGGGTAAATGGTTGTAAATGGAGATAATTTCTTTTTTTTCATTTCACTCTGTATCCCGCATACAGCAAGATAGACGGAGGGAATCTAGTATTAAGATTTGTTTCGAGATCTTCGAGATTTCGCGTGCTGAGTGGCGGAACTCGACTCCGCGCATTCTTATTACCAGAGTGAGGAAATTAAAATAATTAATTCATGTTTTATCATTATTTATAAGGATAAAATATATATAAAATATGTAGATAAAATATGTATTGGGCCTTATGCTCTCTTTGCTCCAACAATAGCTATCATAATAATATTAAAATAGACAGTGACTAACTGTAAACACAATGATTACAGGTTCAATTCATAAATGGGGAAATGACAAACTTCAAAATTTTTTCAATTTTATTTTTTGGCAGATAAAATGCAGGGATGAGCTGGTTTTCCTTTATTCTCAATTTTTGTCAAGAGTTTGAATAAAATGTTTCAATACAAGTTTCCCTATGTTTAATCTGTATAAATTATATCCCTTACAGATAGCTTTTTCATATTAAATATATAAAGAATTAATTAAAATATAATTGTACAGTTTTATTCTTTGTTTTTTATGCTTTAATTTTATTTTTATTTGTATATAAAAAAAATTGTTAATTATAATACTAAACCAATTAATAACTTTCCCACTATAAAACAATGGTATGACAGCATGAAGCATTTTAATAATTTATATTATAATTATATAGTAGCAATGTACAAAAAACAATAGAATAAAATAAATAATAAATTGCAATTAAAAATAAACTTAAAATAGAAAAAAAAAACTTACAATATTAGCTCTAAACCTTGCTTCATAATATGGTCTAGCTTTATGCACACTTGTACCAAGTTTTTTTGTGAGTTGCTGTATTCGTAGATGCCCCTCAGCAAGTAGTCTACGGAAGGCTAGCCTGGCCTCGTCTAATTCTACTTCAAGCCTGTTGATCTCATCTGTTGCTGTGTTCAAGCGTTCTAGTTCGATCTAATAAACATGTAAATTAATAATGCAATAAATATTTTTCTACATATGTATCAAAATACTTTTAAGTGTCTTATTGGAAAAGACACTGCTAAAAATTTATGTGACTATGTAATGTGTCAAAATTTAAGAAATACATAATATTACCAAAACATTAATTGCTAAATAAAAATATATAAATAATTTAATATTTGCTGTCTTATTTTATATTAGTTATATGTTTAAATAAACATTATATAAGTAAAAAGTGTATCGAATTTACAATAAAAACTATTTTAATCAGTCTTCCGGGTCTAAATTGATCACGACATTCACCCATATGAAAAAGATCTATTGTTCGTATAATATTATAGTTTTTATTATCGATTTAATTTACCTGTACTCGAGGATCTAAGGTTTCTGTGCATTCTGCTGCGCTATCGCTCATTTTACTATCAAATCATATACATTTTAAACAATGTTACATTCAGTTTGGAGATTTAATTGCGTTATTGCTAATATCCTGCAGAACTTTGTATCGCCATCGCTAAAAAGCGAATATTGGGCACGAAAATTAATACACAAAGCTTCGTTCCGCCTGCGGTTTTGTTTATTGTCTATGGTACTTGGTAGGCAATGATAAATGTCAAAACATAGATTACATAAAGTTTGATATTAAATATAGTAAATGAAATTTTATTTATATACTTTATAATTTATACTATCTTTCCAAAAATACTATATGAATAACAATATTTTTTATATATTATAAATTTATTAATTATATAATCTTGTACTACTTTATAATCTTAACCTTTGGCATATGCCAAGCCAAAAAATGTGCTTATTTACTGTGAAATATAGTTTCTTTTTTACCGTAGAATCTCCTTCGTGTGTCTCCATACAACGTGACATTGGCGAAGTGAATACTGCTTAACTGGCACGCTCGAAGCGCTATAAATTAAGAACTGAACTAATTTCTATGTTACAACAAATGACTTAGTTTACATCGTAATAAAAAAAAAACATATTTAAAGTTAATAATAGACAAAATTTTTGTATTTTATTTGATTAATTGCTATAAATAATATTTAGGTATATAGCATTTCTTGACCTAGAGAAAGTAAGGAGAAATGTAATCTTTCAATGTTTGCTAGTGACAGATGACAATTGGTTGTCATAAAATTGAAAGTACCATAAACATTCAATTGAAAGTATCTCGAAACACACTGAATATTTATTAAAACAGAATAATACACATAACAATCGAAAATGGTAATAAAAGTTAATTATTTTTTATTATATTAATGTGTTTTTGTATCAATTTTATGTATATTACAGGCGACTGAAGTTGAAGAAACTATCAAAAGAATACAAGCTCATAAGGGTGTTATGGGTGTCGTCATCGTTAATCATGAAGGTTTGGTCGATTTATTACTATTTCTATGGGAATTTCATGTATTGATTTTACCAATTTGAACTGATGAAAATATTATATTTTTCAGGTATTCCCATTAAAAGCTCTTTGGATAACGCGACTTCAGTGTTATATGCAGGTTTGATTGGA
Organism: Heliconius himera; assembly: GCA_021202915.1. NCBI lineage: Eukaryota > Metazoa > Arthropoda > Insecta > Lepidoptera > Nymphalidae > Heliconius > Heliconius himera. Next base: position 170,126 of record JAJHJA010000073.1, read on the forward strand.
CAGCTCACAGAAAAAGCAAAGAATGTTGTCCGTGAAATGGTAAAATAATATTTTAAAAGTTTAATGTAGCCATTGTGGCACAATTGGAAAGCATTTAAACGTAAACAAGATGTTTAAGGGTTCAATCCCCACTGGGTTAATTATTCTGTTCCTCACTCTGGAAAGTAAAGTGCGATGTTAAGTTTCGCCACTCAGATTGGAATAAAAGTGGAGAATGCTTTACCACTATATTCTCTCCTCTTCTCATTAACTTTAATAAAAAAGAATAGAAAAAATAGCTTCAGCTTCACATTATATCCTGCACACAGCAAGGTAGGCAGAGGGAACCTAGGTTAGTAATATAAGACACTCCACTCTCTGCCAAATTCTGGAGGCACTGTGTGTTGAGTGGTAGAACTCAACGCTGTGCTTTGCCTTAACACCAGAGCGAAGAAATGAAAATATTGAATAGGAATCGAGCCCACAACCAGTCGTTTTACAGTCCCACTTTGTGAGCATGCGCCACAATTGGCTTCAGAAAAAATAGAATATTGAAATTAACTCTGCATTATAGAAAACAACTTTATATTAAAAAGTTTTTCCATTTACAGGACTCCACAAATGAGTTGACATTTTTGAGAGTAAGAAGTAGAAGGCATGAGATATTGATTGCACCAGATCGTGAATTTATACTTATAGTCATTCAAAATACATCAGACTAGTCCTTTCCCATAACTTTAATTGTAAAATGTGCTATAATTTTCCAGTTGATCAAATTTATTTAATAATCCAATATCTTTTTGTCTAGCCACTTTTTTATTAGCCAAAAGTGTTTTTATTTGCATTTTATATAAAGTATTCAACCACTTTAAGATCACATAACTGTAACATTAATGAATTGCTTACTTTATAATATATGTTTTTTGGAAAGATTATTATTAATTATTATTTATTCTAAACAAAGGCCTATTTATCAAGTAGTCTTGGTAAGGGATTAAATATATTCCACACATATATATTTTAATTTAGTTAACAAATAATTTATGTACTCATTTAGTTAATAAGATAACCATTTCAAATATATCTTGTTTTATTCTTGTATAACCTATCATATTATACAATTTGGGGTAATTTTATGGGAGCATAAAACAACCATAGGTTTAATAGACTGTGTAGAAGAATATAAATAGTATAAAGTGTGGAATAACACTTTAAAAATGTAAAAAAAAAAAATAAGAATATGTTTATCATATAATTAAAGGACAGTTGTGGTGCAGGAGCATGTGTGACATGTAAACACAACAGGTTGTGGATTTGATTTCCACTCAGGGGAAATTAAAGGCAAAGAGACACTACTACACTTGTTTTAGTTTGGTAAGGTTCAATAAAAGGACGGGAAAATTCGGTGGAATATTGGGAAAGTTGGTTTCCTCTGCCTACTCTTCACTGTGGAAAACAGTATGATGCAAAAAAAACAAAGGTCTGATAAAAAAAAACCTTTGCCATATAATATTACTATTCATAGTTATGGCATTTGGGGTGTATGTATAACTATTGCCTCAAGTAGGAATCAAACCGTCAACAGGTAACAATTTCATCCATAATTCTTAAGTTTTTAAGTAGAAAAAAATAAATAAAATCCAAATTTATTTCTATAAATTCTTTATTTCTTTTGAGAACACTGAAAGCATTGCTGCAAATATATATATTTAAACAAGCTAACATGCTTTTGCAAGCTACTCGTGCCTTATCAGATTTCATTATAAATTGTTTCACCTCTACATATCCCTCTCACAAAAGGGAAATACAGAGACAACTACTTACAGAAAACATTCCATTCTCCACTTTTCTTTCATTGTGAAGACGTTGTGTCAGAATTATGCTGGATTTCTGTTTTACCAGTGCAGGGAAACAAAAAGCATTTAAATATATGTATTTTCCATAAAAAAAACTCTTAATATTGAGCAAAGATAGCACCACATGATTTTAATGTTACTAAAAATGTAGTGCGGGATTGGAACCTGCATCGTTTAAATTTTGTGGACACAAAATTAGACTAGACATGCATTTTTTTGCTGGAGAATCATCACATCACTTACCTGTCTTGAGTTTATTCTGAACACCTGATATTTTTGTTTTATACATATATATTGTCATATATTTTTAAAATGTATTTATAGTTTATTTCATAACGATTTGAGAAAGTAACCAAAATTAATATCAAAATAAAACTTCTTAGCTATATTTGGAGCATTTAAATTGACTTTTTGTCTTTTTAATTCTTATTTTATCTGTGTATTATGTAACGTCGTTGTATTATGTACCATATTTTTTTTTAAATTTTATTCAGGCATTCAATTACAGTTTCAAAACAATTTATTGTATAATTATAAATAAAAATAAATATTGGATTTAAAAAAAAATAGGTCATATTCTCATATTCTTTATCGTCACAACTATGCTCCAGTTTAAATATTTTTTTAGTTTGCCTTCATTTATAATTATTATTTTTTTATATTTATAGTGAAAGAAATATATAACTCATAGTGAATTTTTTTTAAAATAAACGGGGTTAATAGTATAGTTTTCATAATATTACTAAAACGGAAAGTGACGTAATTTTTATCGTAATTTTTTTTAAATAGTTTTATTATTTCAACATTTGAATTAGAAAGTTATTCTAATTCTAAAAATATTTTTTTTTGTAATCAAATTAAATATATATTTTAATATTAATATACTTGTTTTTTTTTTAATAGCAAGATAACTTTGTAATCTTTAGTATGTTTCACAATAACCAATATATAAATATTTAATAACTCTTTTTTTAAATCTCTAATTATATATATTTGATTAAAGGAGCAACAAATGGATTCTTTTTAATATTTATAAAAAAAATTAAATTGATTTTACCAATTTTATCGAAATAAAAATTGATTTATCAATTAAAAAATCACTATATTTTTGGAATTAATTTTATTTCTAAGTCACACAAAGTTTGATACACTTAATTATTTCAGACATGTTTGAAATTTGATAAAGTTTTAAATTTTAAAACATAATTTTAGTATTAACCTAACACTAAAAAAATTATTATATATATTTTAACATCTAGGTTAAGTTTGTATTTTTTTTTTCAATTTATCTGTAAAGTATATTTTTAATAATCTGTAAACTACTATTACATATATTATAATAAGTTTAAAATATTTGATTTGTTCTAAAAAGTGGTAATGTCTATAATTTTACGTCAAAAATCTGTTTAGTTCACAATTTTTGTAGTAAGTATATTGAAATATTATTATTTATTGATAAATATATATTTTTTTAATTTTCTTTCTGTGGTCTTTGCATTTTCACCATTTTGTTTTTGTGCTTCCAATATTTTATTATCTGTTGTGGATAAATTATCTTCGTTTTGACATTCTTTTTTTTTATTTTCCTTTTTATACTTACCAATTATTGTGAACGTTTTTTGTGTTCGGATCTGAAACAAACTTTAGTATTAATACAAATAGTTAACATTAAAATGGGATAAGCAAATGTGAAATTAAAGAAAAAAAAAAGATAACCCGCAAAAAAATAAAACGGTAATTAAATAGAAATAAGCAAACAAAAAATGCGAGTGGATGGAGGCTTTATAAAAATATCGCTATAAGTTTGTCGCAACTTATTAGGGTAACTTACGTACACTTTTTTTTAATGTATACATCACGCAATCAATAATATACATAACTTCTAAATATCAATCTAAACATCGGCAATCGGGCAAACATATCTAATGCAGCACCATTTGAGGTATCATAAATAATTAAAAAAAAAAACAATTCACATTAAGTTTTCTCGGAACCAAATAAAAAAGTAGTTAATATGTATGTATGTAGTTAATAATCTTAAAGCTCGTTGGAAAAAACAGACAGACCAACACAAAATTATAAACACAGTTCTATCTCACTATACTCAAGAAATATAAAGCCGTGTCCGCACACTAGGCGAGGGCGCAGGACGACGCTAGCCAAAGTTACAACGCTGATACACCCATAAAGAATAGACGTGTAAAGCTGCCTCCACACACTAACCAAGGTTGTGCCAACGTCGCACGAGGCATAGTATTCGCGTTGTTTTGTCTCGCAATATAACATTTGCCATATCATAAAGCTGCCTCTAGTCGAGTGCCCACGTCACACGCGTCACTTTAGTACTCGCGTCCTCTTTCATGCCATACAACACTCGTACACTCGCGCCAACGTCGCACAAGGCAGGTACATTAGCTCTCGCATCCTTCAGTTTTGTCAACACAACACTCATACACTATAATATAAAGCCGCCACCACACGCTAAAACAATACGAACAGACGCATGTATAGGCTACTTGGCGCGTTGCGGCGGGTAGGGCGAGGTGCGGGCGTAGTGGCGCGCGTGCGAGGGCCCGGGGCGCCTCGTGCCGACCTCGCGCGCGGCCGTCTTGTACTCGCGCGCCTCGCTCTTGTAGTAAGCGTCGTCCTCGTAGAAGCGGTCTGGACGCTCGTAGTAGTAGTCCGGTTCACGGGGCGGGCCGCGGGCCATCTGGAATTAGTATTGAATTAGTATGGGTACTCTATATATGGGTAAAGGAAACCTAGTGATAAGACATTTCGAGGCATTGCGTGTAGAGTGGCGGAACTCAACGTCGCACTTTGTCTTATTACCAGTAAGGAAATGAAAATAATTAATTTCACCTAGTGGGAATCAAAAGCATAGCCTTCGTTTTTACAGTAAATCACTGCGAAACGACGGCCTCCTCTCAACTAATTTAATTAGTATAGAAAACTTACATTATAATCATCATCATCACATTATAATCACAATTAATAATAATTAGAATCTCATCTACACGCTATCTTAGATAGATCAGGTATAAAGATTTGTCGGTGGTGATAACTTTGTTTCTGGTAGTAATAATGCGCTAAAGTGAATTAATTAACAGTACGGTCGACGGAGTCAAGAAAATAATCAAAAAAGTAAGCAAAATGTTCAAAAATCAAATCTGCGCAGCCATCTACAGTTAACATTAGGTCGGCCACGACTCGTCGATCGTACTGTACCTATATCTAATGCAACTCACCGGCGGCGGCTCGACGACGGCGTACGGGTCATCGTAGTGGTAGGGCGACTCCATGGCGCTGCGCGCGCGGTCCAGGATGCTGTACACCTTGGCCTTGGGCGGGGGGCGCGGGGGCGGCGCGTGGTGCGGCGGCGGGGGGCGCGGCGGGCGCTGCGGGGGAGGGGGGCCTCCTGGGACAGACAGTATTATATGCAACATTTCTTAGCTAAACCTCTCTCTTGTGTTAAATGATAATTCATTTATTAATTAAAAATAGAAGCTGACTTGGTGCAAGCGTACGACAGAAAGCGCGACGGTTGTAAATTCAAATCCCACTCGTAGAATAAAATAATGATTTCCTCGCTCTGATAAGACAAAGCAGGGCGTTGAGTTTCGCCAATCAACACGCAATGTCTCGAAAGTTGAATGGAAAGTGAAACAAGATATTTCAATGTTGAAATTGATTGCCTCTGCATACCCCATCATATGTAGGATAAAGTGTGAAGTTCAAAAAGTTTTTACTTTCACACCTTGAAATGTTGAAAATTCAGAGAAAAAAAGGGTTAAGATCAGGTTTCGAAATGTTCCATGTCGAATTTAATATTTATAACCAATCGATCCTATATCCACATGTTTAACGTGAAGTCAGATAATGAATGTCTCAACGATATGAATTGAATAGAGAGAACCTAATGATATATTTACTCTGTTTAAAATATTGTCGTAGATTTTAATGACGTATGTATGTAATTAGAACCAAATAACGGTAGTGTGTGGGATTCGAACCCACAACCGTAATGTAAGATCAAACCCGTTACAACGTAGCCACAATGGTGTAAACTAAATGTAAATTTCAATAAATTTTTAAAGTTAAATTTGAATTCCATTTAAAAAAAATAATTAGAATACATTTGTATTCTAATATAGAAATATATATTTTCTGAAGTTAGGCATTATATATATGTCAATATGGTGTGTATCTCTAATTAATTAATTTAAAAGATTCCGTCATTTAAAATATATTACGAAACTTAAATCAATAAAATATAATAAATAAATTATAAAATGAAAAAAAAAAGTAATTTTAATAGTATTTTTGTTTTCCAGCGTTGTGTTGTTATACTATGTGTAATTCATTTTGCCTTTATTATATTACCCTGTGTGTATCAATGTCGATTAGTATATCAAAATGTATCTTAATAGAATCGAACCTGCACTCCTAAGCATGGGATTCTGGTAGGATAGGGAACGTGTGGTGACGACGCAACTGTACTCAACGTTGGTTTCTGGCGTGTCTAGTAGAGCCTTCCGCGTATCTGGCGACAAATGCGCCCTTTTAGTATGTCGTAATGGTGGAATAATAATGTTGATTTTTACTGTTTTGCTAAGTATTTATTATATTTCTATCTTCTTTCATCAGTTGTAGGTGTATTATAAAATATATTCAATAGAAAAAACCTAATAATAATTCATTCTATAGTTTGAGTTCCGCACATAGCAGGGCAGGCAGAGGGAATCTGGGAAACTTAGTGTTGAGACACTCGGTTCTCCACGAAGACTCACACACAGTCTTTTCACCAAATTCTTAAAAGCGTGTTGAATGGCGAAATTCAATACCGTTGGAGAAATAACAATATAATTTGTAAAATTTTTAAACATTTTTTTCCCCGAATAACCCAGTCGCGTGTAAATTCTGACATTTCGTAAAATTGTTATTTCTTTGTGAAATAGTTATTTATATTTGAATATCTTGATTTTTTTTCAAAAAAAGGATTTAATTGTATTTAGCTTTTAGCACATTATTATGCTTAAAGCTGTCTTGCACATAGCAGGGTAGGCAGAGCGAATTTGGGAACCTAATAGTTAAGACACTGTTCTCATTAAGACACTTCCGTTTCCAATTTTACGAATTCTGGAGGAATTGCGTGTTGAGTGGCGGAACTCAATGACGCGATTTACCTCGTTACCAGAGCGAAGATGATTGAAAATTTAAATATTAAATATTTCATTTCTTCGAGTAGGAATCAAATCCCCAACCTGTCACGTTTACGGTCGTATGCTTATGCCCTTGCGTCGTAATGTATAATGACAATTTTTTAGTTATTTATTTTCTTGCCATTTAATAAATAAAATATTTTCTTAATTTGAAAATAAGTTTAAAATAAAAATTCAACAGTCCAAATTGATATAGAGAAAGAGAATTAATAGGAAGTGGTGTCATTAGTTACTTTGTTTTTGCAGAAATAAAATATATGTGTCACTGAATATTTAAATGCTTTTTATTGTGTTATGTTCGTTTTTTAACCTAATAATATGATGGCCGCTGCGCCTTAACGTTAATATACTTATTTTATTATCTAAAGTATGCACTTAGTCACTTGATGAGTATGTCTTTGTGTATTTAGTATTCAAATATCATAGATAGTAAGGAAATCGCAACAACATTATTTATTTATTTTATTTGGAGAATATTATTTTATGTGTTAGCATTATTTTTTATTTTAAAATATAGTTTGTTTTGTAATATATAACATTTCATTTTATGTGTATTTTGATTTTGTATGTTTTTAAATATATTTTATATTTTGATTGAGTATAGGAAGCTGGGAAGTATTTTTATTACCTTAATATTATTTGGTTTTTTATTTTTTGTCCATCATTTTAACTCAATATATTTTTTTAATATTATTAATAATTATCTATTATAATATATTCTCAAGCTTCATTTCAATTAACTATATGGCTCAAGTACTTTATTGAACACTTAAAAGAATTACTTTGAATTTTATTTATGTTAAGAAATATAATAATATATAAAAACATAATAAAGAAATAAATAATAATAAAATGAAATGTTAACAAAATAACATAAATTAACTGTTAAAATTATTTTTTAATCAAATTTGGTGTTGTTAACCATAGGGATGAAAATATTCATTTATGTGCACTATGGTAATAAAAAATTGTACAATGTAAACTCTATGTAACAACACTTTAAAAAAGGTCACTAAATTAATTTTTTTATATATATATATATATACATACATATATATATATATATATATATATATATATATATATATATATATATATATATATATATATATATATATATATATACTTCCTATCAAGATTTCATAATTGTGATAATCAATATTATTTTTTGACATGATTTACAATATCAAGTGCAATTATACAAATACTAAACATGGAAAAGGTTGATTTTAATAATAAATAAAATAATTCAAATATTATTTTATGCATATGGTTTGGTATGTACATATATGTGTATGTGTAACCAAATTACAATTTCTTAGCATTTTGTTTTGGTTATTATTGAGGATTACTATTATTGGTACAGTGGACCAATGAAATTATATATTCTAGAGTTGCCCGTAAAATTTATAGATTATTATGATTGCAGTAGCAAGTTCAAATTTCCCATCATTTGCTAAGATTTTAAAATTTTGCTAACAATTTTTAAATACTTAAAACAAAAAAACTATAGAAATCAAACCTCTCTCCATAATATCTCTCATCTGCGTCTGCCTCATCATATCATTAGCATCTGGTATCAAATATTTCTTTACTTCGGCGAGGGCGTATGCAATTCTAGCGTGGGCTTCGGCGGGAGGAGCTAGTGCCGATATCTCGACGTGGAGCTCATCTGATAAATGAGCGTATTTGGGATCTAGAGACGTACGTAGTTGTTCTTCTTTTTGTCTGTAAAACAAAAAATACTTAATTAAATAAATAAGTACTTAATTAAATAATAAAGATTTATGTTTAGATAATGGTATCTCAAAAGATCTTAATAAATAAATCCTAATTAACACCAGACCAATCGAAGCACAGGGGCACAAGTGTGTGACTGTATACGTGACTGGTTGTGGGTCCAATCCTCAGTCGAGGAAATGAAATATTTAATACTTTCATTTTATTTCTTCACTTTATGGGCGGCGAAAAGCGCGGCGTTGGGCTCCATCTATGCAATGACCCTAGTAGAATCCTTGCAATCTCAGAAAAAATCGAATTCTTCGATTTCAAAAATTAGAATCATCGAAATCTATTGGCAAGAAGTGAAGTTAAATTTTTTTTTTTTTTTTTTTTTTTTTTTTTTTTTTTTTTTTTTTTTTTTAAGATAAATCTGCAATCAGTCGCAAGACTATAAGCAGATGGCTTGCTTCTATATGGCGGTTAGGCGACGAGCCCAACGACTCGTCTGCCTTTTTATAGCACATCCTTCCTTTTCAGCCTTCTAGGTAAGGGTTTTAAAAGATCATTAGCCAGGACATTTGGATGGATTGAGAGTCGGTATGCGTAATTCTTTTTGTGTTTGTCAATTTCAGCCTGAACTGTGGGAACATTAAGATATTCGTGGATCTCGTCGTTTTTGGAGAACCACGGAGCATTTGCTATAGTACGCAGGACGTTATTTTGAACTCGTTGGATGTACATGATGTTACTTTTGCTAGCAGTACCCCATAGGGGAATTCCATAGGTCCAGATAGGTTTTAGTATGGAGTTGTAAATCAGCAGCTTGTTATCAATAGACAGAACAGAGTTTCTACCCAAAAGCCAGTATAGACTTCTGAACTTGTGGTTGATTTCATCACGTTTCTTTCTAATGTGACAGGTCCAGGTGAGCCTTCTATCTAAGTTGAAACCCAGGTACTTTACATGATCACATTCCGGCAGTGTATCATTTCCAAATCTGACAGGAGGGCAGTTTTCCTTTCTCAGAGTGAACGTAATGTGGTTCGATTTTTGAGCACTTGCCCGGATGCGCCATTTTTTCATCCATCTATGAGTGTCGTCAAGTATTCGTTGAAGCTTGTTGCTGGCCGCAGATGGGAGAGCATCACTAGCGAGGTAAGCTACATCATCGGCGTATGTCGCTGTAGTTATATCTTCGTCTATTGGTAAGTCTGATGTAAATATATTGTAAAGAACAGGGCCAAGTACCGAACCCTGAGGAACACCGGCTTTTATTGGTCGAAGCGTGGATCTGGCATCTCTCTGCTTTACTTGAAAAAGCCTGTCTTCGAGGTAGGACTTTATAATTAGAAAGAGCGAGTGTGGAAGTTTATCTTTTATTTTGTATAAGAGCCCCTTATGCCAAACTCGGTCGAAGGCCTGCTGAATATCAAGAAACGCCGCCGAGCAGTACAATTTCATCTCAAAGCAGCGTCTGATTTCGTTGTTGACTCGATGTATTTGTTCTATTGTGGAGTGATGTTTCCGAAATCCAAACTGATGCTGAGGGACAATGTTGTAGTGGTCCATGTTGTCTTTCAGACGGATTAAGAAAATCTTTTCCCATAATTTTGAGAGCACTGGAGTGAGACTAATGGGACGATAAGATGAGGCCTCATAGGGGGATTTTCCATTTTTGTGAATCATAATGATTTCCGATATTTTCCATATTTTTGGAAAATATGACAATCTTAGGGTTGCATTGAAAATTAGGGTAAGCAGTGTGATGCATCTTCGAGGTAGGTTTTTAACCACTAAGGGAGTAATTAAGTCAAATCCAGGGGCCTTATTTGTATTCAACCGTCTAATTTCGCTGGCGATTTCTTTTGGTGATGTGGGTTTGAGTGGCAAGCACAGCTGGAGATCCTGGTTGAGTACATCATCAACGTCGTAATCTTCTCTGAAGTTAAATTATGCATCCATTTTTCACACACATACTTATTGCAAATTTAAGACTTATGTGATTTTCTTATTGTCAGAAATTAACAAAATTAAAATGCAAATAAAGAATCATCAAAATTGGTTCCCCCAGTCAAAATTTTCGAGGTAACGTACATAAAAAAAATGCAGTTGAATTGATATCCTCCTTCTTTTATAGAAGTCGGTTAAAAAAGGGTTTGTACAAGGTTTTGTTTTTAAGGTTCATAATTTTCAGTGTTGCAGTTCATGAGCTACAGCAGCATGGCATCTGGCTGTAAAATGAGTGTTTTTGTTTTGATTCCCACTGGAACATTTTTTTTGACTTGGTAAGAATACAAAGCAGGGTGCTGAGATTCACTTTTTTTGAGACTTAACATACAATGTCTTGAAAATTAAATGGAAAATGAAGAATGGAATAGTAATTAATAAACATAATCGGTTTCTTGTTATTCCTTGCTATATTAGCTTCACGCTGTATGCATGATAAAATAATATATATTAATATAGTAAACTTTGTGTAAAAAGTTAAATTTAAAGTTACTTTCAAACATATACCTGTCCCTCATAGATCCTCTGCCGAGTATAGCCATTTTACACATAGTCTCCTCTTGTAACTGCTTCATTTTGCTGCCTTTAGGGCCAAGCAGCTTACCAACAAAGTTTACCTATAGAGAGATCAATTTACATAATTTAGTTTCTAAGTAAAAAAAAACCTTTTATTTACCTATATTATATTGCACTGAGGCAACAATGACAATGTTGTAGGTTCCCTCCAAACCTCAGGGGAATGATTATCATGATACAGTACAATCTGCTTACAACAATGGCCAAGGCACCAGTATATTAAGTAGCATTATATTAATTAATAATAACATAATATATTTTCCAATTGATAAATATAGTTTTAATACAATTCTTTAAGCAAACATTTCTTTTTTTTCAATAATAACAATAATTATGCTTCAAATTTAAATAAATTATTTATTTACCTTAGGATGTTCCTTGACTGGCACCAAAACTTTGACAGTTACTTTAATCCTTTTCTCTCTGTATACATCTAAGTATTTGTACTCCTGCGCTGGAATTTGTCCACATGCTTGGACTTTTGTAACCTCTGTAAGAAACACACTTTTTGTTTCACATTTTTAATGTGTTATACCACACTAATGCTAGAAAAATACCAATAATTTAATATATGTATAAACTACAATTTTTCTTTATCATACAACTAAAATTGTATATGAATTAAAGATATATGACACAAAAAAATTACAGATTACGACATAATTATTTTAAGTAGTTATTAAAGAAATGGAAGTTCATAAGTATCTTGGAAACTAATGGTATTTCATGAAGAGAACTGTTGTTTTAGAAAAAAACAACGTTAATTGCATGTGTTAGTACTTTTTGCATTTATATTGATTATATTAACAAATTAAATCTTTTAAAACAATTATGAAAATATTATGAGCAAGCAACATATAAGTATACCTTGGTCTATTAGTCTGGAAGATATGGGAAACTTTGCATTATTTAATTTAATTTTTTCGCTAAGCAGTTCCCTCATATATTCTCCGGCTTTCTCGTTCAATTTGGACTCATCTTCGCCATCTTGTTCATGATCAGCCTCATCTTGTTTTAGATCTTGGGACGAATTTCTTTTGAAATCACTACTGTTATAACCATTTTTATCGTATTTTTCAGACATATTTATTAACTTAATTCACAGATCTAAGTTTACTATTAATGCTATTACAAACAATGCGTCATAAGTCTGCCTGTCAGACCACCGGGACGGGAGACGCCGAAATTCGAAAATGGTTCCCTTAAGCCACAGACAATAATTATATGAATGACATATAGATTACAAAAGTTTATCAGCGTAAAGCTGTAATCGACTATTTCATAAATATACAAGTAGTTTAGTTTTAATTTAAAACAGTTCCATTGCATCTTATTTTCATTTTTAATAGTTGATTTTTTAAATATCTTTGATTAATATAATATAAAGGGAAATTTTATTTCCCTTTATATTATATTAATTATAATATGAGAAAAAATAGCTTTTCTCGATTGTACAATAATTTTATCAGTAATTTATGTACCTTATTTATAAAGTAGACGCTAAATGTGAAATAAAGAGACAATATAAAATAAAACTTTAATAATATATTGATATATTATTGTAAAATTATACAATTACAATTACTTTTTATTTTTTCTGGATACGGTATTTTTTTTATTTTCTCTCGCATGTTGTACTACAATAATATTGAATTCAGGATGTGGAGCTACCATTATTTCAATTTTTTTTGTTTTGAGCCTAAAAATCAGGACTTCATCAAATGGATCCTAAAATTTTATAATTATTGATATTATATTTTTATTCACATTACATTATATTACAGAATGCTTTTACATTGTGACTATTTATAACAACATATACTTATTTATATCAAATTACAATTTCTTTAGCGCTTCTTTGGGCCATTTGACCCAAACGTTTCATCCCAAGACTATAGTTAGTCGCTCCGTTTACATTAACATTAGTAAATACCGGCACTCCTGCAAGTATATTATGTATAACTATATTTTGTGTATAATTTTTTTTTTCAGATTCACGCTGTATCCCGCACAAAGCAGAGTAGGCAGAGGGAACCTAGTGTTAAGACACTCCGTTCCCCACTTATATAAATTTATTTATTAATATAACTATTATATTCTAAGAAAAATTGAAAGACATAATAGGCTATGCCACTAGGTTTTATATAGCAAAAAAAAACCCAACAATAAAATCGAAGGAATAACGGCAACGGTGTTAATCAGATATCATATTGCTGTATAAAAAAGGGAACCCATTAGACATAGGAAATTACATTCCAATTAGTCCACTAGCAAGTATCTACAAACTCTTTTCTGCCATACTACTAATGCAGGTTTCAGCACGACTGACTATATTCAAGCATTAGACTAGATCATAGAAAAATACAGAGAGTTCAATAGATCTCTGTATGTGGCATTTATTGATTACCACAAAGCATTTGTCAGCATCAGCCACAGCTTTATCTGGAATGCATTGAGTCAGCAGAACAACAACCAAATATATATTATAAAAAACATATATGCAAACAGTATCAGCAAAGTCAGATAAGAGACAAAAGGTGAATAAATAAAAATAGAAAAAGGAGTGTATCAAGGAGATCCTTTATCACCAAAGATCTTCGTTGCTGTCCTATAAGGTATATTTAGAAATTTAAAGTGGGAAATACAGGACATTAAACTTGGCAGGTGCTACTCCAACCATATCAGATTTGCAGACGACATAGTTGTTATGATTGAAAAAACAAGTGAACTACTAACTGACATGATAAGTCTACTAACTGACATGATAAGTCAGCTAGACGAAGAAAGTAAAAAAATGTGTCTTTATATGAATGCAGATAAAACTAAGATACAAATAGATATAAGAGACAAATAGTTTAAAAACACCAATCAACATAAGGGGTAAAAATATAGAATATGTTGATCATTATGTTTATCTAGGGAAACAGATCTCTTTCAAGAAAAAGATTTGGAATAAAGGGCTTTATTATTATTATTATTATTATTTTCATTAATAAGTAATAACCTATAGTAGTTTGATTATACTATGGAACTGCTCATCGTGAACGTACTTTCCGTTCAGTGGTTTTAAGGTAATAGGAAAGCATTAATTTAATATACGAACCTTCTTCGTTTGTCATAATTACGGCTTCAATAGAGTCATCTTCCATAATTCTATCTACAATGGGATTGACATTATTTAACGATTTAGTCTGAAACAATTTAAGCTTAATGTTGAATGGAACTTTTAAAATTTTAACGTAACACAGTGGCGTATGACAACCTATATTAAAATAGGTATTTTTTTTCGTATCGTTTATATAATATCTAATACATTATTTTATTTTCGGCGTAATTTTTTGTCGACCTATATGAAAGATAAGCCCTGAGTTTCAGCTGGTCAAAGGAGAAAATAAAATATACCTAAATAGAACCCTGTACCTAGCTAATTGGATACGGATAAATATACAATATATACATTAATTATTAAATATTATGTTGATTACTCACTGTTAGGACCAACCACTCATCATGTGATGCTTTTATTAAATTTGATATGTGCATTATTAATAGCTAATAGTATAGTAACCTGTTATGAATCAGATAAATGGATTAACTTACTATTTACATATATATTAAACATTTTATTTAATTAAGTTATATTTAAAATTATTTATTTTAAAATTGGTATCAAAAGAAAAAAATGGGAAACCTAGTTTTTGTGGCCGTGCACCGTTGGCACACCATACGATTGTGACGACAAAAAAATATTTTAAAAGAGATTTAGAGAGTTACTCTAAAGCATTTATAACACAATAAACAAGCAAAAATACAATAAAATAAATAAATTTACATAAAAAATTATACTTATTTATCCTTTTCGCACGTTTTTTCTTACGTGTGCTTATTCTGTGAATTACACAAGCATTGAATTCTTTGCCAGCGGCCACCATGATCTCAATCACGTTGGTTTCAATCCTATACGCGACCAACTCGTCGAAAATATCCTGTATAACATATTAATAATCTGTTTTAATTAAAATTTATAGTCTGTGATTCGAATATCATATCATATGATGTCGTAACTAGGAAAGTATTCTTATTTTTAAATTATATATATTTTTTCCAATTATATTTCCAATAATATATTTCGTATTTAATTTTTAACAAAGAACTAAAGATTGAATTCAAAATTGAAGGCAGTAAGCAGTATATCAAAATAAAAAATAATTCTAATTCAACCTTAGTTCAACTCTCATTAATCTCTATATATAATAAGACAGTAAAAATATTTTGTCTGTACATTTAGTAATTTTGACTGAAATCGATAGAGGGACACTTAAAAAGACTAATAGAAAGCAAAAAGATTTTTTTTGAATTTCTTGTCTGTCTGTCTGTCTGTCTGTCTGTCTGTCTGTCTGTCTGTCTGTCGACATATTGTTGTCCGCATTTTTCTCTGAAACTACTGAACCGATTTACTTGAAAATTTCACCAATTGCTTTGTTTTAACTCAATTTAGGTTCTAAAGTTTGGTTCATCAAAATCGGTTCATTAAAAAAAAAGTTATCGTCATTTGAATGCAACTCAAGGCATTAGCTTGCCAGCGAATGTTATATAGAAATCGCGCTGGTATGACCCTGGCTAAAGAATGACGTTCGAAACGTCTGGGTTATATGATTGTTAATAAAAATATATATTTTTGAAGCACTATTATATAATATTTTATACAATAAAGTAAACAACATTGAATTGTTAGTGGAGATTACCTTCATTAATCATATTTCGAAATAACAAATAGTTTTAGAGAAAAGCTATATCGACTCATGTTATCCCTTACTCTCAGTGTATAAATAAGTATATTAGTTATCTTGGCCATTTAATGTAGATCAAAATGTTGATTAGTAGCACAGATTTGAAATTACGATACTAAAAAATTCTTGCTGTGTAGCGGCTCGCCGACCTCCACGCTTCCTCCCGCGCCCTCGATATTTTGCTTATAAAAATGGATCCGCCGCAACCGCCTAGCTTCCCCCGGGCATGGAAGGAGGGCCTGCTCATCATGTTGCCCAAGGCTGGGAAGAGCCCATAGCAGCCTGAGGGGTACCGATCTATAACCCTCCTTTGCGCGGTCTCCAAGCTGTCCGAGAAGTTATTCCTCTCACTTCTCCAGGCGCACATCCACCCATGAAGCGAGCAGTTTGGCGAGCGGGTATACTACTCTGGTTACACTACGCCGTAACAGCGATCAACCGAAAGGAGAGAGCAATAGCAGTCTTCTTCGACGTAGTACGCGTATTCGACCACGTCTGGCACTCGGACCTACTTCATTAAGTGCTCAGAGCCGGCACCCCCCAGCACGTCGCGCATGTCTTTGCCTCCCTGCCTCAGTGACAGGACATTTTTCCTTGAGAGTTAAGAGTTCGAGGTATAGCAGCGACTCGATCGTTGCCGTTCTTCCCCAGGGCAGCATTTTGTCACCTGCTCTCTACGCACTATACACTGATGACATCAAATCGCCCTAGCGAGTATCACTCAAAGAGAAATCCTGCAGGTGGTCCAGAACCTCATCCTCCGTCGAGTGACGCAGGCGCCATACTACGTGAGAAACACCATGCATCACCGCAACCTAAAAATAGAAAGCCTGGAGGTACACATTGGTCGTCTCGCGTCCAACGCATTCCGCTGCGCCAATGTATCGAGTCACCTGCACCTAAGAAGCAGCACTCCGTGGCATATCCGGCCGCCCGAGGTCAGACGTCAGATGACTTCCGAGGGACTTTCTATCCTCCTCCAAATGCGACTCATGAGCCTTGCATTGATCCTTGGTCGTTTAAGCTGGGCCTCCTTCAGGAAACCGAGGGTCTCACCTGACTGAGTTGACCGCCTAGATGGCATTTGATAATCTTTCCAATCCCGTCCCGCACGCCTCTCTCTGTGTCTGCTCTAGAGCAGGTTATCGCTTGAGACCACGGCCATGGAACCAACGCCCAGATGTCGTTCGGAGCTACTACGGAGATGGACGAGAGAATGCTTCAATTCTGTGCCTGGGTCTATAGCAAAGTAAATTTAGAAGCGATTGCACGTATTTTGGAGTTATCCAATAATTATAATGTATTTCGTCGCGGCATTGTTGGTTACATCTTTCGTTTAAGTATTTTTGGGTAAGAGAATAGTAGGTAGTCTGTTGTTTATAATTTCTTTCGTTTAAGTTTTCTGTTGTTTGTGTCATTTGTTCAGGTGTGTATTTTTTTAAACAATTGGAACATTCTTATTGGAGCTACGAAAATGTGGGTTGCATTAAGGTTTCAATAATTTTCACATTAGTAATCTTAAGTGCTTTGCAAACATAGGTACATTATATGAATAATTCAGTAGTTAAAGCGGGCGAAGCCGCGAGCGGGTCGCTAGTATAAAATAAATCTCATTAATTTAAGTTGAAATGATTAGTAATGTAATAAGTAAGGTACCATTTCTCCTATAGCTTGTTGAACTGATGAACTTAGATGCACCAAGTTTCTCGATAGTATTTGCGACACACTTTCCGGCGCGGTACATAATTGTAGCTGGTCTGAAATAATTAAAATATAAACAAATCTAAGGCCAAGTCCATGTTCAAAAGTAAATAAATGTAGATATAGTTCTTGGTATGATCATAAATCTGCAGGTATCATCAGGTGCAAAATATTCTAAAACATCTCATTCAACCATCTGCATTTAAGATAAAATAATAAAAGTAGACAACAAATTGACATTTGCAGACTCTGGTCATAAACGGTAAATAGCGGAGTTTCTTTGAATTTATTTTTTGTATAATTATTCTTTTAAAAATTAATTCTATTACGTACATATTTATTTCTTATGCAAATTGTTAAAATTTGCGTGATAAGAAAAAAATTCAGCAACCATTGTCAAATGAACGAGCAGAGGACGAAAAGAAAGAGAGTTTATTGAAATGTAATTTTCCATAACAGTTTTTCGTTTTTTGTTTTTTTTAATCAATAAAAATATACCCGAACCAATACTCTAATATAAAATAAAAATAAATAAATCAGCTTCACGCTGTATCCCGCACAATGCAGGGTATGCAGAGGGAACCTAGTGTTAAGACACTCCGTTCCCCACTTTCTGCCGAATTCTGGAGTAATTGTCACCTTTCATTATATTAAGGAACCATAATGTAATTAATACTTAGAAGACCGATATTTGTAAACATCTATTTAATTAAATAGTTTATTCGTTTAAAAAATATAATTTAAATGAATGTTAGTATTTAGAAAAGAGATTCAGCAAAGACTCAATATCATGACTTCATTATTTCACTTGAAAAACTCAGGTGATTTCATCTTTTCATAGTTTTCTGTATGTACTTAATATTACTAAAATCATCATTTTACAGATGAAAAGTTAGAATAAACATTGATTTTAAGATTGACCTTCTATTACATGATATTTTTCTTTAAAACATAAGGCAGACCGCGCATTTTATCATCTATTCTCATAGTCAACCGGAATAAAATATTTCAAATGATAGCAACCTCTTCTTGCGGCAGTAATTTTCCAGGCAACCATGTGTTATAGTGTTATGAGATACACCAAAGAAAAACTGCCGCAAGCAGAGATTCTGCTTGCGGCAGTTATTTTTCATATATAGTAGTATAGTGCTGAGAAAAGAAATAAGCTTTTTAGCTTAGTTTGATATATAATTCACATACGAGTATACAAAAAACATACGAGTGCAAATTATCACCATTAAGTGACCTATTTAAACCAGGCAACCCTGGAGTTACGGCAGACTGAGAGGTGGCAACCATTGTTTTTTTTTTTTATTCTTTATGCGATTTTCTTTCACATTGTATGGGATTCACATAAAAAAACATATGAGTGCATTATTCCACCAAAAACGCATTACCATAAATTGAATTAAAGGTGATTGCGGCACGATTCTGATATGCAACCCTGATGTAAACTATTATATTATCATGTACCTATCATTCTTAAAAATAAGTTAAATTAAAAAAAAACAGATACCTGCAGATTTATGCACAGGGATCTCGACCTATTATTTACACTATATATTTGACTGTAAACACGACGATGTACACGTGACGATTGTGGGTTCGATTCCCACTAAGGGGAATGATTTACTTTCATTTCTTCGAAACATGCCACCGGGACGTAATAAATGTTCCCTTTTTTCAGAATTAAATTAAATAAAATCTTAAATTAATGATTAAAGTGTCAATTAGACCTAAAAAAATATATATTTATAATCTAAAAGTAAACAAAATTAAATTTTAGTTATCACGAGCAATAAATACCTTTGTGTAAAAATAAAACGCCTATAACATTAGGGTTGTGATCAATTCTTGATATTGTGTTTGTTGTTTTTTCATCAAAATTCTGTAACTATTGCATTAATTGGTAAACTAGTTTACGTAGTAACTAGGAGATTAAAGTTAGGGATGGTAAAACCGTGATCTACGATACCTTTTTAAGGCCGTTACTTATGTAAATTAATGACTTAAGGTATTTCCGTAACGCTGTCTATAGTGGGTTCTGTAGTGGCAAAGCTAAGGCGATGGTTATTGGTTCAACCCACCCGGAGTTGAGTTCTGCCACTTAACGCATAATGTCACAAATTTGAGCGGAAAGCGGAGTATGAAGTGACTTGACACTAAGTTTTATCTGCCAACCTTGATAAGCAGGATAAAGCGTGAAACTGAAAAAAATCTTATATATATTGTATCTTTATGAGGCGGTCGTGGCCAAGTGGTACAGCATCTGTCTTCCACTCGTGGAATCTAATATTATCATTTGACCGCTCTGGGTACTTTACCAAACGCGAACAAACATAGAATTTAGTGGACGTCGCAACTGCACCAAGTATTGACTATAACCGAATATTTTACGTGTCCAATTCACATTAAAGTAGAGTGTAAGACTATTTCAATTCAATGCGGTGACGCTTTCTTACACGCACCGGTGACTATTGAAATATTTTATTTTTTTTAATTAAAATTTGTTTACGTTGCGCCACGACTGAGGCCAGTCGTGGCGCAGCGGCATGAGGTGTTACTGTAAAACCGACTGGTTGTGGGTTCGATCCCCACTCGAGGAGATGAAATATTTACTTAAATTTACATTTCCATTTCTTCGCTCTGGTGTCGAGGTTAAGCGCGGCGTTGAGTTCTGCCACTCAACATGCAATGCCTCCAGAATTCGGCAGAAAGTGGGGAACGGAGTGTCTTAACACTAGGTTCCCTCTGCCTACCCTGCTGTGTGCGGGATACAGTGCTGATTTATTTATTTAAAATTTGTTTGTAAGTCAAAATTTTTTTTTCTGTCGGTTATTATTATAAAATGGGCTTTATGTTTTAGGGTAAGCTAACGGAATATAGGGTAATTCTGCTTTCTACTTTTAAGCAACATTTGCTTAAATTATTTATATTTTCTTGTTATGGTAGATAAAAGGTTAATATTGTAGACAAAGAACAGACTTTCATTTTTATTGAAATAAAATATTTTTTAAAATAATATTATATAAGTTTTAGAACTTACTTTATGCACGTCCTTATTGTATTTCTTTCTATAACCTGACATTATAATATGTATAAAAATAAAATTAAATGTACAAAATATATATAATATCAATTATCGAAATATAATTAAAAATGTTAATTTTGCCATACAAAACGTAAAATCACGTAGGCTTTTATTTTTTATAATAGTGCAAGATCCTAGGATCCCCAGACCTACGTAATTTTAGTAAAGCTTGAAGGTGGTGTCCTTTCAGAGCACCAAATAAAGGTACATCTCTGTTTGGGACGATAATTGAGCCATCGGGTTGGTCTCAGACCTTATAAGGGGGCTTATAAGGGGTCCAGAAATAGTCGGTAAATAATATACATACAATTAAAGCTTGTTAGTATGACGTACTTTGCTCTAATTATAAACAACCTTTAAGACATCTGGCAGGAGTAAAGGCCCATGTAAATGGTCTGGCAATAATAAATATACATCTTTTACATTATTCTTAAAAACATACTTAAATATGAGCGTAGATGAACCTTAAGTTGTCGCTATCTCTGATAGCGCCCCATATTCAAGTTAGCAAATACGCATACAGTCTTAACTACATATTAGATTAAAAACCATCAAAATTTCAGCTTTGCTATAATGATGTAGGTCTGGGAGCCCTGGGATCTCAGTCTGTAATCTACTCGCTTGTATAACAGTAATAATAAAGAGGCCATTTAATGAATGTGCCAATTAAATGCTACGTACGTTTTATGAATAAAATATAATTTTTCAATATCTAAAGGAAAACATTCAATGATCTATGTATAAACAGATTGAGGATGAATTATTATCTAATTGAATATTGTCTGGTATAAAACTTGATGCTCATACTAGGGGTTACACAGAATGGCAGGTACTAGCGAGGACGTTACGGTCAGAATGAAGAAGAATGTGCTCAGCTGGTTTGGGCCCTTCGAACGAATGAGTGATGAAAAAAAATCATTACGTTAAAATGAGCGGTAAGAGAGGTAGGGAAAGACCTCGGTTGACCATCGAAAGTATTTCGTATCATAAACACTCGAAGAAGGTCACGTAAAAAGCATGAGGATGGGCATGTATGAAAAGGTTAAATACTATGGACGAGGCGAAAGACGTATGCAGAGACCGTAGCGTTTGACTCTGACTACTCCGCTAGGGATACAGCGTGAGGCTAGTTGATTGGTTTTTAGGGTTCCGTACCTTTTTAAGGAAAAAAGGAACCCTCATAAAATCACTTTGTTGTCCGTCTGTCGATCTGTCTGTCAAAAGCCTTTATCTCAGAAACGCTTGGAGACATCAAGTTGAAATTCAAACCATACACCTAGATACGGCTCCATGATTTGCTGAAAAAAAATCATATTGCTACATTACCTTAATAATATACCCAATAGATATAACAAAAAACGCGTGTTTCGACACTATAAAGAGAATCAAAATAATAAGGTACTTCCGGTTAACCTAGAATTATGAAAATTTGCCAGCTATCATCTACAGGTAGTACTAGTTCAGAAAAAAATCTAAAAATTATACATTTGTGGTTAAATTCTAAAAAATAATAGCCTTAAAAAGACGGCCAAATTTTCTTATTAAAGTCGCTAGTACAAATGGGGTATCAGATGAAAGGACTCTGGCTAAGCCAAGCCTGAATTTTAGAAAAAGCTTGAGAACTCCAATTTTGGTACGGAACCCTCGGTGGGCGAGCCCGACTCGCAGTTGTTAGATTTTCTTAGACAACACACTGCTTTTTAGTGTTCCCGTGAACACTAAGAGAGTAATCACCAAAATTATTACGAAAAAAAATGGTATTTACATTTTACGTTTTAATCCGCAAATACATATTATCTGTACTTCAACAAAGGTGCGGGTGACATTTTATGGCATAGTCTATGGCGGAAATTAATAAGTTGTGAAAATATTGTATTGTATATTTAATAATGTCTAATATATGAAAATATATTAAGTTTGTGTATTAGGATAAAATATTATTTACGTATGAATGTTTATTTACACCACCCACTATATATTTTTAATTTTATATCTCCCAACCTGAAGGTTGTGTGGAAGAAATCGCTAATTAGCGATAAGACCGCTTTTTGTGCTTAACACAACGTTATATGCATGTACTAGATGTAAGTTGTGACTTTGCTTGTTTTCTATTTGTGATGTACAATAAAGTATATATAAATAAATAAATATATAAATAAAAAAAATACAAAAAAAAACACAACTTCCCTAAACTATACTATTCAAATTGGTTGTTTAAGCGAGACCAGAGAAATTGGCTAGTGAAATACGAATCTACCAAAACATACATACTATAAAAGCTTTATCTGGAACACAGCAGATTACAAGCGACGAACAAAGTTTAGTAAGCATTAATTTTTGTTCAAATAAAAGTTTTTAATTAATATTCCCTCCTTTTAATCGGTGCGCTGCGGCTTGGAAAGTTGTCATTGGATTCACCGAACTTTAAGCTGACGTTCCATGCGCTTTTGTGATATAAAGCTTACTTTTAGTTTTTATTTTAGACCAGCTCCCACCTGTGGCTTCTTTCCTGTGGTCAAATGTCAAGGTCACATGCTAAGCCCGTATTTATAAATCGCTCTCAACTTTGAGATCGATCTTGAGATGTACTTTCATTTATAGATATGCAATTTGTGAATAAAAACGGCATCTTAAGATCGATCTTAGACAAAACTGTGATTTATACATACGATCTTAGAGTTGTGGACGACGCAAGACAGGTACAGTGAGTTGGTTATTGACTTCGAAGACGCAAGATGATGATGACAAGAATTTTATTACTTTTATATACCTCGTATATAATTAAATTTAATTATAGTTAGAACCCCGCGTCTAATTTATTATAATTAAATGCGACGGTTTCGTCGATTTCATTCCGACTGCGAAGAATGTAATTTTTAAAGAACTAATGAAATAGCTTTTTTGAGGCTAGTCGTGGCGCAGAGGCACAAAAGTAGTGTGACTAAAAAGTAAAGTGTGACTGTAAACACGACTGGCTGTGGATTCGATCCCCACTCGAGGAAATGAAATATTTACTTAAAAATATATTTCCATTTCTTCGCTCTGTTGTCGAGGCAAAGCGCGGCGTTGAGTTCCGCCACTCAATATGCATTGCTTCCAAAATTCGGCGAAAAGTGGGGAACACAGGGTCTCCACACTAGGTTCCCTTTTCCTACCCTGCTGATTTGATTTTGAATTATGTTCAAGGTTTCTTGCTCTAGTAAAAAGACATAGTATCGTAATATAACCTGAAGCTGAAACAAAAATACAAAAAAAAGGTAAATTTTTGGCTAATTACACCGATTAGCTTTTATCCATTTAAAACCAAAGAAAAACAAGGAATTTGTAATTATATCAACACATCACGTCATTTATATTAATTGTGAGTATACATTTCGGACTTTAATTGGGGGATCCAGTTTTTATAGAGTAGGATTTTTTTTGCAATTAAACATTTCTTATACAGATTAATGTTATTTGTCCTCGCTTTCTGAAGATTGGCATTGAGTTGCACTACTTATCTTACTTACTTTCCTAGAATAGAAAAGACAGAATTCTGATATTCGATTCTAACTATCTACTCTGTGCGGGATCAAATGTAAAGCTAAATAAAATGGTATTATTAATCAGCTTCACGTTGTATCCCGCACACAGCACGGTAGGCAGAGGGAACCTAGTGTTAAGACACTCCGTTCTCCACTTTCCGCGCAGTTCTGAAGGCACAGCGTGTTGACTGAACACAACGCGCCCTGCCTCGACATCAGAACGAAGAAATTAAAATATAAATGTAAATAAATATTTCATTTCCTCGATCGGGGATCGAACCCACAACCAGTCGATCTTACAGTCACACTTTGTGCCGCTGCGCCACGCCTGGCCTCCATGGACATAAGTAATATTACTATAATAAATTAAGCCTAGCATCCACTGGTACAGATTTTCATCTCACAACAATCACAGTCGCGAATATTTAATCACGTTCCAATTATTTTATATAAGTAATTAAAAATGTCACTGCGAGTGACACTTGAATCCTTTTAAATTTCAACGTGAAACAAGTGAGCGTGCATTTCCGCTAGTTGCAAAATATACCCCAATTATTGAAGAGTAATTGTGAAATATTGATTTTTTATTCTGTTTCTTTAAAGGATAGTTGTATTTTAAGGTTTTACATTTCATATTGTTGTAGATATTTATGTTAGTCTGAGATCTGAGTCCCTTGTGGGGCAGAAGTACAAGCGTGCGACTGTAAACGCAATGGTTCGAATGGGTTCGACTCTCACTCGGGGGAATGAAATATTTAATAGTAACGGAGTGTCTTAACACTAGGTAAGTAGGTAGCTAAAAAAATATTTATGTTGGCATAGATTTTGGTTATACATGCTTTACTTACTACGTAAGTTAAAAACTATATTTACATCGAATGCTTTCTGACACAATTACGACCTTTTATTTATTACCGACGATATTT
Organism: Heliconius himera; assembly: GCA_021202915.1. NCBI lineage: Eukaryota > Metazoa > Arthropoda > Insecta > Lepidoptera > Nymphalidae > Heliconius > Heliconius himera. The sequence goes on from JAJHJA010000073.1 coordinate 195,520, forward strand.
TTATTATACCTTTGTCATGTCAATCTCTGTTCATTTCTTAATTAACTTCGACAAATATCTCCATTACCCGTATATTTTTTAATGTTGCCATCTTATAAAGTAATAGTTTTTTTTAATCTGAAATGATGATTAAATTAAATAGAAAAATTACTATAGTATATAATAGTAATTTATTAGTTTTAATTAACTATTTTCATTAAAATATAAAGAAATTAGCTACATAAAGCGAACACAATATAAAAATACACGATAACCTCACACATGATTATTCAGTACGGCTTAGCTTAGCGGTCAATCATATTTATTATTTAAAGATTGTACTTTTATATTTAGAAACTGTGTAGGATCAATTATAATAAACATATTTCTGTGGCGTATGGAAACTCAACTGATGATGATGTTAACATTTAAAATATAGATATTTATTTTCTGGTTTAAGTAGGTAGTGCACGACTCGCAATGTTTTTAAAGACCTTACGAAGATAGAGTTGGATTCAGTCATAAAAAAAGATCGTGGGTACAGCCACCTTAAATCAGCCAAGGGCTGCTTTCTTTTAAAACTGGTTACCATATAAATATTTTTACCGGTTGCGGTAGTACTAACTACTCGTACACATCGTCAGCTTATCATATCAATAAATCGTTGTTGTTTGTTCGTTTCTTATTTTATTGCTTTAAGGCGTGCCAGCATAGCACAACAAATCGTGAAGTTATATGAAGAAAAAAAAGTAAATGACCAAAAGATATCTTAAATCAATTACAGTTTTAGACATCACAAATAGATAGACAAGAACAAATAGATTTCGAAGGTTTGTCCGTCTACTCAGTATTAGGCAAAACATCTACATAGGAGAATATGTCAAAACCATTTTTCGCTCTCTTTCTGTTCCATCTTTTTCTCTTTCGATGTAAGTATATTTTTAATTTAAGTATTCATATAAAGGTCTCTATCTTTATTAGAAAATTTCACATTTTTTCATTTTATTTCAACGTTATGTGGGTAGAACGATAGCATTTACTTTACTTTTTTACTTCCGCTTACATTTAGCACTTACAATAATGGAGACCAGCTGTGTTTCCCATCCATCTATTACACGGAATAAAGACAAAATATTGTATTTAAAAACTGGATGTTTCGATATTGGAAAACGATAGACGAGATTAATTTTTTACTGTAATTTTTCGAATAATATTTACCTTGAGTAAGCCGTAGTATCTTATGAAAGGAAAACATTTTGGGAGATTGTAAATGTGATGATTGCTGAACCAAAAGTTGTTTTTGTTATAATCAATTAAATAAGAAAAAAAACTTTTTTTAGCTCCACCTTGCACATAAGAGGGTTGACAGAGGAAGCCTAGTGTTAAGACACTCCGTTCCCATTAAGATACTTCAGTTCCCCACTTTCTTTAATTTTTAATCTACAGTTGCACGCGTATGCTCCTGCGCTACGACTGACTTAAAAAAAATCGAAGATTTCATTAAAAAAAACATTAAATTTCCATTTTTATTAATATAAAATATATCAGATTTATTTTAAAAGATTTTATTTCTAAACGTAGTATCTAAAGATCTTATACCACACGCTTTCTTTGCGTTATATGTAATTTGGTTTGATGAGATTGTTAATTTGTCGCCTCCGTGGTTTTATAAGGAGTTATCTTCTACGTCTTATCTCATTAAGGTTTACTATGACATGAAAGGAAGTACATTTTGTTTAATTAAACATACTACTGACTGGGGTACATTCATAGCTAATGTACATACGAGTATATTTAATGTTTGTGTAAGCTATTATAATTTACGAAAGAAATATTTAAAATAAAAAAAAAATTAAACCAGCTTCACACTGTATCCAGCACACTGCAGGGTAGGCAGAGGGAATCTAGTGTTAAGACACTCCGTTCCCCACTTTCTGCCGTATTCGCGCTTATCCTCGACACCTGAGCGAAGAAATGGAAATATAAATTTAAGTAAATATTTCATCTCGAGTGGGGATCGAACCCACAACCAGTCGATTTACAGTCACACTTCGTGCCGCTGCGCCACGACTGGCCTCTATTAGTATTACATATATATATATAATTGAAGTATCTTTGTTATTTTACGTCCTAATAAAGTTTTTATTTATTTATATATAACGAGCCAGATACCACTATCAATTTTCGTCAGCAAAAAATAATTTTGTTTCTTATATACTCGTAGTGCTTGTATAAGTGATAAAGTTCTTAGTCTGACAAATATGATGAATCTATAAAGGTTCTGTTTTTTATTATTTAGCTAGGAACTTTAAGAATAACTTTTTATTGACTATATTAAAGATAAGAATAATTTTATGTATGTATAACTATCTATAATTTATTAATTGAGGCCGTCATGGCGCAGGTGCCCAAACGTGTGACATGTGGGGAACTGAAGGGACGGAACTGCCTTAGTGGGAAATAAAATATCTTAACATTATTTTGTCAGGTTCTATATGCCTACCCTGGTATGTGCGGGATACAGAGTAAAGCTAAAAAAAAAAAAAAAAAACATTAATATAATTATCATTTTTGAGCATTTCTCTAAATGAACTGACAAGATTTATGTGGAGCCATTTAATTTTTATGAAATTCAAACTCATAGAAAAAAATCAAATGATATTTATTTATTCAAAAAATTAAAACATAAAACTTTTTTAGGCTTATACGCTGGATGATCCGCATTAAGTTATTGTATTAGGTCATCAAAATCAATTTTCCCAGCGAATATATTTTCTATTTACAAAATATTCAGATTTATCAATCTAGAATCTGCGGTCGATATATTCCTTAGATAGATATATACGTCAACAAATTCATTATATTAAGTTTTTCTGATGTATGTCTTTGGATCAGACGAGCAAAAAATAACATTGATTAAAAAGAAAGTGGCTCTTGAGAGATAACGAAATATTGATTACATAGATAGGTTTACAAAATAATATTTTCTAAATAGTGTTTTGATAATATCAACTGCTTTATATGGACTATATCCAAAAGGAACTCTTTTTTGCTGTATGATGTCTTTTTAGTACCGTAGTGATGTACCGTATTTCAAAAGATAAAAACGGAACCCTTATAGGATCAGTTTGTTGGTAGTCTGTCTGTCTGCCAAGACCATTTATGTAGAGACAAAATAAAGAGGCCTGGCCTGGCTATAAAATATTTCATACATGAATAAATTAATTAATCCGCTGGCCGCTCCGATTAAAATATTTTATATGTAAATACATTAATTAATACATAAAGATTCCCCAAATTTCAACATCAAATGTAAAGGTCTTTTCTTACAGGAAAAATACGGCAAACGAACATTCGGATTACTTGATCGTAAGAGATCATCATCCCCATGTAACACATTATAATTAAAGGTGCATTGGCGGCTTTTAAGGTGGTTTTTGAAGGTACCAATGTCCCATCGATATCCTTATCGATCTACTGCTGCAGGTTGCCATTTTTATAGTTGTAGCTCGTGGCAGTTTCTACAAACCTTACAGTTACCTTAGAGTGCAATATATTATTTAGATGGTGGGAGTGTTATTTAACTACTCATTAGAAGTGTTGTTCTTTGTGTTCTTCACAAATGATTTTGATAAAATGATAAATAAAGAAATGTCACTATATAAATCTTTAGATAGTCATCATTGTGACTAATAAACAATAACAGGAAAAATCTAATCGTAACCAACGCATAGATTTATATTTCATTGTTGGGTGAAATTTATACGAAGCTGAAGTAGGCATATTACAAGAAAGTGAGTTCTATCAAACAAAGTTCCAAAGTGTGAAACATAATTAATACAATTTTATGAGTGTTTTAATACGGTAGTTTCGGTTCGCGATGTCTTTGGCTAACAGTTGCCGTTTACTGCTTGTAAACTTGCACCATTACTCGTGAACGATGGACTGAATTTGTGGTATTTTTATACTGTTTTTCATGACTTATACTGAAGTTGGATGTGTTGGAGTGTTGGAGTTTCGCCATTTTCGTTAAACATATAACTTTTAAAGAGCTTAGAGCTTATTTCATATGAGAATTTGTTTGAGAAGTTTTGCTTAAAAATTTCATAAGTAAGTCATTTCGCACTTTTTTTTTACGTTTTACACGCACGAAAGCATGACTTTGTTCCGCACTTTCCACCGGATCAGCAGTATATGATTTTTATTTTCTTTCTTTAGTTTTTACAATTTGTTAAACACTATAAAGTAATCTCACTACCTAGCAATCAATATATTACATATATATGAATACGAAATAATTGACTCAATTTCTACTATTTTCCCCTAAATTATGAAATATACGTGAAAATAAAAAAAAATATTGAATCAGCTTCTCGCTGTATCCGGCACACAGCAGAATAGGCAGGGGGAATCTGGTGTCAAGTGGGGAAGGAAGGAAGGAAGTCACGGTGTGTCTTAACACACCGTTCCTCACTTTGCGCCGAGTTCTGGAGGCATTGCGTGTTGAGTGGCGGAACTCAACCCCGCGCTTTGCCTCGACACCAGAGCGAAGAAAAGAAAATATTGATGTAAGTTAATAAAAAATATTGGATGTTTTTAAATTAAGCACTGTATTTAACGAAACTTTTATTGATAATTATGTTTTTTCTTATTGTACTTGCGATGTAATTTGTACTTTTGTTATCACCATGAAATAGAACAGCAAAATTCAAAACCTTTATAAATTTAGTTGCATTGTTCACTGTGCTTTGACCTTTTACAAAATTTCAAACAAATTCTTGTTTCTTTCACACAAGAATATTTGTTGTAAATTTTCTGATCTAAAATAAAATTTATTATCATCAGCTTCACGCTGTATCCCGCACACAGCAGGGTAGGCAGAGGGAACCTAGTGTTAAGACACTCCGTTCCTCACTTGCTGCCGAATTCTGGAGGCATTGCGTGTTGAGTGGCAGAACTCAACGCCGCGCTTATCCTCGACACCAGAGCGAAGAAAATAGAAATATAAACTTAAGTAAATATTTCATCTCCTCGAGTGGGATCGAACCCACAACCAGTCGGTTTTACAGTCACACTTTGTGCCGCTGCGCCACGACTGGCCTCAAAATAAAATGAATTTAATATTTTATTGTATTCATTCAGATATAGAATTCACAAACACGGAAGTCAAAGCTCAATACAACAAAAATACTTATTATGCACCAGTAACCGAAATCCATTGCGATTGTTACAAAAATTATGCATAACGGCTACCTTTTATTATGTAAATAAGTAGTAAAGTTGTAGCGTTGCAAGATTGCTACTAAATAAACAGTTTCAGTAATTCATTGTTCGTACAGTAACTTTCGAAAGGCGGGTCATGTAATATGAAAATGCAGCCGGAAACTTCGAAGCATGAAAATTTTAAAATCAATCGAGTTCTATCTAGATAGATCCAGACTTTAGGATGGCTGGACCTAGGAATTATATATGAGAGTTCGTCAGCTCTCTTAAAGTATATAATTTAGTACTATTCCACTTGATATTGATTTTTATCAATAACTATTTGGCTATATTTTTCTATATTTATTTGCCAATAGTTTATTGTTTTCTTTGGGGAGTTGAATATATTTATTTTATATTGGTATATTTGTACGGTTTCCTACGCGATAATAAATTGATATTCATGGACAATAAGTTTGAATCTGCTAGGTATATACATATATATATATATATATATTATATATATATATGTATATACCTAGCAGATTATTGGTTAGCAGAGGTATTGGTCGAGAGATGGTTTTTGATCTTGTCGATTTTTATTCAGAAATCTATGTCTGATTCATATGAAGAGCATAATTATTTTTTCCTTTGAAGTGGCTCATTATAGATTTGATTTTATCATTTTTTTCCTTTTTATGGAGAAAATAATATAAACGTTAGGCAAGTTATAAATGAAACCAATAATTATAATGTATAAAAAAAAATCATACATTTTTGAGGATGGAGCTTGCAATATGGGGAACTATATTTTTAAAATCAAATTAAATCAGCTTCACGCTGTGTACTGCACACAGCAGGGTAGGCAGACAGAACCTAATGTTAAGACACTCCGATCTCCTCTTTCCGGAAAATTTTGGAGGCACTGCGTATTGAGTGGCGGAACTCAACGCTGCGCTTTGCCTCGACACGAGAGCGAACAAATGGAAATATAAATTAAAAAAATATTTCATTTCCTCGAGTGAGGATCGAATTAAATTAGATGAGAACTCAGCAAAAAAAAATTAAGAATATAAAATAAAATAAATAAATCAGCTTCACGCTGTATCCCGCACACAGCAGGGTAGGCGGAGGGAACCTAGTAGACTTAATTTTAATTTTATTTATGTAAAGTAGATGTTTGCCACGTTGTTGCACCATGGATATAAATATTCGAAATATTTAGTATTTTTAAGAAGATTTTTTACGGAGCTCTCTCTCTCTCTCTACCCTACAGCGATGAAGTGAATAATATATACCATCTTTTTTGTATAGTCATATTTACTATAATTTATAAAACATTTTATAATATGTATGACGATCTTGTATTTTAGAGTAGCAGAAGCGTGTAATGCATGTGTTACTAAACTTTGCATTGAAACTTTGAATTTTTAATGATAAGCGTTGTTTATTACAATAAGAGCATCTCTTGTTCGCTTCTTAATATGGCTTAACGAAATTCCCTAGTTATTTAATTTCAAATAAGTTTGTTTTAATTGTAATTTTTTAAAGTACTATTTATTAGCTTAGGAAGGAAAAATACTTGTTCAGAATACGTATAAATCTCGGTACGTTAAAATTTTAATACGTTTTTTAAATAAGTATGCATAGAAACTAATTTATAAACTGAATTTTTATATTTATGCTCGGAAAGGATGCTTTTTCCTTTTTATTCATCTCATCTCGGTTCTAATGGAGCCTGTAGAAATGGTGCACGGTGGTAGTACGCGGTACAAGGTGATGAGTTTGATTTCCACCGACGGAATATCTGGATAGAATAACCGCGGAGTTAAGTTTCTCTACCGGCCACAAAATGTATAAAATAAGTGAAGAATTAATACCGATGTGATTATTACTTCCACTTATTATTTATTAATGGAATATTAACCGAGGCCGTCGTGGCTCAGGGATACAAGTGTGTGACTGTAAACGCGATGGTTGTAGGTTCGATTGTTACTCCGTGGAATGAAATACTAAAATATTTTCATTTCTTGTAAGGATGCAAAGCGCAGCGTTGAGTTCCACTACATAACATGTAATACTTCGAAAATTGGGTGAAATGTGGGGAACAGAGTGTCTTAATGAGAACGGACTGTCTAAAGATTAGGTTCCCAGGTTTCACTTGCCTTTGCTACGTCTGCAGGATAGGCACATATCAGAACTCTCTTTTTCAGCGTAAAGAATGCACATAAGAAAGAGAGGCCTGATATGTGCCTTCTCTGCTATCTGCAGGATAGGCATATATCAGGTCTCTCTTTTTCAGCATACAGCTGAAAAAAGGATCTTTAGAACTTTACGCTAAGCGTAGTTAGAACAAATTCTGTATTGGAGGATACATTTCGGGTTTGGGTCAAAACATATATTATAATAGTAAATTTTATAATGAATATATTGTAAAATAATAATACCAATATTAATTATAAAACGTTTGTAATAATTTATATATTTATAATTATATATAACAAATATTCGCATAGTATACACAAGACAAGGTGATATTTATAAATTTTCCTTATTTATTAAATAGCTATGATATAATTTGGGTATATTTGCTAACTGTACCAATGTTATACATTACCCAGCTTACTTTCTAATCTAGTGAGAAATTCTTTTATCGCTTCAATTTCTAAGGACATTTGGTCCATTTTAACATTGAGTTTGTCTAACGGAGATTTTGTTTCTTCAACGTATTCTCCTACTTGGCCTTTCACTTTTGATACTCCTTCATCTAAACTATTTAATCGTTTGATAATTTCGTCATATTTAATTCTGGGCATTGCTGTAGGTTCGTTTTTAACAGGTTCAGATTTTTCAACTGGTTTTACTTCCTTTTTAGTAATAGCTTCATGCATTTCAAACATCATCGTCTTAAACGATTCCATGTTCGATTCCATTTCCATTTGTTTTTTTTGTTCTTGAGCTTTGTCTAAAATCGCATTTTTTATTCTCGATGGGATTGTCTTGTGGAAGCGCCATCTCGGTTGGCCGGGACAAAAGGATATGACGCTCATGACCTTCCTTCTACTTCTGATCCGGGCACTCAGCTTGTTTGGTAACACGATATTAAAGAATTTGTTGTAAACTAAATTGTCCAAAGTGCCTAAAAACTCTACTTGTTTGGCTAGTCTTCGGATATTTCCTAAGATTTCTAGATCATTTATGTCGTTGACAGCCACACCCACCATTAGATTCATTAAAACTATTGCAGCCAGAATCAGGAAAATTACGAAAATTAGTCTCACTACAATTAGAGACGTGGCCAGTTCTTTGGTATGAGCTTCATCGAATAAAGCAACATAGTCGAATTCCGACGTCATCATCACCATAGTTTTGACAAATGCAGCCCATGGACCGTCAAAGGGAAGTTCTGAGTGGAACTGAATCATAAAACTTAGAGAGAAGCCTATGACTAAAAATGCAAATGTAAGGAGAATCTGTAAGGAAAAAAAACCTTTAAAAAAATTAAAGAAAATTTTTGCATTGGAAATAAGATTTGAAGGTTTTTAATCGATAAGTTGTTAACAATGTAGCAAGCCAAGGCTATGCTAATGAACTGATATTATGAAAAATGTCCGTGGCCGTGACAGCTTCTATTCTAGAGCCAATTCATTAGTATTCTGCCTGTCAGAGGCAATGTACTAGGTATTGTAAGAATATTAAAATTATTATAATTTACTCAATGTAATTTATTATTTATAGAAAAAGAAACGAATTTGGATTAAAATCAGCACCGCATCAGTGTCATAGCAATATTTTATATTATATTTATAAATTTATAAAGTCATATATTCATGGTTTTCCTATTTTTCCCGACTGCTAAGGAAGGGTTATGTTTTTCGCGCGTATCTTGTATGTATGTAATATTCTTTATTACCTCGTGTCTCCAGAACCGCTGAACGGATTTACATATTTGAGGTATCGTTAGATTCGTATTAGCAGCCCAAGTGTTCTTAGATAGGTGACGTTATTAAAAAATAATCATGGCGGCTGTGGGACGCCATTGGACTTAGTGAAAAAATAAACATTCGTTTCGAATACTACAATATGGGTATCAAATTCAAGAGCTCAATTTCAGGATTTCAAAAAGGTATATCATGATTATCATTATCATAATAAATTCTAACAAAAAAATGAAAACTAAAACAATATTTGTAAAAACAAAAATCCCGACTGCATCGATCTAAAAAGAAAATAAACAAGCCCAATAGTTTATTAGGATTAACAGTCGGGACCTATAAGTAATTCTTCAATCAATAAAATCATTACCAGGAACCCCGCATAATTTAAAGAGGTCCCGGCTGTTAATCCTAATAAACTATTGGGCTTGTTTATTTTCTTTTTAGATCGATGCAGTCGGGATTTTTGTTTTTACAAATATTGTTTATAACATATTTAAATAAATATTACTGTTATGTCAAAATTACACTGTTACTTTATAAATGTTACTATATAAAATTTACCATAGTAAATCTAAGTCACGAGTGCAGTAATCCAAATATACAATATTAAATTAAATCAGTTTCACGCTGCATCCCGCACACAGCAGGATAGGCAAAGGGAACCTAATGTTAAGACACTCTATTCCCCACATTCCGCCGAAATCTTTAGGCATTGTGTGTTGAGTGGCGGAACTCAACGATGCACTTTTCTTCGACACCAGAGCGAAGAAATTAAAATATAAATTTAAATAAATATTTAATTTCATCGAGTGGGGATCTAACCCACTATCAGTTGATTTTGCAGTCACACGTTGTGCCCCTGTGTCCCAACATGAGGCCACATTTTACTTTTATTTTATTAAATAAAACAAATATTACCTTCACAACATTCGCAGCAACTTTCCCAAACATCAGGACATAATATCCCCAATTAGGGAATCTCGAAAGAAGAAACATTAGTTCTATCCAAGATAGTAATAAAGCGCAAGTAGCAATATGTCGCGGCCATTCGACTGATGATGAGACAAAAGCTATACTTAAAGGAAGAATCCCTGCAAGAACTATTGAGAAGAATTTGATCCAAGTCTCTAGTTGTAAGAAGTATCTTGTGCTTTTTACGTTCATGTAGAATATTTCCTGAAAAACAATTGTTATTAGTAGTTTTTTCTTAACGGGATACATAGTTCTAAGTATTTTTGTTTTAGATATAACAAAATTTTATATACATGCATATACATATGTATAATGAATGCATATGTTTTATATGCATTTGTTTGTATACCATTTGTCTAAATTTACGTAAAAACTTTAGTTTTTGTAGCACTACAACTTACTCTGAGTAATTATTAGAAGCGAGCGAAATTGTTTGAAGTGGGCTTACAGAATATGAAAGTTAATTATGATTTAATAGAATTATTTGTATCTTTAATAATCTAATTTATAAATTATCTGATCGCCGATTATTACACATAATCCATTTAGCTGTTTAGCTGTCATGATTGAGTAACAATTATCACTATATTAAATATTTAACCTTTCACATTTCCATGTACCAATAGGATATATCTGGAAAATATTTAATTATTCTTGATTCGAGTTGATCAGATCATACACAAAGTGTGTAGGTATTTATAAACATATAAAAGTTGTGACTGAATGACTGACTGAAAAAGTATGATTTTCTCTAAATGTATCTAATTTATCATACTATAATGTATCTAATTTTAAACCAATACTTACTTCTACAATTATTAAAAAGATTGTCGAATAAATCATATATCCCCAGATAATAGGATTCAAAGGCGCCGGTGGACTCGTGTTCGTGTCTTTATAAAAAAATATGGAAATTATATAAATAGTTAAGGAGCTTACAAAAAGAGCATATACAGCTATAATTGTGTAGAAAAATGGCAATAACGCGTTCCATTTGAGATATAGAAAACTTTCCACTAAGGGATGGACTAAGAGACGCCTTTGACATTGTCTGTTACCGGTTTTAAGTAACGCTTGGATTACTTTCATTTGCTCCATTTCGCATATAGTTGGCATTAATATCCTGTAATCTACAGTTACTTGACATTTGGAGTCTTGGAAATTTTGGATATTAGAACAAATGTATGAGTCGAACATTTCTTCAAAAAATTCAGTTGGTTTCGCCAGATTATTAATAATCATATCTATGGCTGAACGTTTGTATTTTTTCGGTCCGTCTGTACAAGCTGACAGATCAGCTCCTTCTCTTAAAAACAATGCTATAGTGTCTCTACTGCCATGATGACCAGCCGTATGAAGAGGATACCAGCCCAAACTATTAACTTCGTGTAACGTAGTTCTATCATATTTCAATATTGCTTCAGCAACGCTCTCGTAATTCTTCAAGGCAGCCAAATGTAAAGGTGTTGAGCTTTGATGAGGTGTCGACGTTGTACGTAATCTTATATCTACATGTTTAGAAATTAAATATTCTACACATTCTAAGTTATTTTCGTAAACAGCAAAATGTATCGGACCAAAGCCTCGTCTATCGGGTAATGTTATAGCATTTATCATATCTTTTGCGATACCGTCTTTGTATTCTAACAAGAGCTTAAGAATATCTAAATGCCCATATTCAGCTGCTACGTGGAAGACATTTACATCACCAGGCATAACTATTGTTATTGAAGCCTCTTCTTCTAATAACACTTGGACACATGACAAATGACCATGTTTAATGGCTTTTACTAAAGGCGTCTCGCCTTCGTCGTTTTGATAATCAATAAAGTCTTTTTGTTTTGCCAAACTCAAGATTTCGTTAAGTACATCTATATTTCCAAGCGCTGCTGCCGAATGAATAGGAGTTTCACCGTCATTTGCCTGAAATGTATACTTTTATCAATTCTCTGAAATATATTTTTAACCCTAAGTCTATTTATCAAAATGAAATTTAAATATTAATTAAAAATCAAGTAATTAATTAAGAGAACTCGTAAATTATTACATAAACTGTATTGTAAACTGTTATAGTCCTGGGCTTGAGTAAATCATTAGCGGAAATTTATCAACAGAGTCAAATTTAAGACTCCGTTTATATCCTTTAAATAAAAGTGCTAGATACCTTCATAGTAACATCAGCTCCAGCTTCTAAGGCAATACAAACACCGGGTACCCACGCAGCTTCTACAGCCGCCTGTAATACTGTATGACCATCTACATCTTTAACGTCTATTATTGCTCTCATCGGATCCGCGTCTCTGTACGCGTAGCTTGCTAATGTCTAAAAATTATTTTATTTATAAGGATTATTGGTGTTTCTTAAAGAAATAATATGATATATTGAGGATTACTAGACATCGGATTATATGTATTTGCATGTTTGTGTATACGTTTTAGGCGTATTGTATAACGCCTAATATGTATACATCTACACTTAGCTACTGAAATTAAATGCAGTTTTGTATAAAAATCCTGGTCTCAAAGGGATATAGAAAATTAATGCATTTATCAACGGTATCGGGCAAACTCTACCTGAAGAGGTTTCTGCAGAAATGGCGCTCAATTTTAAAATTATATCTAATAACGTCAGTAGACATTGAAAGGTTATTTTTACCTTTTAAATCAATATTAAGACATAAATTTACTGTAGAAGGTCTGGAAAAATATGTTGTAAGTGCATATAATCCGATGTCTAATGATTGTTTAATATCGTTCGTAGAGGCGCAGGGGCAGAAGGGAGTGACTGTAAACGCAAAGATTAAATACTTTCATTTCGGTGCTCTAGTAACGAGGCAAAGGGCGTGTCGCCATTTTACACGCAATGCTTTAATAATTTGACAGAAAGTGAGAAATCTTCTATACGAATTATTAATCAAAAATAGTTTAAATAAAAACCTGAAGAGGTAATTCCAATTCTTTCTTAACACAAAGATGTAAAGGAGTTTCTCCACTAGTATTAACACATGTCACCGATACTCCTGCATCAAGTAATACACTTATACAATCAATGTTAGACATTTCTGCGGCTGTATGTAACGGCGTGTTCAGATTTGTTGCACCAGGCTTCATACTGTGGAATTGACTACCAGCTTGTAATAGCATTTTTACTACTTCTGTGAAGCTGGAAAATTAAATGGAAAATATGTTAGGAGGAAGATATTACGTTAAATGTCATTGTGGAGACATTGGCATGAATTATATCAAAACGACAAATATTGTCGTAAATACTGTTTATGTACTTACAAGTCAATTAATCATATAGAAATCATATAGAGATAACTTTAATAAAAATATTCAATGACAGTATTGAGTTGTGGACAATCAGGTGATGCTTGTGCTTGGTAGATAGTAAATATATTGTAAGCAAATTCCAAAAAAAAGAGTAGTTGTAGATAAAAAAGATTATAAAAGCAATAAAATTTTGTCAATCGGGGCTCAGTCCTATCTCACGGCACGATAAAGTCAATCGGGGTAGTTGCTTTTAGGCAACGACCTTTATTGGAAGAAAACTCGTATGAAATATTCTTATTATGTGATACATATCACTTAACGCAATTACGTAGAATCTCTTTCCAAATAATTCAGTAACATATAGATCATATGTGTTTAATTTTATGTCTTAAAAAAGTTAACCACTTTTAATTTCTATTAACATCAAATTTGTGATATAACTTACTTTTTGCTATTAATTTCTTGGTTATGATAGTATCCCGCACCGGCTACATCAAGAGGAGTTCTCCCAAAAATGTCGCAAATGTTGGGATTGGCGCCAGCAGCAAGGAGTAACCTGGTACAGTGACGACGAGCGCAGGACGCAGCCACATGGAGAGGCGTCCAGCCGGGTTGAAGTAAGGGTAACTGGAGATGATAATGGAAGAATATGAAAGAATACGGTTACGAAGAACTAATCGTTAAAAGGATTTTTTATTAATTAAATTTATCTGAAGACTCATAAAAACACTGATTGTCAGGAGAGCCCGTAGAGGTTTAAAACGCTACTAATGGTGACATTATATAATTTGGATTTTTGAGTTTATGATATGTATATATTCAAGCAAGCCTGACTCTTTTCAAATTAAAATTTTTTTCAACAGTTTATTAATTGGCGAATCAGGGGTTTAAACGTGAGACGTTTTAAAACGAAATCCCTGCAGTTTTAGTTTACTATAGCTTAATTTAAGTGAAATACGGTTACGGTTATTTTAATAGTTTACATTAATCAAAGCAAAGATTCAGGTATGAAATTATTATTCTGGCGGCCATTTCAAATACAATCAGAATAATCTATTGGTATAATTTGAGATTTTATTAAATCTTAATATTTTTCTTGGTTGGTTGTTTTTTTGGTTGATAGTCCAAGATCCCAGATCCCCAGACTTACGCCATTTTAGCAAAGCTGGAATTTTTTATTAATTATTAGTCCAATACGTAGTATGCGTATTCGCTAATTTGAAAGTGGGGACCTTTCAGAGGTAGCTCAAACTAAAGGTACCTAATAACCATGCCAACCTACGTTAAAGTAGAAAGGCTCATATTTAAGTATATTATTAAGAATCAGGAAATTCTTAATACTTTGCAGTAGTCCGTGGTAGACCTCTGACTTACTCGTGGTCTACCCATGGTCTACCCGTGACCACGGACTACTGCAAATTGTTCGAAACGTCGGGTTTCCAAAATGTATAATTTTAAATATACGCGATTAGTCCGGTTAAAATAGTTTCATTTAAAATATTATTTATTAATTTTAATGCATATGTTTCTTTCTAAGACTCCATAAAAAGACGTCCTGTGTAAATATAGATTACCAATTTTCTGTTTACAAAGTAATATTTGATGCCAAGCCAAAGCTCTCACTCGATAAATCTTTCCAGTTAACAGAGGCTTGGCAGTGCTCGTACCTTTATCTCCTGCCTCTCATACAGATCTCTTGTGTATAACGTCCGTTATTCTACGTAATAAAAATCAAATCAGAAGTTCTTCGATTACTTTTCTCGGTAACCTAAATTAATATGACAATTTTGAATAGACACATAGGTAGAAAAATAGAATAATAATTTGATTTATAGTCTATTATCGTATCGGACTATATTCTTTTCATGACTAATAAAAAAACTCATTGAATTTTAAAATTCGTAAAAAATACAATCTTTGTGTAATCGTAAGAAATAATTTTATTCATATTTTAAAAAATACAAGTAATCTAATAAAATCATTTGAATGGATTTAAGAATATAATCGTATCATATCGTTTCGTATTTAGTAAACAAAACAACTCTCACATTTTGAAGCCAAAATTAACATATCAATTAAATCCTAAACTTCTAGGAGCCCCATTTTAAAATTGAGCGTATCATTATACGCAAAGAATTCCTACTCGATGTAATGTTAATATTTAACAAATTTAGTATAATAGGAAGTTTTGCGATATAAGGAACTACTGTAAGCGTACTTACACTTCCTTTAATATCCATACAGTTGTGATCGATGTTGTCTTTCCATGTTTTAGGCAGTATCGTATCGATTTCTCCTAAGTCACACCTGACGTTGACCATCTCCTTCGTCAGTTTGCTGATCTTTCGGACATCTTCTTCCGCTTCTGATGACATATCATCGTTGCCCACACGCCTTTGCATGTCTAAAAAATAATATAAATATAAAATTCTTCCGTTATTCATTGACTGATAGACTTCTAGAGATTGTTGATTGAAGAACATGAAAAAATAGGATCTTCTAAATTTATTGAAAACCACACAAATAAAGTTATGAGCAACAGCTAGTAATATATTTATACTCATTTTATTTAGTACAGTGTTTATGTACGTACAACATAAACTTGACGTACAAATCCAAATTCTCCAAATTTAAACATAGACAGAATTTTGACAACTGCTTTGACAAAGAAGAAAACGAGACAGTTATTTGTACTCAAGCTCAATATTTTACAACCCCTAGGAGGCTTTCCAGCGTGAAATCATGGAGATAGCCCAGAATTTTATGGTTAGTACCTTTAAAAGTGTAACGTTTTTCGTGGTTTAAGAGTATCGTAAATTTAAAATTGTAAAATGTTCTGAGGCATTAAATTTTTTAGTATCCACTTTAATTAAGACAGCAAATTCCCTTTATTGTTCCGCCTTGTGCTCAGCTAGCTATAATTTTGGTTTATTTTTTTATGCAAGCATAACGTTTTCAAATGATTTTATTGCGTATTTTTTATAAAGTATCAATAACTAAATAGAAGTTACCATAGAACGTATTGACGCGTTCTTGTCTGTAGTATATATTGAATATTTGCAAATGAGTAGAATTTGCATCAATATCTTCTGGACATTATCGCTTTTTATTATATTATGTTAGAGTTACAAGCTATAATATAGTTATTTCTATATCTATTTCTTAATGAAAATATTTAGTAAAAGAGTAATCGAGAAAAAAAAACAGGTCATACTAATAAAGCACCATTTTATCATAGACGGGTAAATGATAATAAAATTACAGTAGTGGACTACTTAAAAAAAAAAAAAAACTGATATGAAGATTTATTCTTCGCAATATTATAGAATTAGATTGTAACTACTTGTGCACTTAATATAATAATAATAAAGCTTCATATTTTTTCAATTTATTAATTTTATAATTTTATATCAACATAGCGACATTTTAATTAAATTTTCTTTTTACCTTAAATGTTTCTTTAACTCAAGTGCTTATTCAAATCATATTTTTATAAAATAAATGATTTTAGGGTCCACTTGCTACGAACACTATGACTCGAATCAACGAAAACGGAAACGTAGTAGGCACTATTATAGTTAATTGTGAAGGTAATTATAACAAATATTAAGCTCTTTCATTTTCTACATTTTTACATAACTGTCTAAAATTACTAAATTATCTGAAACAAAATGTTTTTCTTTTTTATTACCATATTAATGCTCTTATTAGTGAGTGATAAATAAGAAAGATTTATTCATTAAGATAGAGTTGCTGAAACTTTTTGATTGGTGATTTCAGATAATTGTGTGGGTATGACTCCTTAATTCGCTCATTTTTGTAACAGCTTATTTGAAGTTTTAAAGCACGAACTTGAGGTTAAAATTGGTTGTAGTATAAAAAGGATGAATTTAAAATGTGAAATAGCGAATTTAGTGAGTAAAAGAATTAATTTAAAGTGTAAAGTTTAGAATTTGAATCATTGTTGCTTGTTCTGTCTTTTTATCTTTAAACAACCAGAGTTATTGTTTCTTTTACGTGCCCGAGCTCTGCCTAGAAAATGTATATTTTAAAGGCAGAGCTAGGGCACATTCACAGTGTAAGTTCTGTGTTATATCAAATTATATGATATGATATAACACAGAACTTAAAACGAGCGGTTGACAGTTTGCAAAGCACTAGTACTTCTACGATTATTTCTTGCAGCCATAATGGCGTCTCTCGAGAAATTATGGAAACTATTACGTAGCTATTGCACTGTCTAGCGATACAGATATATAATTTTCTACGATTTACACGTGATCTACTTAAACTATCGGTTTATACCTTATATCTGTGTATTTCTGTTAGTTGCATACTTTTTCAGTATATAGCAGGACTTATACCATATAAATAACCTAGTATTAAGGGCGTTTCCGTCTTACTTACATAACGCATGTAAATATTTCAAAAATTGAAAAAAAAAGACATATTTTCACATTTTGAATTATTGTTTGAGAAAATCAAAATGCCTGAGTGGTCTTTCATACAATGATTAACTTTTCTTTTTAAAAAAGACTGTTATTTTATTGTTGCATCAAATGTGCGAATTATTAATGTATAATGAATGGCCTAACGTTGCTTAAAATGCTGAATTTTATCTTTAAAAAACTTATATTTAAAAGTCTATTCTTAGTTTCTGTGTGATGTGATAAAGATACACACCTGTACAATAAAAGCATATAATCTATTGAAAGTTTCATTTGAAAATGGGTCAATTATTAACCTGTTCTTTACATCATAAGTCTTTGTAATACAATGAATTTTAAATATAAAAAATAAGTCGCCATGGTGTCTTTGTGACTGATGAATTCGATCCAGTTTGATCTAAAGAATCTTTAGTATGATTTTATTATTGCAGGCTTTCCAGAAACAACTACTTTGGACAGCTTGACGGCGGCTACTTATTCTACGCATATGAGAAATTTATCGCATCACGCATCTAACGCATTAAAAGAAATTGTTAGTATTTTTTTTAAGTCGTAAGAGTTTCAACTTGTTATGGGTTGCTCAAGTATTACGTAAGCAGTTTTTTTACAATTTTTTACTAAACCCCCTCTTTTTCTTATGTCATCAAAAGTAAGCAACCGAATTTCAGAGCTTTGTGCGTTGAGAGGCGGAGCTCAACGCGGCGCTTTGCCTTGTTACCAGAGCGACGAAATGGAAACATAAAATATTACGTTTTGTGTAATGGTAATCGAACTCACAACCCATTTACGGCACGGCTATCTGCCGTATTAGAATTTGTTATGTACATCAAAAATACAACGAGTAGTCCTACTTTCATTTGCCTATGCGGGCGAAACCGTTGATATAAATTAGTAAAAAATAAAAATGCAATTTTTGTTTCTAATAAAAAATGTTTTACATAATTAAATGTTGGAGTTTGGAACTTGTAAAGAAAATATCCTGATGGACCCAGTGGAGGGGAAGTAATGAACATTGAATAGGTTACTTATATTAAACTTTTCGTTTTTTATTAATGTTCCCAACTGGGAATAATTTGTTTTGATCTTCTTTGTAATTGTTCGTTTTATTGCGTTTTATGTGTATATTTTTTGACTCCAGATTTTTTTATATTATTTCTTTCGTTTAGTGTTGTAAAAGTGATTTTTCAACTTCAATTTCTATTTATTCACGCTATATCGAATCTAACGTTAAACAATTTGTTGTCCATGTACATTCCTTGTTCCGAGACTTTGCGTGTTAAGTGACGGAATCCAACGCCGTGTTTTGCCTTTACACGCAACTTACGCATTATATAAATTATTGTTCACACTCCCCCCACCCTTTTCCTGTCCTTTACATCCTATGCCTTAGTAGGTATAAAGATAAAAAAAGATACGTGTAAAATTAAAAAATAAATTAAATTAAATTAGCTTCACGCTGTATCCCGCACACAGCAGGGTAGGCAGAGGGAACCTAATGTTAAGACACTCCGTTCCCCACTTTCTGCCGAATTCTGGAGGCTATGCGTGTTGAGTGGCAGAACTCAACGCCGCGCTTTGCCTCAACACCAGAGCGAAGAAATGGAAATATAAATTTAAGTAAATATTTCATCTTCTCGAGTGGGGATCGAATCCACAACCAGTCGGTTTTACAGTCACACCTCGTTCCGCTGCGCCGCCAAAAAAAGATACGTGTAAAAAATTGAGGCCGGTCGTGGCGCAGCGGCACGAGGTGTGACTGCAAAACCGACTGGTTCTGGGTTCGATTCCCACTCGAGGAGATGAAATATTTACTTAAATTTATATTTCCATTTCTTCGCTCTGGTGTCGAGGTTAAGCGCGGCGTTGAGTTCTGCCACTCAACACGCAATGCCTCCAGAATTCGGCAGAAAGTGGGGCACGGAGTGTCTTAACACTAGGTTCCCTCTGCCTACCCTGCTGTGTGCGGGATACAGCGTGAAGCTAATTTAATTATTTAATTTTTTTTTAGTTTTCGACTTACGAACTCACACGTTTCATCCCCCGCTAATTGCCGCGATCAGTTGATCCGTGAAATGTAATCTCGTCAGCGAAAAGTCGATTTCTATCAGATTGTTATCGTTGCTTTAAATATACAATGTTTAACATCTGTATTGAAAGCTTTTTCATAACAAATGTTTTATTTTGAAAATACTATTTTTAATAAATGGTATAAATTTGAAATAACTTTTAAAAATTGTGTATGGTACACAGTAGGTAAAATACTAACTACCACAATAGTTTTTTTTTCAGTATTACGCTGTATCCTGTACATAGCAGAGTAGGCAAAGGGAACCTGGGAGCCTAGTGTTAAGATACTTCGTTCCCATTAAGATACTTTCGTTTCCCACTTTCCGCCAAATTCTGGAAGCATTGCGTGTTGAGTAGCGGAAGTCAAAGCCGCGCTTGGCCTTGTTACCAGAGCAAGAAAATGAGAATGTTAATTATTTCATTCCACAGAGTAGGAATTGAGCCCACAACTGTCGCGTTTATAGTCGAACGCTTTTGGCCTTGCGCCACGAGCGCCAGCCTCATATGTTTTTTTTATTATGTGCCATAAAGGATATAGAAAGAATAGAATACTTCTTGTCCGTTGCACCACAATTACATCGAGACATTTAAATTAAACATTAATTTCAGGACGTTACCGACGCATTAGTTGTACTCCGGCTAGTAACAAAGAAGTCGGAGGCTGTGGTCGCTCCGGACCGCGAGTTCCATCTAATAGTGGTCATGAGAAGATCTTAAATATGCTACCAGTGTAATTAGAGAGCGTAAGAACTGAGAATATATGTAGATTCGAGTAGTTTTGGTTAGATTTTTAAATTGTTATGCTGATTGATGATGATTATGCTGATTATATTGTGTTACATTACAATTTATTGGTCTTATTTTTAGATTTATTCTTTTTAATATTTTTTACCCTATTTAGATTTTTTTTAATTATCGTTAAAAAACGCACGTTTAATTAAAATAAGAAAAGTAGAAAATAAGTATTTTATACATACCTTCAGGAAAATCTAATAGTATAGCCATTTGCCTGGCATTTCCGGCGTAGGCAGCGAGATGTAACGGCGATCGTCCCAACCTGTCCTGCCTGTTCTTTTCTGCTCCATATTTGACTAAAAGGTCTAACGTATCGCCTCCGTGCAAAGCCGCCATGTGGCAAGCTGACACTAGGTCTAGACGACATGTTGCGTTTGCGTTTGCGCCAGCTTTTAATAATCTGGAATGAAAGAATTTGTTTTGTTTTTTAATTGTTATCAGTTACACGCTTTTTCCCGCATAGTAGGTTAAGTAGAGTGAACATATTGTTAAGACATTTCGTTCCCTTCCCATTGCCTAGCTTTATATTTAGTAATCGTCATTCCCCGGGTGGGAACCGAACTGTCAACCGTCACGTTTACAGTGTGAAGTCCCAATTGGATTGTTATATTTTAAATCAAATAAAAACAACTGAAAGTTGTGCATAACACATGATACATTCTGGCCGGAGGCATACATTACATCGGACTGATTCACTTGATGAAATATAGCATATATAATCTTTTTCGATAAACAGATTGTCCAATACGATTTTTTTCCAATATGAATCAGTAGTTTCTGGGATCAGTGCGTTCAACTAAACTGTGTGTGACTCTTTTACTTTCTAATAATTTGCGGAAGTTAGTTATTTGCACAAATTTAGGCTCTAAAGACTCTAATCTAACACATAAGAATTTTTTCAGCTTTATGATAATAATAAAAGGCTAGTCGTGGCGCAGTGGCACAAAGTGTGACTGTAAACGCGACTGGCTGTGGATTCGATCCCCACTCGAGGAAATAAAATATTTAAATTTATATTTCCATATCTTCGCTCTGGTGTCGAGGCAAAGCGCGGCGTTGAGTTCCACCACTCAACACTGAAAATGGGATACGGAGTGTCTTAACACTAGGTTCCCTCAGCCTACCCTGCTCTGTGCAGGATACAGCGTGCAGCTGATTTGATTTTATTTGACATTTCATGATAATAATATTGATTTTATTACTAGTAGCAAATATCAATTTCAACTAGCATTTAGCAGCTATTACTTGGAAATTCAATAATAGTTCTCAGTATTATATCTTGAAGATAATAAATTATTATTTGATGCGGTGCCATTGGAGACATGATTTAGTGTAACTATTTCAATAAGCGACGACTCCAGTGAGAATAATAGTGGCGATTTACTCTACTATAGTTATGACGTCATAGTGCTTTGAGGATGACATTTAGATTATGTAAGAGTGAAGGTACTATATTAAAAAATTATATTAAACTAAAAACTAAAAGAACTTTATATTGTCCAAACCATAAATAGGACAATATAAAAACGAATACATACGAAAGTAAACATTTAATAGCCTATAGCTTTAAAAATTCAGTCAAAGTGAAATATTTTATTTAAAATAAGAAATTAAATATAGTTTATTTTTGAACATCAAATAATTTACCATTACTTAAATTAATCAGACCTCAGAAGAGCCGGCGCCAAAAATTCAGAGGAAACTCAGCAACACTCATTTTTTTTTATATTAATCAAAAAAAAAAGAAAAGATTTTACAGGTTCTCACTTATTTATAAGTGACAATTATACTCTTGTAATAGACAATAGACTGCTATTATCTCATTCTACATACAAACCTCTCAACTTCCTCCACATCGTGTTTCTCAATAGCCTCCAGTAGTTCAGTGTTGAGTCTTCTCAAGCGTCTGTCGCCGCGTCGCCATTTCCTCGAGTAGTCGTACCCGGTGTCGGGGGCCGGCGTGCTGTCAGGTGTGGATATAGCTGAATACGGCTCCAGTTGGAGTTTCTGTAGAGTTGGGTTGCAGGCACTGAAAAAAATTTTAATGAATAGAGAAGCGTGACATATGTGGGTTCGATTCCTACTAGGGTGAAAGTATTCATTTTATTTTACTCGCTCTGGTAACAACAAAACGTTATGTGTCGCCATTCAATACACGTCAAAATTGCGTTAAGAAATAGAAAGTGAGAAACAGAGTGTTTTTATATTAATTTTATATAGAAGGGTATTGAAGGTTATATGGTATCTATAGAAGGATAGGCAAAAGAAATCTAGTCCAACAAACTAACCCAAGGAAAAGGTTCCCTATATGTGGAAAACAGCGTAAAGTTAAAAAAATGGAAGAATAAGAAATTATGTTATTGCTGATATTTTCTTCATGATTATGTTTAATGTTTTTATATATAATTTCGACATAAAAGTACAGTAGGTTGAGAAGAACTACACTTCGTTACACAATGCACTTTATTAAATCAGATCAGGCAAGTAAAAACGGTAAATGAAGATTTTTCCTGTAATAGCATTTAACAACGTTACCATTGTGTTGAGCCAGCCAAGCATATCTCATTAATGCTAGTGTCATATTATTTAATCCCAACTGTAGACAATCTCTTTATTACTGAGTGACTGACAAACTAGTGGACTTAGAAAGTTGAAATTTGGCATGTACGAGTAGGTAGGCTAAGGAGTGAGATGAGGGGAGAGCACTAAGAGATAATTTCTCGATCTTTCTATGGAAACGGTAAAAAAATCGATTTTCTATGTTACGTCTTAAAGTTCACGTAAACCAAACTATAATGTACGATTATAATAAAAATGTAAAAGAGAAAAAAGAGTAATAATGTAACTGATGACTGTACTTGGAAGATATATAAGAACAACTATTATGGTTGACATTTTTCAATGTTATAGAAACTCTAACAATGTAATTTTTTTTTTTAATATTTTTTTCTGTTTGCATATGCATCTGTGCATATGTAAACGCAGAATCAGAGGAACTGCTTAACTCGTTTAAAGTGCGTTTTGCTTCAATCGGTTCATTAAAAAAATAAATAGTCATATATCAGTTTTTAGCGCTATAAAATAAATTTACACTTACGGTGGTCCATTATTGCTGCTGCTGGGTTTCTTCATTCTAACAGGTGATCGACGTGGGGCACGCTCATTATTAGGAGGCAGGAGAGGCGCTAAGTTCTCATCCTCTTCTGGAATACCTTGTTCTACATCTGGAAGTAAGAAAATATGTATGTACCAAAAGGTGGTTGTTAGTAGCTTAAACTTAATGGAAGATATTAAACTATAGTAAACTAATATTTAAACATATTTTTTTAGTTATTACAGTAGAAGAATGACAGAAAGATAAATGCTATTTAGGTGCCGATCTCTTTGTAGGACATATGGAGCCAGCGTAGTTGATTGAATCCATAATGAAGGGATACACAGAATAGCAGGTACTAGCGAATATGACACGGTGAGAATGTAGAAGAACGTGCTCAGCTTTGGTTTTCAGGTTTGTGCAAGTCGAACTAATGAGTGACGAAAGAATGACAAAAAAGATTTATGACGGAAAACTGACAGGTGAAAGTGGTCTTCCCCTAGACCGTGGTTGATCTTGGAAAACACAGTATAAAATAAACTGAATAAGGGTCACGTAAAAAGCATAAGGAACACCCAGAGGTTATGTATGAAGAGGTTGATAACAGTGGACGAGACGAAAGAGGTATGTAGAGGCCGTATCGCTTGGCGCTCTGTTTGTAATCTTTGACTACCCCGCTGGAGGTACAGCGTGAAGATAAAGCTGAGGAATTAAATATTTTTTTAGCTTAGTTTAAATATGGTTTTTGTTGTTGGTTTGCAGAAGTTTTAATAAGAATAAGAAGTTGAGGCCGTTTTAACGCAGTGGCACAGCGTCTAAGTGTAAACGCGGTGGTTGTGGATTCGACTGCTATTCGGATAAATGAATTATTTCCATTTCGTCGCTCCGGTAACTGGACAAAGTGCGGCGATGATTTGCGGCAAGTTGCGAAAACTATCGTTTATATCTTATATTTTTTTTCAAGTCATCGTGACGCTTATTTTACCTGTTTGTCTTGTAATCTACTTTAAATATCTTAAAACTATTTGTTTATATTAAATTAATTGGTTACTGGTGCATAATCATCCCTTAATTCTATTATCGGTGTCTGGTGTCGAGGCGTAGTGTGTCGTTGAGTTCCGCTATTAACATAGTGAACAGAGTATCTTAACACTAGGTTTTGCCTTTACGCTTTTTCTCGTATGCCTTTAAAAACTAAGATATTGGAAATTAATGCTAATACTAGTCTAGACTAGTGTTCATTTTCTATTCTTTCTTATTACTAGATTCATTCTGTTGTAGTTACAAAATTATTATTTCGAATATCGATCCAACGCAAACATGTGTATTTAAACACAAATATTGCTAATACAAATATCCTTTTGCAAATATCTAATAGGTATATCTACAATATATAAGACTCTTCTGTTGACGATAAGCTATCAATTTTTGGAATCTAGAAACTTGAACTCATTTGAACCCGTTATGTAAATGATAATTACCAAATATTCTATCAAAATAAAATTTGAAAAAACATATAAACTTTTTTTAAAACATTTTTAAAGTTATATTCCACACTTAGGAACTGGTCGGTTTCCAGGAGGTGCGAGTTCGAGTCCCGCTATGTTCAAATTTTTATACGTTTTCTAAATAAGTATCAATATAAACTTATGTCATCAACCTCCTCATACATGCCCTAGGGGTCCTCGAGCTATTACGTGATCTTCCTCTAGTATCATTGATACTGTTCTAGAAGATCAACTGGCAACTTTATAATATAAAATTGAAATATATAGATGATGATGATGATGAAGCCGGTCGTGGCGCAGCGGCACAAAGGGTGACTGTAAACACGACGGTTGTGGGTTCGATCCCCACTCGAAGAGATGAAATATTTACTTAAATTTATATTTCCATTTCTTTGCTCTGGTGTCGAGGTTAAGCGCGGCGTTGAGTTCTGCCACTCAACACGCAATGCCTCCAGAATTCGACAGAAAGTGGGGAACAGAGTGTCTTAACATTAGGTTCCCTCTGCCTACCCTGCTGTGTGCGTGAAGCTGATTTTTATTTTTAAATATATAGAAATATTGAAGTCGATAATGTGATCACGCGTAACTAACCGTGGTTTACATCAAGTATGAAATTAAATTTTTAAAATCGATATATACGAGTATATCATAGGAAGTAAGTAATGGAGTTAAGTACTTATCGGCTTAAATTAAGGAGTATCGAGAGATCTATGATCACATTCGGCTTATTAAAATGAAAAAATAAAATTTTAAACTTTGTACCTTTAGAGAATAGTCCAGCGAATGGTCTTTTGGTCCACATTTATAAAACAAATATAAATTATATATAAGCACCAAAATTTAAATCAAGAACAAATCATTGTAATAACTTTAATTTTTAATTAAAACACTTCCCTTTTAACTTTGATAGTTAAAATTTTAAATAAAATAGTTAAAACTATATGTTATTTTTAAGATTTTCGACGACATAATCCTAGCTATGTCAACGTGTGACTGATTCGTGTAAACATACGTTTAGCGCCAGCGAAGGCCGCTTGTATGCGCAGAGGCATCATGAGTCATCATAGAGCTACCTCGTTATCTTTATATTGTAATTGATTATGTTTTTAGGCCTTTTTTAGCTTATTTTTTATATAAAGAAGACGTTTTTGTGAATGAGTATACAGTGTGAGTCCCAAGCCTATATTAATATTTTAAGATTTTACAAAAACCGGCTTGATGCTTCTTCCCGCAAAGCAGTATAGGTAGAAGGAATCTGGTGTTAGATGCTTAGCACCCGATTGGATTGAAAACCATTTTTTTTGGTAGAGTGGCAGTAATAGAAGGGATAAAAATAACGTTGATGAAACTTACAGTGTTTTATGCGAGCGGGATTTGACGACCAAAGCGAGAAGTTCTCAATATTATTTAGATATCGATTTTCATAAAAATATAATATTAAAACAATTCATATAATCTATTAAGCTTATCTTTTTTACAAAGATCTTCGTGAAAGTCAATTTGGTTAATTTAAAAAGATGCATATCAAGTTAGCTATAGCAAATAACATTAGATATATTATATATCTACTTAGGTATATACATCATTTATTTATTTCTAAAATGTACGACAAAAAAAAATAGATATTTTCTTCATCCGGGAACATAACCTACGATCCACTAAAAATTAGGAATATTTTTTTTACATCGGATCATATTTTTTACTACACAATCACTCAACTAAGGAGCGGCCCTATTTACCGTTGTTCCAACGAGATTATGCTAAGTAGTAATAAATTTGTAACCAACGATTACCGTGAGTGTTTACTAATTGCTATAGATAATTGTTGAAGTAGAAAATAATAGTGCATCGTAGTACAGGAATGTATTTAAATGTGAGGGTTGTGGGTTCGGTTCTCTTTTTGGGAGATAAAATGATGTGGCAGGGGTGGGGAATTTTAGTGATTAAAAAATGATTTCCTTTCGAATTTCAAAAACTTGCGGAAATTTTCAGCATAAACGGCTGTATCTTTTGAATGCGTTGGTTAAGAAATTTGATTTATTCACAGCTCTAAAGGACAGTAGACCTGAGTATTTGATATAAATTTCACTTTGTACCTCCACTGTCTTCTAAGAAAAAAGAGACTTGACGTAATAAGGGTTGCGTTTTTTCCTTAAAAAAGGCGGAAAATAAAATAAAAAAATTAAAACGCTATAAAATTCTGTTTAACGTTAAAAAATTAGATATGCGCAAATCCTTGTTTCAGCAGCAGAAAGATTTTTGTCTCTAAGTTTTCACTCAGCCATTCAGCTCTCTACTTTATAGCCTCGATTTGTTTTATAAGATCGGAACTCTTTAAACTCAGCGTCTGTCTGTTAATATGATGGTTGCGGGTTTGACTTTCATATGGAGCAATGAATTATTTTTTATTTCCCCCCTCTGGTAGCAGGATAAAGTGCGGCGTTGAGTTCCGTCACACAAGAAGCAATGATTCGAAAAAGAGTGTTTGACACTAGGTTTCCTCTGCGTATCCTGCTATACGTAGTATAGAATATGAATGAATATTTAATGAATATATTTTGTATCAGTAAATCTAAAAACCCATTTACTGCAACGATATATTGTGGCCTTGAAACTATAACTACATAGTTTTCCGCATTTGCTGTCTTAATTTGTAATATGTCTAACAATTTCCTTCTATACAAAATAAATAATACTAGGTACCCTAACCTGAATTTGAACAGGCAACTTTCCCAGCCGTTTAATACTACTCTAATAGAACATTGGTGGGTTAGATACAATTTTATATATTTTCTTCTTAGAATATTTAGGTACATATAAACTAACTCACTTGGTGCAACAATAACGTAATTGTAATTTAAAAGAAAAATCAATTGCATCGATTTCTTTACCTTTATTTACAAAATGACTGCGTCTCCTGCAATATTTCACAAATATAAGCAAGTTCAATTTGAAAACATGTGTTGTTCCAATAAAAACGATATTGTATGTTTGTCTTATTCTTAATCATAAAATTAGAAATAGAAATCTTAGTCACCGTTCCTTTTCTATACCTATTGCTTTTACTGACTCACATTGTCTCACGTTTTATTTTATTAGTATCTCTGAGGCTTTATCCACGTGAAATTTTGAGGTAGTTTTTAGTTTTTAGTTTAGCGTTTACATCACGATATCCGCCCCTAGCAGGTTAGGCAGAGGGAACCTGAGAACAAAGTGTTAAGACACTTCGATCCCATTAAGACACTTCCCCATATAAATCCCATTAAGAATGTGTGTTGAGTGATAAAAATCAACGCCATATACATTATATACTTTGTTTCATCGGCGACTTCACGTGTTTGCAACACGCAATGCCTCCAGAACTCAGTGGAAAGTGGGGAACGGAGTGTCTTAACACTAGGTTCCCTCTGCCTAGCCTGCTGTGTGCGGGATACAGCGTGAAATTGATTTATTTTATTTATTTAGTCTGAGATCGAACTCGAGAGTACCCCATAGGTTTTCATTACGCGAATTTCATACAAAATATAGCAAAAACGATACATGTATAGTAGGCGTTAACTCAGCAGCTTTATATTTTTGCGCTTCATATTTGATATACATTTTAGCTTCATACCTACACTTGTATGTTAAGATAAATGGCCGTAGCAGATGGACATATAAACTACAAAGTGATCCTGTAAGGGCTTGAGGTACGGAACCCTAAAAGTGCACGAAAACTATTTTATATAATTAATTTGAACATCTTAAGAAAACGTGACGAAAAAGTTAATTAATAATGTTATAATTTTATTTATATGTATTACGTGTTTTCTTGTATATGACTCAAGTCTTAAATACTTAACTATGTATACGTATTATAAATATAAATTTTTAATTATAATGATAAATCAGTAAGTGATTTGATAAATCAATTTAAAAATAACTATATAAAATATAAATAATTCTAAAATCATATAGTAATTTAGTCCCTAGTAATATCGTGAGTTACTCTTATATATTTACTAGCGGACCCGCGTGGTTTCGCCCGCTTGAACTATACGAATATTTATTAAATATATTTATGAAGTTATTTTCATTATTCAATTGGATTTGTAAGAAAATATAAGCGTAAATAATCAAAATAAGCAGAAAAAGAAGAAGTATTTAAATGTTTTTTTTTATATAAAAATCAAAACAGCTTTACGCCTGCTATGTATCCTGCCTACAGCAGGGTAGGCAGAGGAAGTCCTAGAGATCCTAGTGTTAACACACTCAGTTTCCCACTTTTCCACGATTTATATTTCTTTCGGCATTGCGTGGTGGCGGAACTCAATGCCGCGCTTTTCCATCAACACAGCGAAAAAAATTATCACTTAAACTTATATAAATATCTCGAATAAAACTAAATCTCCTAAAGTATTTATTATAATGTTGTAATCTTACTTAACTTAAAGAATAACAAAAAAAAATTAAAGAAAAATAAATTACCTTTGTTCCTAGACATTTTACAAATAATCACATTATAACTTTTATAAGAAATTTTACATAGATTTTATATCCTTTCACTCATTTCACAAGTATCAAAACAAAACACCTTTGCACCGATCGAAACACGAAGAACGATTATTCTTATCAATTTCCTTCGACAGAATGAGGTGTGTAGAGCGCATAATATCTAGAAGTGTCATTTATTGTGTCATTAATATGATAACGTTAATGATTACTAGATTAAGTTATTAGATTTTAGAATTATTATAATCATTATATGCAAATTGTGATATTAATATGTTTGCTGCCTGTTATTTGAGTATAAGTTTGTAAAAAAAAAAAATTTGCTTAATGTGATCACCTAAAGTGATAAGGTAAACCTATGTAAAATGAGATCTCTAATTATCGCCATTCCTATACTTCTTTGTTTTTGTTTTAGTTTCACGCTATATTCCACACATAGCAGGGTAGGCAGAGGGCACCTGGGAAACTAGTGTAAAGACACTAACGTGCCCCACTATGCATCGATTTTCGAGCCCTTGCGTGTTGAGTTTGAATGGTTCATTTCCTCGCTCGTTACCAGAGCAAGGAAATGAAGGAAAATCAAAAACATGATAAAACTATTTAATCGGATTATACCTTGTATATTTTAATATTAAATATCATTGAAAGCCTGATGTTTTGAATACTGCAGTATACCATGGTCACGGATAATACTACCTGTATTAATCCGATTTCTGCTTTTTATTTTAATACATATTATTTGTACTTCAAAACGTTGAAAAAATGAAAAATGTTTATATTTATATTTTATTTTGTCGCTGATAATTATTTGTATATAGTATTACGTATAGTTCATTTAGTGCAACGATGATATATTTAACACTAATAAGAAATACTAGCGGCCCAAAAACGGTTTCACCCGCTTATTGTTGTATTTAAATTATATAATTATACGTAAAACTATATACAAATAATTATCAGCGACTTTTTTAATTATGGACAGAAAGATCCAATTATGATTTATTGATTTCAATTTAAATATAATATATTTTATAAGATTAACACCTATCTCATATACAATAAGGGCAGAGAGAGAGATTTAACATAAAACAAACTCTCTCCTCCTTTAAAAAAATTGTGACATTTTTCTGTTGAGCGACAGATATATTTTTTAAATACAATAAAATGTGTCTTTGATCTCAAAAATGATGGGAGTGGGGGTACTCAATTGGTTCAAAGCATCTCTCAAGATTTCCGCGCCCTATCTATAATTTTTTATATCTATGTCCAAAATGGTGGTATCAGTAGATAAAAAGATATTGCAACACAATTTTTAAAGATTTGAATAACAATTATTATTGACACAGATACTTGAATTGGTTAAAGATTACTTAGGTATATTGTGATAACCAAAAGTATTACTTGTTTACAAAAAAACCGACTTCAAACAACGAACTAAAAAATAAATAATAATCTTACATAAAGTTAAACGTACTTTGATTTTGTTAAACAAAAATAATTAAAAAAGGTTTTAAAATTTTTAAGTCGGTGCCAAGTTAAATAAACGGGCCCAGTAATTTTGGTATTGTAGTAAGGTTGTTGTAGCATTAGCTTGACATTAGATCATTTGCATTAGATATGTGTCCCGCACATACCTAATGCAAATTTAAGACATTGTGATTTTCTCATAGATACCATTGTCAGAAATGGACCAAAAAATGGGACCACACGGGAAGCAAGCTTTCAAATAAAAAAAAATCAAAATCGCTTCACCCAGTCAAAAATACTGAGGTAACAATCTTAAAAAAAAAGTCCTATTGATAACTGCCTTTTCTTACAAAAATCGGTTAAAAATAGAAAAAAAAAACATTTGTGTACTTCGGCACGCATGTAAGCACTTATACTTCTGTTGATTCATGGTGTTTGTAGCTAATTTCATGATGTCGGTTTATCGTAACAGGCCAGACGACCTAATCACAGTCGCCAAAGCCCAGTTTATAGGCAAGATTCATTCCTCAGTCTAACGACACACTGTCCACCGCCATGTAAGGCGGCGAGGCCAGATGGGGCCCAACGCCCAAAATCAGCTAATCAGGGCTAGCGTACGCAGGGCAGTCTTCTGCAGTCGCTAATCCTTCACAAGTATTCATTAAAACTCGTACATTTTCTTCAGGGCGAACTACTTTCGAGACTTTAAAGACTATCCCAGGTGCAACAGCAATGAAGTCCAATCGAAAAAAAACAAGCACAGTTTACGTATTGCGAGACGGCATCAGTCACGACATACTAAGTTTATTTATTTATTTATTTATTTATTTAGATTCACCAGTGGTAAAAAACATTAATTTTACAAAAATATTAATATTTTAATTCAAAATTACTACTAAATTACCTTTTAAGGTGAATACCTCATGCAACATTGGAGACTAGTGTACAAAAGTTTAAAAATATATATATATTAATTATTGGTAAAGTCTAATTACATAACGTCACTATAACAGTTCGGGTGAGCTCGTCACGTAAGCCTCCGCTTCATTAACATTCAATATTGTAATTTTGGTCAAAGCTTATTTTGATCCATAATATGTGTCGTCCTACACATTGTTTGCCTTTATAAAAAAATCGGGCCATTATAGACTTTAAATTATTATATTCACTCAACACGCAATGTCTCCAGAATTCAGCAGAAGTGGAACGTGGATCGAACGTGGAACGGAGTGTCTTAACACTAGGTTCCCTCTGCCTACCCTGCTGTGTGCGGGATACAGCGTGAAGCTAAAAGAAAAAAAATATTATATTAATTATATATTTGGTGCGAGTCTTTCAGTGCACCATATTTATCAGTACGAGTACGAGTACAAGCACGTTTACTTACTTATAGTACTACTTAATGGTTTGACTTGACCGCTGCCTTCCGTCAGCACTCACCTAACATATTATATGAAATGACGGTTGCGACACTCGTCAGTATAATAATAATAACTACTAATAATAATGTAGATTATAATATACATAATTAACATTGTTCATTATATGTATTGTTATGTATATTTTATTTCATCGATTATTTTTTTAATACACCATATGGACCGCTCGAGGAAATGAATTACTTAATACTTTCATTTTTATTCCTCAGGTAACGAGCCAAAGCGCGGCGTTGAGCTCCGGTACTTAACTCGCAATGTCTCTAGAATTCGGCGGAAAGTGTCTTAATGGGAACGGACTGTCTTAACACTAAGTTCCCTCTGCCTACTCTGCGTACGGGAAACAGCGTGAAGCTGATTTAATTTGATTTGATTTAGTTAATAATCTCAGTTTTTATTACTATTTCACTAATTATTCACAAAGAAATTTAAGACGATAGAACAAGCATTACATATCGTATATATATAGTGTATATTGTCTCGAGAACTCGGAATAGGCTGAGCTGGCAAACAGACCACAGGTCACGGTTTTATTTGTTGAGAAGACAAACACGGACCTTCCCTTTAACTTTATGTACGTTTTACTAGTGTTACTCGAACTTCGAATGAAATGATGCAATCGTAAAGTTCGATAGTTTTGCTGCTTTGTAATTTAACTAGCTTTTACCAACGGTTTTGCCTGCGTTGTTAAATGGAAATAAATAAGACAAAAACAAATTGAGTACTTGTTTTTGTCGACAAAAAAACACAACGAAAGTTATTAAGATGATAAAGATCTACCGTTTTTATTATATTTTTCATAGTTTTTTCAGTTTCACGATGTTGCCGCACATAGTAGGGTAGGCAGAGGGAACCTGAAAACCTATTTTTAAGACACTCCGTTCGCATTAAAATACTTCCATTCCTCACCTTCTGCCAAATTCTGGAGTCATTGTATGTACAGCGGTGAGATTCGACGCTTTGCCTGTTTATACTATTAGTAAAATCATTATAATTAATAGGCACACATCTTTATATAGGCCCTCTTTCTCTCTCTTTTCTTTATCCCTTTCTATTATGTGCAACTCTTTTTCAATTATGCAAAGTAGTCTTGAGATCTTTACATCAAGCCATATTCATTGGTAGCTCCATCAAGCCATCGAAGCTTAGGTTTTAAGGGATTTAAGCAGACGTTTAGGGATCCTGTTAGCTGGTCAATAAGAAGTCTCATCCCCAAAATTCAGCTTAGCGTCCGGAGATTCCATGTACATCAGCGGATAGTTTGCTCATTTTCTTGATAGGTCGACGTGTTTTGATGGGTTTGATATCTTGCGTTTTAGCTTTAGGTTTCATAATCGATTTGTTTTCAGATGGGTAAGCCATCCGCACCCTCAGTCTTCTGACGGATGTACCACCTTGCCCCCAAGACATACCCGTTTAGTTCAGGTTTGGTCCCTGTGCTGTTACCGACCGGTTTTAAATCGCTGGTTACTCGATTTTCCTCCTGTATTTTTAGCTACCATTTATAAGTCAGGTAGTGGCACTCATATTATGGCACAGCATTGCCCAGGGGTACGAACATTAATGTAGATACTAGGACTTAGTGATTTCACTTTTTTGAAGTCCTACCACGTTAAGTAGTGGCAAATGGCATTTGTCGGTATCTGGATAAAGGGAACTCCCCACCACCACGATTTCACCTTACCAAGGCCTTACATCACACGATGTTACAGACATTGTCGGCAAAACCGTCACCCTTACGACACGACTCCCTTTTATTAGTTTATCTAAGGGACAGTAGACCTAGTACCTCCACTGGCTTTTAAGAAAAAAGAGTTTTGACGTAATAAGGGTTGCATTTTTTCCTTAAAAAAGGCGGAAAAAAAATAATTAAAACGTTAAAAAAATCTGTTTAACGCTAAAAAACTAGATATGCCCAAGGACTTTTGCCTCTAAGTTTTCACTCAGCCACTCAGCACTCTACTTTATAGCCTCGATTTGTTTTATAAGATCGGGACTCTTTAAATTCGGCGTCTGTCTGTAAATATGTTGGTTGCGGGTTTGACTTTCATATGGAGCAATGAATTATTTTTTGTTTCCCCCCTCTGGTAGCAGGATAAAGTGCGGCGTTGAGTTCCGTCACACAAGAAGCAATGATTCGAAAAAGAGTGTTGGGCACTAGGTTTCCTCTGCGTATCCTGCAATACGTAGTATAGAATATGAATGAATATTTAATGAATATATTTTGTATCAGTAAATCTAAAAACCCATTTACTGCAACGATATATTGTGGCCTTGAAACTATAACTACATAGTTTTCCGCATTTGCTGTCTTAATTTGTACTATGTCTGACAATTTCCTTCTATGCAAAATAAATAATACTAGGTACCCTAACCTGGATTTGAACAGGAAACTTTCCAAGCCGTACTACTCTAATAGAACATTGGTGGGTTAGATACAATTTTATATATTTTCTTTTTAGAATATTTAGGTACATATAAATTAACTCACTTAGTGCAACAATGACGTAATTGTAATTTTAAAAAAATCAATTGTATCGATTTCTATTTACAAAATGACTGCGTCTCCTGCAATATTTCACAAAATGTAAGCAAGTTCAATTTGAAAACAAGTGTATTGTTGCTCCAAAAAAAATGATATTGTATGTTTATCTTATTCTTAATCATAAATTTAGAAATAGAAATCTAGTCACCGTTCCTCTTCCATACCTATTGCTTTTACTGACTCACATTGTCTCACGTTTTATTTTATTAGTATCTCTGAGGCTTTATCCACGTGAAATTTTGAGGTAGTTTTTAGTTTTTAGTTTAGTGTTTACATCACGCTGTATTCCGCCGCTAGCAGGTTAGGCAGAGGGAACCTGAGAACAAAGTGTTAAGACACTTCGATCCCATTAAGACACTTCCCCATATAAATCCCATTAAGAACGTATGTTGAGTGATAGAAATCAACGCCACATACATTATATACTTACTTTGTTTTATCGGCGACTTCACGCGTTTGCAACACGCAATGCCTCCAGAACTCTTTGGAAAGTGGGGAACGGAGTGTCTTAACACTAGGTTCCCTCTGCCTAGCCTGCTGTGTGCGGGATACAGCGTGAAATTGATTTATTTTATTTATTTAGTCTGAGATCGAACTTGAGAGTACCCCAT
Organism: Heliconius himera; assembly: GCA_021202915.1. Classification (NCBI taxonomy): domain Eukaryota; kingdom Metazoa; phylum Arthropoda; class Insecta; order Lepidoptera; family Nymphalidae; genus Heliconius; species Heliconius himera. Next base: position 231,346 of record JAJHJA010000073.1, read on the forward strand.
AGGTTTTGATTACGCGAATTTCATACAAAATATAGCAAAAACGATACATGTATAGTAGGCGTTAACTTAGCAGCTTTATATTTTTGCGCTTTATATTTGATATACATTTTAGCTTTATACCTACACTTGTATGTTAAGATAAATGGCCGTAGCAGATGGACAGATAAACTACAAAGTGATCCTGTAAGGGCTTGAGGTACGGAACCCTAAAAATGCACGAAAACTATTTTATATAATTAATTTGAACATCTTAAGAAAACGTGACGAAAAAGTTATTTAATAGTGTTATAATTTTATTTATATGTATTACGTGTTTACTTGAATATGACTCAAGTCTTAAATACTTAACTATGTATACGTATTATAAATATACATTTTTAAATATAGGTTCTTGAATATAATCTAGAGATATAATTATAATGATAAATCAGTAAGTGATTTGATAAATCAATTTAAAAATAAAATCTAAACAATTCTAAAATCATATAATAATAATTCTAAAATCTAAATAGTTCTAAAATCATATAGTAATTTAGTCCCTAGTAACATCGTGAGTTACTCTTATATATTAACTAGCGGACCCGCGTGGCTTCGCCCGCTTGAACTATACGAATATTTATTAAATATATTTATGAAGTTATTTTCATTATTCAATAGGATTTGTAAGAAAATATAAGCGTAAATAATCAAAATAAGCAGAAAAATAAGAAGAAGTAACTAAATGTTTTTTTTATATAAAAATCAAAACAGCTTTGCGCCTGCTATGTATCCTGCCTACAGCAGGGTAGGCAGAGGAAGTCCTAGAGATCCTAGTGTTAAGACACTCAGTTTCCCTTTTCATTTAAACTTAAATAAATATTTCGAATAAAACTAAATCTCCTAAAGTATTTATTATAATGTTGTAATCTTACTTAACTTAAAGAATAAGAAAAAAAATAAAGAAAAATAAATTACCTCTGTTCCTAGACATTTTACAAATAATCACATTATAACTTTTATAATAAATTTTACATAGATTTTATTATCCTTTCACTCATTTCACAAGTATCATAACAAAACACCTTTGCACCGATCGAAATACGAAGAACGATTATTCTTATCAATTTCCTTCGACAGAATGAGGTGTGTAGAGCGCATAATATCTAGAAGTGTCATTTATTGTGTCATTAATGTGATAACGTTAATGATTACTAGATTAAGTTATTAGATTTTAGAATTATTATAATCATTATATGCAAATTGTGATATTAATATGTTTGCTGCCTGTTATTTGAGTAAAAAAATATTTGCTTAATGTGATCACCTAAAGTGATAAGGTAAATCTATGTAAAATGGGATCTCTGATTATAGCGATTCCTATACTTCTTTGTTTTTGTTTCAGTTTCAGGCTGTATTCCTCACATAGCAGGGTAGGCAGAGGGCACCTTGGAAACTAGCGTAAAGACACTAACGTGCCCCACTATCCATCGATTTCTGGGGCCCATGCGTGTTGAGTTTGAAAGGTTCATTTCCTCGCTCGTTACCAGAGCAAGGAAATAAAGGAAAATCAAAAACACGATAAAACTCTTTAATCGGATTATACCTTGTATATTTTAATATTCAATAAATATCATTGAAAGCCTGATGTTTTGAATACTGCAGTATACCACGGTCACGGATAATACTACCTGTAGTAATTCGATTTCTGCTTTTTATTTTAATACATATTATTTGTACTTCAATACGTTGAAAAAATGAAAAATGTTTATATTTATGTTTTATTTTGTCGCTGATAATTATTTGTATATAGTTTTACGTATAGTTCATTTAGTGCAACGATGATATATTTAACACTAATAAGAAATAAACCAAAAACGGTTTCACCCGCTTATTGTTGTATTTAAATTATATAATTATACGTAAAACTATATACAAATAATTATCAACGACTTTTTTAATTATGGACAGGAAGATCCAATTATGACTTATTGATGTCAATTTAAATATAATATATTTTATAAGATTAACACTTATCTCACATACAATAAGGGCAGAGAGAGAGAGAGAGAGAGTTAACATAAAACAATGTTACACTCTGTCCTCCTTTTAAAAAGTTGTGACATTTTTCTGTTAAACGACAGATATATTTTTTAAATACAATAAAATGTGTTCTTGAATCTCAAAAATGATGGGAGTACTCAATTGGTTCAACGCATCTCCCAAGATTTCCGCGCCATATCTATAAATTTTTATATCTATGTCCAAAATGGTGGTATCAGTAGATAAAAAGATATTGCAACACAATTTTTAAAGATTTGAATAACAATTATTATTGACACAGATACTTGAAGATTGGTTAAAGATTACTTAGGTATATTGTGATAACCAACAGTATTACTTGTTTACAAAAAAACCGACTTCAAACAACGAACTAAAAAGTAAATAATAATTTTACGTAAAGTTAAACGTACTTTGACTTTGTTAAACAAAAATAATTAAAAAAAGTTTTAAAATTTTTAAGTCTTTTTCTCATTATCTATGAGAAAATCACAGTCCCAAAAATTGTCTTAAAATCACAGTCTTAAACATTGTCAGAAATGGACCAAAAAAATGGGACCACACTGGAAGCACTAGCTTTCAAATAAAAAAATCATCAAAATCGCTTCACCCAGTCAAAAGTTCTGAAACATAAAAAAAAACAATCCTATTGATAATCTTTTCTTACAGAAGTCGGTTAAAAATAAAAAAAAAACATTTGTGTACTTAGGTATGCACGTTAGCATTTACTCTTCTTTGGCGTTACAGGATCAAAATCTTTCTAAAAATTTTGTCCTTCGCGACATCTATATACATACATATGATTGTAGAGAAACCTACTCTAATAATAATAAAAAAATATATTTTAATACATTAAAAGGAAGTTTTATAATAAAGTATTTAATAAATTTTATTTAAATATTATGAAAAAAAAAATATTTGCATATCATTTAAAAAACTTAAATCTTGACTCATGGCGTTTGTAGCTAATTTCATGATGTCGGTTTATCGTGACAGGCCAGACGACCTAATCACAGTCACCAATGCCCAGTTTATAGGCAAGATTCATTCCTCAGTCTAACGACACACTGTCCACCGCCATGAAAGGCGGCGAGGCCAGACGGGGCCCCAGGTCCCGGGTGCAACAGCCAAATGAAGTCCAATCGAAAAAAAAACAAGCACGTATTGCGAGACGGCATCTATGACGACATGCTAAGTTAGCGTCACTATAACAGTTCGCGTGAGCCCAGCACGTAAGCCTCTTCTTCATTAACATTCAATATTGTAATTTTGGTCAAAGCTTATTTTGATCCATAATATGTGTCGCTCCTACACATTCTTTGCCTTTATAAAAAAATCGGTCTTAAAAGTTTGGGCCATTATAGACTTCAAATTATTATATTTGTTATAGTTAGTTAGTTTGTTATAGTTGAGGCCAGTCGTGGCGCAGTGGCACGAGGTGTGATTGTAAAACCGACTGGTTGTGGGTTCGATTCCCACTCGAGGAGATGAAATATTTATTTAAATTTATATTTCCATTTCTTCGCTCTGTTGTCGAGGTTAAGCGCGGCGTTGAGTTCTGCCACTCAACACGCAATGCCTCCAGAATTCGGCAGAAAGTGGGGAACTGAGTGTCTTAACACTAGGTTCCCTCTGCCTACCCTGCTGTGTGCGGGATACAGCGTGAAGCTAAAAGAAAAAAAAATATTATATTATATTAATTATATATTTGGTGCGAGTCTTTCAGTGCACCATATTTATTAGTACAAGTACGAGTACAAGCACGCTAGTATTTAATGGTTTGACTTGACCGCTGCCTTCCGTCAGCACTCACCTAACATATTATATGAAATGACGGTTGCGACACTCGTCAGGATAATAATAATAACTACTAATAAGAATGTAGATTATAATATACATAATTAACATTGTTCATTATATGTATTGCTATGCATATTTTATTTCATCTATTATTTTTTTAATACACCATATGGACCGCTCGAGGAAATGAATTACTTAATACTTTTATTTTTCTTTCTCTGGTAAAGAGCCAAAGCGCGGCGTTGAGCTCCGGTACTTAACTCGCAATGTCTCTAGAATTAGGCGGAAAGTGTCTTAATGGGAACGGACTGTCTTAACACTAGGTTCCCTTTGCCTACTCTGCGTACGGAAACAGCGTGAAGCTGAATTAATTTGATTTGATTTAGTTAATAATCTCAGTTTTTTATAACTACTTCACAAATTATTCACAAAGAAATTTAAGACGATAGAATAAGCATTACATATCGTATATATAGTGTATATTGTCTCGAGAACTCGGAATAGGCTGAGCTGGCAAACAGACCACAGGTCACGGTTTTATTTGTTGAGAAGACAAACACGGACCTTCCCTTTAACTTTATGTACGTTTTACTAGTGTTACTCGAACTTTGAATGAAATGATGTAATCGTAAAGTTCGATAGTTTTGTTGCTTTGTAATTTAACTAGCTTTTACCCAACGGTTTTGCCTGCGTTGTTAAATGGAAATAAATAAGACAAAAACAGGTACTCAAAACACAACGAAAGTTATTAAGATGATCAAGATCTCCTGTTTTTGTTATATTTTTCATAGTTTTTTCAGCTTCACGATGTTGCCCTGAAAACCTGAAAACCTATTTTTAAGACACTCCGTTCGCATTAAAATACTTCCATTCCCCACTTTCTGCCAAATTCTGGAGTCATTGTGTGTAGAGACTTATTGATTTCACTCTTTTGAAGTCCTACCACGTTAAGTCGTGGCAAATGACATTTCTCGGTATTTGGATAGAGTCAATACCCCAGCACCACGATTTCACCTCACCGAGGCCTTACATCACACACACGATGTTGCAGACATTGTCGGCAAAACCGACACCCTTCCGATCCGACTACCCTTATTAGCTTAGTGAAATAATAAATGAATTATAAAAAAACAAAACACTCGACTAAATAAACTAAATTAATATATCTAGTAGCACTTGTGGTTCACCGATTTAACAGTTACAAGGGAACGCAGCAACGGACATACATACGTACACGCTAAAAATATAACCCTCCTTTTCTAGTTCGCCGCAGTCGAGTAAAAATAGCTTTATTTTAATTTATTCTTCTGTAAACAATAGTAGCGCTGCGGCTATAACAAGGCCCATACAAAGTTAGTTCGACTTGTCTAGTTTAATCTAACTTCACTCAACCTTACTATATGTGAGTATTCTATGACACTTGAGTTTTATCACCGAACTCTTTTACATATTCGTATTTACCAATCGTATTATATATCTATATACTTTGTAAATATGTATATAAAATTATCGTATATCGTGTTTGGTCGTTTTATTGATAATAAGATATAATAATACTGCGGCCAGTCTTGGCGTATGGGCCCAAGCATGTGACAGTAAGCATGGTAGGTTGTGGGTTCGATTCCCGCTCGAGGAAATTAATATTTACTATTATCATTTTTTCGCTTTGGTACCGAGGCAAAGTGCGGCGTTGAGTTACAACACGCATCTAGAGGCATTAGATTTCGCCAAAAATTGGGGAACGAAGTGTTTTAACACAAGGTGCCCTCTGCCTTCCGTGCCATCTGCGGGCTCACACGGGCATCACAGCGTGAGGCTGAAAAAAAATCCCTACAAAATCATCTTCCAGTTTAGGGTTGCGGAATATATGAGCTTAAGATTATTAATTAATTAATTAATTATTTAAAAATAAAAAACTTTTATTAATCCAAACATTATTTTAGATACCATCGTGGCGCAGTGGGGGTAAACCTGAAAGTTATGTGTTCGATTTGTGGGTGTATTTTATTTTGTGAGTATATTTTTATTTCCTAGCTCTGTTAAGAAGACAAAGTGCGATGGTCGGGTGTAAACTCCACACGTAATATCGCGAGAAGTGGGAATTTTATGTACATAACTCTTTTACCAATTTATATAATTAAATGTTTATATAAATATTACAGTGCTGGATCACTGCTGCTGGCTCACTCACCTTAGTCTTATTTAAATCTATCGTTTACGACTGCAAGTGCCGTAAAAAAAATTACGTAGCAGAGATTGAGACCATCGTCGCGTGCGACTTATACATTTAAATTATAAATACACTAAATTTTCTTGATTCGATTTCGCGCGTAGTGTCTTGACATTAGGTTTTCTTTACCTTCTTTATTATGCTACGAAAGGCATAAATAAATGTCTTATAAGAAATTCGATATCAAATATTTAAAAAAACCCAAATCATTTTACAGAATCTATTATTTAGCTATTCCAGCATTTACTATCAAATTAGGGTAAAAAACTAAACATATTTCCTACAACACTATTTATTCTATAGGTAATCTGACAGCAAGGTACCGTTGTCTTTGAACTCAAGTCACGTTTGAACTTCTAGTTAAACGAATTTCCACAATTATGTTATCTACGACAGATGTTGGGTGACAAAGATTAAGCTTGGAATCTCAAACTGTAGATACAGAAATTAAATATAATTTTCGCCTATAAGTTTTGCGTATATGGATTTTGATGATAGGTGTGAAACATGTTCTGTATTTAAATTGTGCAGAAAACCACGCTTGTAGCCGGGTGGGTAGATGGAGTCTAGTGTTAAGACACTCCGTTCCCCACTTTCCGCCGAATGTTAGAGACGAAACTCACCGCCGCGCTTTGCCTTGACACCAGAGCAAAAAAAGCTAATTATTAAATATTTCAAATTTTAGAGAGGAAATCGAACCCACAATCTATCGCTTTAAAGTCACACACATTTGCCCCTGCGCGACGACTGGTCCTGGTGATCATAATATTATTTAGCAAAAAAATCAAGAATCTCTAGTAAGTGTATATATATGTTTGCGCTAAGCAGAAAACATAGTGATCCGTCACTCGCTCTCAATAAGCGTACGGAATACTAATATACAGCCTAAATAATTTAAACCTACCTTCATACATATTTTCCTATATGCCCTATCTAAGTGTATTTTATTATGTGATCCTAGTTTCGTGCATTATTTATAACGAAGTTGCCAGCTGCACTATCTCGATAGATTCCCTGCTTCATATAAATTCTTCCCTATATTGAGGACGTAGTGGCGCAGTGGGACAGCGCCTGACTGTAAAATGTGACAAAGATGGTTGAGGATTCGGTACCAATTCGGGGAAATGTTTTTTTTTGAATAAATTTATATTTTTATGCTTTGATAGATGAAGTACGGCGTTAAGTTTCGAAAATTGAGAGGGTCAAGACACTTCGTTCCGCACTTCCCAGTGGCGTCGCTCTGTATGTAAGTTCCCTGTGTGTACCTTGCTATGCCGGGTAACGTTATAAGCTAAATTTGCTAATTTCCAAAGTTTACTGCAATTTAATTGACAAAAAAATGTATTATTCATATACATTTTTCTAAGAGTATAATGAGGCCAGTCGTGGCGCAGCGGTACGAAGTATGACTGTAAAACCGACTGGTTGTGGGTTCGATCCCCACTCCAGGAGATGAAATATGTACTTAAATTTATATTTTCATTTCTTCGCTCTGGTGTCGAGGTTAAGCGCGGCGTTGAGTTCTGCCACTCAACACGCAATGCCTCCAGAATTCGGCAGAAAATGGGAAACAGAGTGTCTTAACACTAGGTTCCCTCTGCCTACCCTGCTGTGTGCGGGATACAGCGTGAAGTTGATATAAGAGTATAATATGGACTTACAACTATTTTATCAAAAAACGGGCTAATATTAGTTCAAAATAAATGTTTTAAATAGATTCCCAGGTTCACTCTGCCTTCTCTGCTATAAGTAGGATGCAGCGTGAAGCTAAAAAAATATATTTAATTTTTTATCTGCAACATTTCGCTTACAACGAGACAATTATCTACAGGTATGTAATTTCTTAGGGGAATCCATATATTTAGATCTTAAGCTTAAGAATACTCTCACGATTGCATACAACAGAATTTTTCATATACTCACATTAAATAAAAAATGTATGTCCGTACATGTATATAGGCGACAGTGTCGCGCCAAGATATTTGGGTTGATGTTGCTTTATCTTCACCCTTACATATTGTATGGGTTTTGCTTGGTGCATTTTTGAGCGCGGGCTTAAGCGAAGCGAGTAATTTTTGTCAAGAACAAAATATTATTTTCTAAATCGCTTTGTTTCTACAGTAATGAAATTTTGAATTATTCATGTTGTGTTCTTTAAAAATTGTTTCGTTTCAGGTAAAGCGTCTCATTAAAACAAGCTATGCCTAGAGTACTCAGCTGGAAGTGGCGTATGGAGGAAGTGTCTTAATGGGAAGTAGAGTGATATAACACTAGGTTCCCTGGTTCCCTCTGTCCATCCTGCTATGAGCGTAAAGTGTAAAGTTAATAAAATGCAGCTTTTTCTAGCCTCAAGCTTATAACTGCTTCAACTTGACTTGGTTATGGCTTTATTAAAGGAATTAAAAATAAATACAGAGAGTAGAGAATATAAGCACGTAATAAGTAAAATATTCAGGCCAGTACAAAATAAATATTTATTAATTAAGTAGCATTGAAAATGCTGTTTTCGATGCCGTCGACTCGTATCGTCTCCAATATTTTAATTAAAACACTTTACGTAGGTAACAGTTAATTCAATGTACATTTCCTTTACGTTGTTTTTGTTTTACTAATTAAAATATATTTTACATACAAAAATTTTATATGAATATTTACATACATATAAGTATGGTATGTCGTATTGAGACCATTGTCGAGCAGTGGTACGGTCTAACTGTAAATGCGTTGGTTGTGGATTCAATTCTCGCTCGGGATAATGAATTATTTTAAATCCCCATCTGCGGCGCCAACACAATGTGTGGTGTAAAGCATTGGCGTAACTAGAGATATTTTCCAGAGGAAGGATCTGCACTTTAGCTTTGAACAGATATGTTCGTATGAAGTTTTCTTTTTATTTTTTCAGGGTTATTTTATGTTAGTAAAATTTTTGAGGCGTACATAAGATAGACATACTCCTATTCTTACGCTCAATGTGTTAATTTCTGTCACTCGGCATGCAATGTCGCGAAAGAGTAGAACAGAGTGTCTTAAATTTTCTCTCCCTATCCTGCTATATGCGGGATAACGCATGCGCGATAAACCTAAAAACAAAAACGTAAAAAAGTGACAAGATAACGTAAAAATAATTTGAGTTTACATGTCGTGATAATTAATACTTTTTATATTACACGTGATATTTTTGTTCCCATTCGGGAGAAAGATAGCAATGTTCAAAAAAAATTGTTTCCGTTCCCTTACATTAAGTCTGATCAGCCAACGAGTTGCACTGGGTTTTGTCACCCAACAAACCTTCTAATATAAATTATAATTATAATAATAAATAAATTATATTTTTAGTATGTTTTTTAATTCCGAAAGGTATTAAATGTTAAATAGATTCCATAGGATAATCTCATCGCGTAATAATTTTAGTGTTTCATACATAGTGGGTATACTTTGTATGAAACAATTTAAAATTATTACGCTACTAGAACGCAGAACAAAAGAGGCGCGGGTTTAAATTCTGTTACGTTCAAATTTAAAAATTTTAACGTAACAGGCTTTCTTAAAACTATATTTCTTCCTTAAGTTTGGAGTAAAACTTTCAAAATGTTGCTGTCATGTCTTGCGAAGTGATCATTCAAAGCAGTATCTTTAGGTTGTGGCAACATAAATCCGTTGTAAGGAGAATACAAGAATTTCGACTAGCTTGATGAGAACGTATGGTTTAGTGGTCAGATCACCTGGACAGCTTACAAAAAGCGCTCGTTCTAATCCCGCTACGGTCAAATTTTTGGAAAAAGTATAGAACGTGGTGATTTTTTATTATAGTCTTTCTTTCAAGTACACATATGAAAATGCGAGAGATGCGCCAATATATAAAGCACATTAACCACGTGCCCGTACATTACCATAAGTGTTTTCCATATATATTTAAATTGAAATGGAATGTTTATAGTTTTTTTTATATTTCCAAGCACGTCCGACCACGCATGGAGTGATTGATACCGATAACGTATGAAAACTGGTAAAATACTTGATATACGCACTGTATATGGGTTCTGAAGGAATATTGATAGATATGTGTATATTATAAAAAATATAGGCGTGTGACTATAAATACGACGGCTGTGGATTTAATTCTGACTCGAATACGGAACGAAATATTTAATTTTTATTTTTATTTTCCTTGCTTTGGTTACAAGAGCACGGTGTTGAGCTTCGCCATGCAGTGCCTCGAGAATTCAGGTGAAAGTGGGGAACTAAATGTCTTAACACTTGTTTCCCTTTGCGTACCCAGCTATATAGTTTTCTAAATTTGTTTTGTAAATGTATTTGTAATAACGGCCATGATATACTGGATAATACTAACAAAAAAATATATTATGAATAAATATTATAAATATAAATGTTCCAATAATATTAACATAATAATTATCATCTACCTGCACTTGAATTGCACATACTGTTCTGCACATATTGTTTTATATAAAAATGCTATAAAAAGCAACTTTCTATTTATATTTTTTGATTAATACCTATTGTATTACCGGCGATGTCGCGTCACCCTCGTGGTCAAATAGCCCGAGGTAACTCTAATCACAGGTACCAGCCAGTACAGGAACCTCGATCGACGCTTTAATTTAACTCGATGTCATAATATAGCCCGTGCCTTCCGCGATAAATAGGTCCAATCCAAAATAATTTAACTTCAAACCAGTAGTTCCTGAGATAAGCGTATTTAACCGTACAAACTCTTTAGGCTTATAATTATTAGTAAAGAACTCTAATTCATAGTTAACATTTATAATATAAAAAATATGACATAAACACTAATCAAATATAGACATGACACTGACATTATTATCTACTTTAATATTCCCGCGCTAATATATTATACATATTTACCTAAAAAGGCACCCTAATCTGACGTTGACCCACAGTTATTATGCCTAATCTACTCTATTCTGCCTAAAGGTAAAAGGAAGATTTATTTAATGAGTTTTTCATAATGCAGGACGGAATCCCAGCAACATATTCACTGCGCAAATAAATATACGAAACGTTCGACATGAAAAGCTGAGTGAGGATAATATTTAATCTGTGCAACCGTCATTTTGTTTACATTTGCAAATTATATGACTTTTTCGTATTTATTTAAATTTTGTTATTAAAAAAGCGCCATTGTAATTATTTTAGTATTTATAAATTAAATTCGATAGTAAATACAAAACTGTTTTCTTTTTTTTACCTCCGCGCATATACAACAGGATAACCAGAGGGAACTGAGTGTTCAGTTCAGACACTCTTTTTGTCCAATTTTAGAGGCGGAGTGGAACTTAACACCGCGCTTATACTTGTAACCAGAGCGAAGAAATGAAAATACTTCAATCCCTCAAGCGAGAATCGAATCCACAACCGTCTTAAATATACGAGATATGCGAAGATATGTTTATTTTCTTAACTCTATGTAATAAACATATTTCACCAAAATAGCATAGAATTTCATTTATTCGTTAACTACTAAGTAGATACTAAATGTAAATAACAACTGTCAAGAGATATAGTTTGGAGTGAACAAAGCAATGCAAAGCATTATCATTTCATAACAATGAAATAAATAGCGATTATATTAATAACATACATGCGATGGTTGTGGGTTTCATTTCCAGAATAAAAAAAACAGTAGATCTCTAAGAGGAGTATACGAATCTCGATTTATTCGAATTTTTATACGTTTCCCAACAATATGTTTATAGCATTTTTTTTTGCGCAAAAAAATGATGAACTAAGTATTTAATTTATGTTTCGCTTAAGTCATACTGTATATTTAGAGAAGAAATGTTACGTCAAAAGTTTGGACGGAAAGGGAAAGCTAAGATAAATATATGATGAACAGATACGCTGCTAAGCTCCTTAGGCGACATTTGCGACAGTTATTAAAGTAAACCACCTAAATATTATAACGTTCATGTGATATTAGTTCATTTTATAAGATATTTTGATTATGTATCCTTTAATAAAGCAAAATCAACTTTAAGACTTTTCCCGCATTGAAAGGTAGGCAAATCAGTGTTAGGACACTCCGTTCTGAAACAAACCTGTAACCGCAATTTATCCAAAATTGGGCGGTACTTGGGAACGGAGTGTTTTAACTCTAGATTTCCTTCGTCTACCTTGGGGGGTACAGCGTACAGCTATAAGGAAATATATATTGATATATTCAGACTTAATATCCGAATTTCCGACTTAATAGATATAAGTATAATAACAAAAAAACAAACACTCATTCGACAACATCCAAAAAATCGCGGGAAAACGACAATAATTTTGGCCTTCCTTTTTTAAATTAAATTCGTAATGACATAGATTCAAACAAAGGTTGAGATAATTATGTTTTGTTGCTTTTCTTTTTAATAAATATTGATGAGATTGAGTTGGTTATGGTGTCGATGTTATGAGTCTGATTACATTTGGTAGTATTTGGTACGAATCCCACTAAAGGGATATATTTTTTTTAGCGTTACACTGTATCCCGCGCGTAGGCAGAGGGAACCTGGGAACCTAGTTTTAAGACACTCCGTTCCCCATTATGATACTTCCGTTACACTTTGAATTATTTTCTTAGTAAAGAACTTAAGAATAGAATATATGATTTTTCAATAAGTTTATTCTTGTCTTTCATCCAAAAGTTGGGAAAAAGATATATTAAAATCTCACCTTTAAGTGGATTAGACAAACGGTTTCGAAATTTGTATATTAATAAAAAATCAGCTTCATTCTGTATCTCACGCACAGCAGGATAGGCAAAGGCAACCTAGTGTTAATACATTCCGAAATTTGAAGGCATTGCGTGTTGAGAGGCGAAAATAAACGCCGCACTTTCCCTTGGCACCAGATTGAAGAAATTAAAATATAAATTTAAGTAAAAGTTCGATTTCATCGAATAAGGATCGAACCTACAACCAACTGAATTTACAGTCACGCTTTGTGCCCTTGCGTTACGACTGGCCTTGATATTACTAAATAAATGCTTTTCAGTTTAGAGATTCAATAGAATTTTTATATTATAATAAACATACTCGCGCACACAATACGAGATATAGAGATCTTATGGACAATGCGGCATCTTAGTCCCTTATCACACTAAATGTTATATAAATATAAACATTAAATTACTACTAGGCAGTCATGGCAAGGGCATGCGACGGTAGACACAACGATTGTGGGTTCGATTCCCATCCGGGGGTACGAAAAATATTGTCATCTCGTTGCCTTGGTTACGAGGCAAAGCACGACGTTGATTTCCGCTACTCTACACGCAATGCTTTGAGAATACGTCAGAAAGTGGGGAAAGGAAGTGTCTTTATGGTAAACTGTCTTGTCATAACTGTCTTGTTTATTAACTGTCTTGTTCATTAGGTTCCTAGAATACCTCTGCTTACACTGCTAAGTGCGGGATACAGGGTAAATTTAAACGAATGCTTCTAACTTATTATTCTATATAATATATATATATATTTATTAATAAAAAATCTGCAAATAAACAAATCACCTGTCTACCTGCCCCAAATCCCCGCACCCCCATTTTGTTTTTTAATATTAGCTTGCTTAACAAATAAAAGTAACTAATTAAAAACTTACGTAAATATTTATAGTAATATGATATTTTTAGTAATACATATATATCTCTTAAAGAGATAAATTCACAGAGGCTAACTTTTTTTTCTGTTATTTTTCAAATAAAAGTTAAATTCTCTCTTTATTTCTCTATTCATTTTTTTTATATTAAAAAAACTTTTTAATAGTAAAATAGTGCAAAAGCGACCTAATCTATTTCGACCTGTCCAAGGAATTCAATATACCAGTAATTGCCGACCGATAGGAAGTATTGTGGAACGTAAAATTCTTATTATGCGATAGCAACGAGGTGACTTTTAATTTCGTATTTAATTTTAAAATATTTTTGCAGCTATCAAATGCTATTATGAATTATTAATATTTACTGAGAGAAAAACTGGCAAAGTGCAAGTCGGACTCGCGTTTCTCTCGCGCATTTTCAATTTTTTTATCATTCAGGCAGACATGAAAATAAATCATTCCCTCAAGTGGGAATCGAATCTACAATTGTCGTGATATGCCACTGCACCACGACGCCCCCACAAATTCCATATTTGAAATTTCGATATATCCATAATCAGAAGTACGAGTATATGAATATTAAAAAACTTAACTGAATTTACTTTTAAATAAAACTGTTTGATATCAGAAAGTATCTATAAAAAATAACAATTCTCAGTATTAATTATTGATTATAATTAAGTAAAAAAGAAGTAATTTTATTATGTGTATACTTAAATCCTATAAATAGCTCAATTATGTAGTCATTATCATGACTAACTTAACGCCGTGCAATTAACACCGTTAGTCACGTAACAAAGAATATAAATATTATTTAACAGTAAGAGTGGAGTATAATACTACTACAGTTTCTTTATTTGTCCAGCTTTATTTATTTTTTAATTTAATTTTTATGAGTAAAACTATAAAAAAGAGAAGAGAAGATCTCAGGATTTGTCCATGTCGGGAAAATGAGTGACGAAAAAATTACGAAAACGGTTTATGAAGCAAAAGTGAGAGGTAAGAGAGGCAGGTCATAAGTTGACCTTCGAGAACACAATATTAATGATACTGGATACTACTTCCAATATCATTAAAATTGTATCCTCGGGCGTAAGTTTTAGCTTATGTAACGAGGATGACTTGTATAAGGCGGGTGATGACAGTGGAAGAGGCGAAAGAGATATGCAGATACCGTAGCGTGTTGAGCTCTGTGTATCTAAAAAAATGTCATGCACATCGCAATTTTTTTTACATTTAAGTAATAAGAATTTAATTTCATACTTCGTACTATCAAACTTTTGATACGTCTATATTTTAAATATACAACACTCCAATTGAGAAATGAATCTCTAAAAACACTATTAATTTTCTTTTACACTTTATCCTGCACACAATACTGGTTAGCGCCTGGGAACCTAGTGTTAAAACACTCACGCTTGAGTGTGGAAACTCAACGTCGTGCTTTGCCTTGTCACCAGAGCGACGTATTAAACATTTCATTCCCCCGAGTGTGAATCGAACCTAAAACCGTCGCGTTTACAGTCGCACCTTTGTGCCACTGCTCCACATCGGCCTCAATATTCGAAAAAAAAACTAAACAAATTACAAGAAAAAAAAAACTTAGCTACTTAATGAAAGTCGACTAATCAAACGTGTTTACATGAAAATGGCAAAAACAAAGTAAGTCCCATACAAAATTACAAATAAGGAGTTCGCAAGAAACTAAATCATATTGTAGTATCTAATAATAACGGTTAATACGATTTATTGCAAGTAATCAAAGGAGCTACGTCCAGTGTAAGATGATATCTGGGAAGACCACGTTGACTAGTGACGTGATGCCATTTAAAATTGGTTTAATATCTATAAAAAGAGATTGAATGCCTCCTGTTCTACAAAAAATGGAGTTTTGTACAAATAATATTGAATATTGAATTCATTTTTCACACGTCACAAGCAATTTATCTTGTAAAAGTTATTAAAAATAGGGAACAGAGTATATTACCAAAACATTCTCTCTGCTATATACATCGTGTGCCCACTGTGCTTAAGAAAACCTTTAACAGCTGTATTTAACTAGTTTAAAAAAAATAATGGACCGTAGACATGAGTATATGGTTTAAACTTTAACTCGATATCTCCAAGCGTTATTGAGATAAAGGCTCTTGATAGACATAGACAGACGGACAATAAAGTGACCTTGTAAGGGTTAATTTTTTCCTTAAGAGATATGGAGCCCCATATATTAGTAGTAACAGTAGGTAAACATTATAAAAAAGTTTACATATTGCTCAATTGACGTAATAAGACAGTTTCTAAGTTTCTGAAATATTGCAGGAGACGTATCAAAGGTTGTAAATAGTATACATTGGCATATTTAACTCATTTTATAAATACTGTGAAATTACATATTTGTTGCACCAAACGATATCACTATATAATTATATGTGATATTATTATATAAAAAAAAAATCTAATCAAATCAGCTTCACGCTGTATCCCGCACACAGCAGACTAGGCAGAGGTACCCTAGCGTTAAGACACTCCGTTCCCCAGAGCGAACCAAACCAGAGCGAAGAAATGAAAATATATTGCACTGAATAAAATATATTATTGAATATACAAGAAATGAAAATATATTATTAAGTATATTCCACTTTAAAATTTGTTCTCTAATCAACAGCGGGTTTAACCAGTTCCGTCTTCCACTACACTATACCTCACGTATAGTCTAATAACTTACCGTTAAACCTGATAGAATATACTTCCATTGTGGATGGACGGAACTCCTGACCACTGTAACGGGAACTATTGTATTGACTATACTCAGATATGATGCCGGTATTGTCCAATTTATTATTGTAAGGTCTTGTTCATAGTGATAAATTTTGTTTATATTTAGAAGTTGTATCAAGACACGCGCTAGAGCATCCAGCCAAGTTCAAGTAGAAACACGCAGTTGGTATTTTTGACTTCGCTATTTTTTACTACCAAACCAAATATCAGCGTAATAATCCAGCAGAAGCTGGAAGTAATTTGCAAATATAATAAAGTCTGAACCTAAAATGTTATCGAGTGAAATGATGATGAGATTGAGTTTTATTCTGAATAATATAACGCGGTACACATTCCGATTTTTTATTAAATACCTATAAATTTAAAGTTTTCAGATTTTTTCCTTTATTTGAATTATAAGTTCTCACCTCGCGCCAAATTTCATAACTATATGTCCACAATCTATTACATCATCGATTACGCACCGAATTTACTCGTATCTTTAGATTAAGTTGATTTAGAAGCTTGATTTCAATAATAATATTAGCTTCATACCTCCACGCGATCTCGAAAAAAATAGTCTCGACAGACGGACTAACGGCCAACAAAGTGATCCTATAAGGGTTTCGTTTTAACCTTTTGAGATACGGAACCCTAATAATAACATACATGAGATATAATTTGTGTATTATTAATATTGGAAATGAAGTTTTTAATATTTTGATTTCGCGCTCTGGTAACAAGGCGAAGCGTGATAGAGGCTATACTGAGTATGTTTCCTGACTATTATTATTACCATTTCTGGTTCCTAAAAATATACTAAAAAAAAGATATGTGAAGAAAATTTAATAAATGAGTAAATACTATTTTATATGAAATAAACAGAAACATTGACATAAAAGTATCAAAGCAATAATACTAATATTTTATTTCACCATTTACGCCGCGAAAATAGAGTGCGCGAAAGTCGATAACAATTTACATATATGGTAAGTGTTTTTGTGCTGTGAACTGTGTAAACTAATTTGGAGTTAAAATATAAAAAATTGTAACATCACACTTTCTCCTGTATAGAAAATTAAGGAGAGGAGTCTAGTGTTAATACACTCCGTTCCTTAATAAATATAACTTCACACTGATAAATATAGATACACAAAACTATTTAACAATTAAATATATGAAATATGGAACGAGACCAGTTGTGGCGCAGAGGCACGAATTGTGACTGTAAAACTGACTGGTTGTGGGTTCGATCCCCCCTCGAGGAGATGAAATATTTCAATTTCTTCGCTCTGGTGTCGAGCTAAGCGGCGTTGTGTTCTGCCACTCAATACGCAATGCCTCCAGAATTCGGCAGAAAGTGGGGAACCGGGTGTCTTAACACTAGGTTCCCTCTGCCTACCCTGCTGTGTGCGGGATACAGCGTGAGGTAGATAAAAAAAAATGTGGAATAAATAAATAAATAACCCACCTAGTGCGAGTGAGATTCGCTCACAAAAGTTTCCGTAGCAATATATATAAAAAGGCAACAAAATCATTTTGTAATGTTTTCAAGTTGTAATAAGCGTATAAATCAATTTTTTTTATACGTTTTCTAAATAAGTATTTTTCTTTCCTAAGTGTGGAATAAAACTTTAAAAATGTTTCAAAAAAATATGAATTTCCCATTATTTTTTAGTAACTAACAACTAACGACCAAACGAATGTTTATAAATAAGTATATATAGTAATAAATTTTATATATTTTTATTATGTTAAAAAAAATTAAGGAAGTCATAAAGGTTTGATTTGTGTAAAACGACCTTTACAACATCCGTTCAATCCTTGATAGTTGATGTACGTTGCCGAAATAATGATATATTGTGTTTTGGTGTAATGGGTGTGGGAAATATTTTACACATGAGATTAGAATGAGTGAGGTTTGATGTACCTCTAGTTGTAGTCGGTATATATATATAAAATTTTAGTAGGAGTAGGCAGAGGTAGTTTAGTGATAAGACTCTCCGTTCCCTACGCACCGTCAAATTTACCGTCAAATTTTACAGACATTGCGAGAACCTAAAGGTCGCGTTTGTTTACCAGAGTTGGGAAATGAAAATATTTTAAATTTCGCTGAGTGGAGGATCAACCAATGATGTTCTATTGCATCATGACGACCTTTAGGTTCTGTTTTTATTTTCACTTCTCCACGCTGTATCCCGCACATACCGGTGTAGGCAGAGGAAACCAGAGAACCTAGTGTTAAAATACTCTGTTCCCATTAAGCCACATTGTTTTAAATTTTCCGCCGAATTCTGGAAGCATTACGTGTTGAGTGGCGGAACTCAATGCCACGCTTTACTCCGTTACCAGAGCGAGGATTTGAAAATATTAAATATTGCATTTAATAAGTTCTTAAAATATTAAAAAAATGCTGTTGATTTGAGACCATCGTGGCGACGCGATGGTTATATTTCAATTAGTATACCTCGAAAATAAGGTGAAATTGGAGAGCGGAGTGTTTAAGATGAGGCGGAATCTATCTACACTGCTATATGAAAAAAAAACCCCATAGACTTACTTTGTTTTGTTTAAATTATTAATTCTCCTCCAAAGTCAATCTCGAATATTAAAAACAAATTAAATATAAGTAGAGCGAAATTTCCATTCACATCATTTTTGAGTAAAGCACATGGTTATTGCGCCGCGACGGCGTTAAGCACATCTAATTAAGCTTAATCGGTTATGTACACAACATTCCTATTAATGTTTCAGTTGTTATCTTTATTATTATTTTAACTATAACTTGTTGGAGATTACGGAATACTATGTGATTATTTGGTCTTGTTAAATGAATTGAGTATTTAAAACTAGGTTTCATTTGCCAAAGTTAAAAAAATTTGCTTCACGCTGTATCCCGCACAACTTATAAAAATTTTCAATAATTCACGCTTTTTACTACATCTGGACGAAACAAACGGCGGAAAGTGGGGAACGGAGTGTCTCAACACTAAGTTCCTTCTGCCTACCCTACTGTGTGCGGGATACAGCGTGAAGCTGATTTTTAATTTTAATTTTATATAAAATATTTACTTCTAATAATTTAAACTAAACTAACGTCAATAATCCTTTGCTTAACCTTCAAAATGTAGGGCTCAAAGCATAATGGCACAGTATTGGAACCGGATGGAACTAACGATATACTTAATATAGAAAATTGTGATAAAACGCAAAAATTATTTACGTAATAGCCAAAACTGAAAGTATAAACAGTGATTATTGAGTTTAAAACTCCATACAGCTTTGTTAATTGAATAATTTGTAGACTATTAAAAGTTTTTAGAAGCATCCGTTGCTTTTATAGAAAAAGTTCACATAGCTCGCTTCGCCTATTTGTCAAATTAATAGTCTTTTCTTGGGATAAATCTGGTTTTCTATAGCTGGATAGATTTAAATTGTCATTTTTTTACGTAGTATAGTAATGGTACGTAGAGTGGTATCGCCACGGCACGAAGTGTGACTGTAAAACCGTCTGGTTGTGGGTTCGATCCCCACTTGAGGAGATGAAATATTTACTTAAATTTATATTTCCATTTCTTCGCTCTGGTGTCGAGGCTAAGCGCGGCGTTGAGTTCTGCCACTCAACACGCAATGCCTCCAGAATTCGTAGAAAGTGGGGAACGGAGTGTCTTAACACTAGGTTCCCTCTGCCTACCCTGCTGTGTGCGGGATACAGTGTAAAGCTGATTTAATTTTAATTTTTTTATAGTAATGTTCACTTATTGCGATTGGAATACGTCTTAGTATAATCAAGAAAAACATTCTTGAGAGTTTTACATATTCTTGTTATTTATTTCTTATATTTATATTTATTGCTAGTTAAGCTGAAAATAATTAGAAAATATAATGGCACAGAGGGACAGCGTCTGACTGTAAGCGCGATGGCTCGATCCCCATTAAGGGGATTATTATTTGACACACGATGCCTTCAATTCTAGCGAATGGAGAACGGAAAGTCTTGATACTTGGTTCCCTTTGCTAACCCTGAATGTGAGATGTAGCGTGAAGCTGAAAAAAAAAGAAAATAAAACAACATATATATACGCTTCCACATATAAATAATAACTAAGCACTCCGTGCATCAACCTGTAGTACATTGGATATTCAGAGGTTGAAGTACCTAGACTAGGCTTTATAATATGAGCCGAGTTCCTTTTTAAAAGGATACTACCGTATTTTCCATTCTCTACAGTGATAGGTTAAATTTATAAGTGCCTTGGGATTCTATAATGATGTACGTTCATAAATTTTCTAACATCTGCCGTTCGTGGAGCTTAAATGAGGGAAAGGCGCTTATTCTCTGTGTTAGGTGATAGTGGGATCAAATACCTATATATTATTAAGAACATACTAAAAATATATTTGTAGTTTTAAACATTTTTAAAGTATTAATCCACACATAGGAAAGAAAAATACTTATTTAGAAAGCGTATAAAAATTTGAACGTAGCGGGACTCGAACCCACGCCTCCTGGAAACCGAACAGGCGCTCTGACCACTGAGCCATACATTCTCATCAAGCTACGTCGAATTTTTATACGCTTGTTACAACTTCACGAAACTACTGGATTTAAAAAGTTTAAATTTAGCATGTAGGTAGGTTAGGTAGTCGAAGGGAGCACAGCAAGAGAGGTTTCATTGAAATTCCTATAATAATAGAAAGAACGATATTCTCTATTTCCCGACTGCTAAGGAAGGGTTATGTTTTTCGCGCGTATCTTGTATGTATGTAATATTCTTTATTACCTCGTATCTCCAGAACCGCTGAACGGATTTACATATTTGAGGTATCGTTAGATTCGCATTAGCAGCCCAAGTGTTCTTAGATAGGTGACGTTAATAAAAAATAATCGTGGCGGCTGTGGGACGCCATTGGACTTAGTTAAAAAAAATTTTTTCGTTTCGAATACCACAATATGGGTACCAAATTCAAGAGCTCAATTTCAGGATTTCAAAAAGGTATATCATGATTATCATTACCGTAATAAATTCTAACAAAAAAATGAAAAATAAAAAAATATTTGTAAAAACAAAAACCCCGACTGCATCAAACTAAAAAGAAAATTAACAAGCCCAATAGTTTATTAAGATTAACAGTCGGGGCCTATAAGTAATTCTTCAATCAATAAAAGCTTTAGGGACCCCGCATAATTTAAAGAAGTCCCGACTGTTAATCCTAATAAACTATTGGGCTTGTTAATTTTCTTTTTAGTTTGATGCAGTCGGGGTTTTTGTTTTTACAAATATTTTTTTATTTACTATTAAGGTCAATGTAAATAAAATTGCAGGTGATGCTTTGTTAAGTATCGAAAATATTTTTTTCCTTCACGCTGTATTCTTTACATAGCAAGGTAAGTTAAGGGAAACAGGGAACATAGTGTTTAGACACTCCGCTCCCATAAAGACACTTCCGTTGCCAATTTTAGGGCCGAATTCTGGAGGCGTGCGTGTTGAGTGGCAGAACACAATGTCATGCTTCGCCTCATTACCGGAGAGAAAAAAGTATTAAATATTTAATTCCCCGACAGGGAACCGAACTCACAACTGTCGCGTTTACACGTTTCATGCCCACATTCCGCTTAGCAAGCTATATTTTTTTCGTACATATTTTTTGTACATTTACATAATATATGTAGGTAGGTTCATATAATTTATAAAAAAGTATATGTAAAAAATTTGCACCTCGTTTCTAAGCATATTAGAGATAAGGGTCGGAAGCACGAACCTCCCGCGATCGGCGCCGGATGGGCCTTATCGAGAGATAGTTAGTTACGCTTTTTTTTCTAACTTTTTAATATGTTTTTTTTTATTTTCAGGTGTAATTTAATGAACAATTAGGTTTGTTGTTGTCATAAGTATTACGTTTTTGATATTTTAAAAACTATAGAATACGATTTTTATAATTTTTATACGTATTCTAAAAGAATATAAAAGATTTTCTCTCTCTACAAGTAATTTAAAAAATGTTTAATATATTTTATGTCTTATCATTTTTCTTTTATGATTTAGTATCTCAAAAGTAAAAAAAAACGAACTCTTATACCACTTAGTTACCCTTTTGCCAAGACCATTTATTTAATATTAATATGGTCATCCAAATATAATAGTAGTGCAGTACAAACAAAGTTATCACGAGTTTGATATCCATGTGGGGAATGTATTGATTCATTTCTCTATTCTGATAAGTAGGAGAATTTGGCCATTCTGTCTTGAAAAATGGAGATTAGAGTGTCTTATCACTAGGTTTAGTCCTAGTCCTAGTTAGTTTAGTGCTATGCGGGTTAAAGCGTGAAGCCGATAAAATAATAATATGTAAGTGTAACAGTAAAAACAAATATTTCCAAGTGCATCTCTCATTTTTAATAAGCTCTAATAAAACCACTTTGTAAATATAGGGTTAATTAATAGGCAGTTGCAATAAAAAATAGGCTATCATAAATTGAGATCAAGAGGGAATATTTTTAGGCAAGAATAAATATTTTATACTATTTTTAGGCTATCGTGGTGTAGCAGTGCAGAGTCTAACTGCGACGGTTATTGGTTCGATTCCACTAGGGAGAATGATTTACTATCATTTCCTCGGACCGATGATAAGAAATGAGGCGTTGAGTGCCGCCATCTAAGAAAAATTTATAAAAAACGTGGGCGAAAAATCCGCGTCTAATTTATTTTTCAGGTTTCGATATAAATTTAACCACCATAAGTAATACTTAAAAAACTTCTTCAAATCGTATATAAATTTACATATTTCAAAGGGAGCCATTATGCCACAACAGTTTACTTCCCGTAATAGCTTTAATATTTTATCAACAGGCCTGAAACTTTGTAGCGGCTCCAACGGTCGCCTTACCTTAATTTAGAGATTAAATCTTATTTTACTTAAATTTTGTCATAAGTTAAGATTATACACAGACACTAGTCGTCTCCCACGACTTTACACATTGCCTGCAAAATTGAAAACGGAAAACCCGTTTTTTTCATTTCCGTATGGAATTTCGAAAAATTCTCTGTTAGTGTCATCCTACTTTCTGTCAGTCTCTGAGCAACGGAAAAGTTTTATAAACAACTAGCGACCCGCTCGCGGCTTCGCCCGCACATCGTTTTTCGTTTTATTATATTTGTAAATGCGACCAATAACATTTTTTACTATATATTTACCACATACAGATACCGATCCATTACGATTATATTATAAGTATAGATTAGTAACTTTTTCTAAATATTATTCTGTTCTCCACTTTCCGTTCGAAATCGAAACATCGCTTAGTGGTGACGGAGTTTAACAGCGCGCTCTGTTCTACCAATTGACGACCGAAACCACGACACGACAACACGATAGCGTAATTGCTATGTTGAAATCCTCAATCTAGATAAGAAAGGACTCGAATAGTAAAGCCGTGTTATTGGTATGCAATAAACTTGTACTCCTGCCGTTTCTGATTAAAATCGTATAATGTTTGGTATGTGTGATGAGTGAGAGCGGGAGAGGTAGCTACCAAAATGCCTATTTTTATTGTTCATATATAAAAAAAATTACATAGACATAAATTTCCTATATAAAAAAATCAGCTTCACGTTGCATCCCGCACACAGCTAGCAGCTAGCAGGATAGATAGACGCAACTTAGTGTTAAGACACTCCGTTCCTCATTTTCCGCCGAATTTTGGAGGCATTGCCTGTTGAGTGACGTTAGTATTAAATAATATTTTCATTTATAAGTTGTTTTAATTAACATATGTATTTGTGGAATATTTATTTTTAAATATTGAGGCCGTCGTTAAGTTTTCTATATTGGTTTGGTGCAGCAGCGTTGAGTTCCATCATTCAACGCGCAATGTCTTAAAATTTGATTCCTCTACCGAACCTGCTATATGTGGGATACAGCGTGATGTAAAATTTTTTTTTTTACTTAACTCTGGACTGGCCTCTTTTTGCGTATAAATTTCGCCATTTATGCCGTTTGTTTGTATCGGGGACCAAAATTAATATGCCTTTACTTTGTACATAAATTGTGATCACAGAACTACTACGCGTGCGTTTTTGTGTTATTCCTAGTTATTTCCTAGTAATTGTTCATTTATACAATGAATCATAGAGTTAAAGATTTTTAAAAAATGTATCAAAACATCATTTACTCATTACTTAGTGTAAATGCGGCTAGAACTGTTTAGTTTTATCGTAAATTTGTGAGGTTTGAATGTAGAAATTTTATGTTTAGTTATTTAAATTTTGCAATTAAAATCAAGGTATGTCAGGCTATTACGAAAACTTACTGACAACAATTGACTGAACACGCTAAAATAATTAAAGTTACATATTAAAATAATTTACACAAAGACAGCATTACTACCATAATTGAATTTAAATTTGCTATATTCACCTACCTATATATATATATATATATATATATATATATATATATATATATATATATATATATATATATATATATATATATATATATATATATATATATATATATATATATATATATATATATATAATTTTAAGTTTAATTTCTTCGCTTTGGTTTTCAAGGCATAAGCGCGGCTTTGAGTTCCGCCATACAACACCAATACCTCAACAATTAGAAAAAGGTGAGGAACGGAGTATTTTAACACTAAATTCTTTGGTTTCTTCTGTCTACCCTGTGAAACTGAGAACAAAAAAATTAAATTACACATCTATTTCCATCAAAACTTGATTCAAACTTGCATCCATATTCGCCTCCAAATGTAAATTTAGTTTAGCGTTTCACCAAACCATATAGGTTCAGCACAATATCCTATGCATAAGGTAAATAAACAGGTTGGCAGCGATAACGGTCGGATGTAGTCCCACGATCGACGCCGGATGAACCTTATCGACCGGCGCTCTAGTTACCATGCAGCTCTACAGGTATGGGTGTGTATAACTCCAGCTTGTAATACCTAATAATGATTCATACTATATATACATATGTATGTATGTATGTATGTATGTATCATTTTTTTGTTTTGGGCAATGAGGTATAGCGCGGCGTTTAGTTCCGCCGCTCAACGTGTGTGTTGATGTGCGTGATGTGAGTGTGAGTGTGAGTGCGTGATGCCTCGATAATTCACGGGCCACGTATCCAGATGATGTGCATGGTTTGTGGAAGACATTCCCCAAAACCATGGGGCACCCATGGTAAATACGGTAGAGAACGCACAGTGAAGAGACGGCTCTACTCAAACGTACTCTATTTAAATCGGATGGAAAGTTGAGAGCGGACTACCTAATCACTGCGTTGTAACTTTTTTGTAGCTTAACTCTATATCCCGCATATTGCATGGCAGGGAGAACCTGGGAACCCAATGTTAAGGCACTCGGTTCCCAAACAGATGCTTCCGTTTCTCATTCTCCATTTAATTCTGAAGGTATTGCCTCTTGAACAGAATTCAACACTGTGCTTTACTTCTTTGCCACAGCAAAAAAAAAATTAATATTTAATTTCTTCGATTCGGAATTGAACCCACAATCTGTAGCGTTACTTATGGTAACGCTTGTACTCTTGCGATACGACTCTCTGAAATGCATTTAACAACCAATTTAGAAATAAATGAGATCTCACGCTTGATAGTACTTAAGAGCACTTAGATGAGCAAAGAGACCGCCGGTTGAAAATCAGTGGAGAACAATATGGTATTTACGAGTAACTTTTACTTTGTTTTTAAGAAAAAAAAAAAACAGCTTCACGCTGTATCCCGCACACAGCAGGGTAGGCAGAGGGAACCTAGTCTTAAGACACTTCGTTCCCCACTTTCTGCCGAATTCTGGAGGCATTGCGTGTTGAGTGGCAGAAGTCAACGCCGCGCTTAACCTCGACACCAGAGCGAAGAAATAGAAATATAAATGTAAGTAAATATTTCCTCGTGTGGGGATCGAACCCACAACCAGTCGGTTTTACAGTCACACCTCGTGCCGCTGTGCCACGATTGGCCTCTGTTTTTAAGAAAATTTAAATGAATAATTGTTTTCTATCGGAAGCCGTCGTCGTCGTTGTGGCGCATGGGTACAAAGGTGTGATTGTAACGCGACGATTGTGAGTTCGATCCCTACTCGGGGGAATGAATTTTTATTTATTATTATTTTCATATCTTTGCTCTGGCACCAATGTAAAAGCCCGGCCTTGAGTTCCGCCACTCCACATGCAATGCCAAATTCGGCGGAAAATGGGGAACGGAGTGTCTTAATACTAAGTTCTCTATATCTCTATACCCTGCTGTATGCCTCATTCCGAAATCGAGCCGTAGGTATTGGCGGCAAAGTTCAAAGTTGATTAACCTTTAGTAGTATTTTGTAGTATTTTGTGTTGACGTTATTGATATCTATTCGTAACTGCGTCACACGAAATACAGGTATGGATAAATATCATGAAATGAAAAAAAATCCTACGTCTAAACTGTTGAGGTATCTTGATTAATTTCTTTAGGTATGGGCTTAAAATACTTTACCCTATATGCTAGTTCCCGTAAAAGGAACACTGTCGCTCCCATCCTGTATATTATAAGTAAATTATGCTAGTCATTATTTAATTTGTATTTTAGTATCTCCTTTGCAAGTCCTAAACACTGTTTAGAGCTCTGTAATGCTATGGCTACGTTGAATTTATGGAAAAGTAAGTAATTTCTTCTCACATAATCTAAAAAAAAAACAATTCTTCCATTACAAAGTTGTTCTCAGTAAATTATTTTCTCATAAAATTTTAATTTTCGTGTAAAATAGTCTGAAGCAGACGTCGGGAACATCAAAGCTGTCATAAAATTCATATGATCCTATTCATGGCTGGAAACATCCCTACTTTATTGTTTTCTAAAGTTACATACAAATGAAATGTTTTATGGAATTAAATGGAATTGGCTGAATAATGCCAACGTTTGTTTGTTTTTTTTTATTAGATAATACCTTTAATTTATACTTTACTCCTTTTAAAGTAATATAGTATTAAACAGATTTGAGAATCTTTGTAGGACAGAAAAAAAATCATAAAAAAAGTTTACAAAGTCGTTTTTATTGCTTCAAGCGATCTCATTTCTACAACAGACAAATTTTGATGAAAATGATGAAAAGTCAATATAATATCTATGGCATATGATAAAGAAGGAGCAAAAAGAGAATGCATATATCAGCTTCATACTTTTCTCCACATAGCAATGTCAGCAGAGAGAACCTAGTGTCAAAACACTCCATTCGCCACCTCTCTCGCTCCCTCACTCGCTTGTTAAAATAGTAAAATTAAAATAACTAACTCCCTCGAGTGGAATATCATCCACAACCACACTGTAAAAATAAAAATATATGTATAAGATCTTTTTTAAGCTTTACACGGTCGCCGACGATAGGCAGAGGGAGGCACCTACTGTTAAGACACTCCGTTCCTCATTAAGAAACTTTCGTCTCTCATTTTTTGACGGAATTCAACGCCACGCTTTTGCCTCGTTACCAGAGCGAGGAAATGAAATCATAAAAAATTTCGTACATCGAGTGGGATTCGAACTAACAATCGTCGCTTTTACGGTCGCGCGCTTTTACTCTTGCGCCAAAACAGCCTTAATATAAAATTATTAAATCTTGCGTTCCAAAGTACCTACGATATTATGTTGTTGAACTAATGAAGAGGATTCGTAAAGCCTGGAATAATATTGAATATTGTTCTGTATTTTAGTTCAACGAAGTTTTTAAGCTTACAATATATCATGAGGGTTTCAACGTTTATAGGAAAACTAACATATAGTAGTTATAAATTATTATAAAAAACACTCCATTTTTCTTTTCCCGTCTGAATACCCGAGACGCTATATGTTGTATGGCGGATGTCATCGCCACGCTCTAGCTTATCCGGATAAGAAAAAAATAAAATTAACAAAATCTTTTAAAATAGTAATTTTATTTTCCTTTTAGGTATACAAAAGACCTTAGTAATAAGGTACTCCCTTTCATCTGTTTAAATAGATTTACGCATGATGCGGTATTTGTGGTTCAATTGCGGTGGTTCTTCTACTATGTTTTTTTTTCATATTTTTTATACCAGACCAGGCAAACGAGTTCTTTGGTCATTTGATGTTAAATGATTACTATTCGCCTTTAACACTTACAACACTAAAATTAGATTTTTAAGATATGTGTTGATCAGCTGAACACCTTTCGTTAGAATTTGTTTTCGTAATTAACAAATCCGGGGAAAAAATATCTAGTATACCGGGCAGTTGAACTGACCCAGGAATGTGGTACTGTTTACGCTGGCGTGCAGTACGGTAGAAGAATTTAGATGGTGATATATTATTCTTCGACAAGTAGGCCGTCATGGCGCAGGGGCACAAGAGTGTGACTGTAACGTGATGGTTGTGTCGACGGTGTAGAGGAAAAGTGCGGCGTTGAGTTCCACCATACAACACGCAGTGCCTCCAGATTTTGGCGAAAAGTGGGGGGCGAAGTGTCTTAACACTAGGTTCCTTCTGCTTGCCCTGCTGTGTGCGGGATACAGCGTGAAGCTGTTTTGTTTTTTAGAATTTTAAAAATACAGACACGGTCTACTACCGGTTATCCTTCTTCTAATCATACTGTTTTGTTGAAAATTAATTCAACAATAAACCAAATTTAACAAAAATCTTACAAAGTTTTATCTTATGGTTCATGAATTATATTCAAAAGAATATATGAACAAAAGTCCACGGAACAATATAAAATTATATAAAATTACATTTATATCCATTTATGTAATAAGGTACACACATACAAACTAAATATTAAAAGGTATCATTTAAATACTAATAAGCATAATTTAGTAAAATTTAAATCAAAATCTCTTTATTATATCGACGATTTGGTGCAACAATGACGTAATTGCACAATAAAAAAAAATATAATTTGTATGTATACGTAATGTATAGGGAAAGATTATTTTCAAACTTTGATTGCGTCTTCGTTAATATTCCAAGACGCACAAATACGTCGTTGTTGAACTAAATTTGCGATAAGCTTAAGAAAAAAAACGCAAAACGCTTTAATATGGCGACAATATGTTATATTATTTACAGATTTTGTACACGTAGAACAACTCCAACTATAAACTACCTGACAACTAGGCGTTGTGTCCCAAAACAGCATTATTAATGGGAAATTACAAACTTCGTAATAACTCGAGTTTAAAATGACATTTTACTGTACTCACGTGTCATATGAATGTTACATATTGCCTACTAATTTAGATGAATATGAACTGAAGTGAAGGTGATTTTAGCTTAGGTACGGGATCCAGCGTCCAGTTAAAAAAATCTTCATTATAGCTTATATTCATATCACACAGCCCGTCTGTGTATGCAGAGGGTATCTGGGAACCTAGTGTTGATACACTCCATTCCTAGCAAAACATTTACGTTCCCCATTATCCACTGGATTCAATAGGTATTAGGTATATGTTGAGTGGGTAGAAAGAGAAATGCTAGTTAGTGATCTATTATGAACGCTGCGCCTTATTTATTTACCACATCAAGGAAATGAAAATAAATCATTCATCCGAGCGGAAATTAACCTACTTGTATTAAATATTTTTCATCATCAGCTTCATGTTTTATTCTTATTATGCACGAGTCGGGCTCGCCCACTGAGGGTTCCGTACAAGAATTTAATCTAAAACCAGAGCCCTTTCAATTGACACCTCACTTAACCTAGCGGCTTTAATACCATTTTTGCCCACACTTTTAAGGCTATTGTTTTTTAGAATATAACCATAGATGTTTCAGATACCACAGTTCCACAGTTTTCAGAATTTTATCTAAACTACTTAGCCAACTTAATAAGTCTAATTCTATTTTTAGGATTTATCCACAAATGTAGAGTTTTCAGATTTTTGACCAGCTTATCCAACTTTTTGCGTAACCCAAGAATGAACTCCATGACGCTTAATCCAAAGCTACCTTTTAATTTGGCAGTATTCATATATATGTACATATACTATTACACTTAGTTTGTAGAGGTTGTGGAAACTACAAGCAAGTACAGGTCAACCGCATACCCGACAGAGTGCTTTGTTATGTGGCGTTTAACATATGTAACTATAGCACTGTGACACTATATATATATATATATAAGTCAGCTATTTTAAAAATATCAGAAAATTGCTCTTCTTTGAGAATATATATTTTTTTTATTTAGAAAACGTATAAAAAATTTAAACGTAGCGGGATTCGAACCCACGCCTCCTGGAAACCGACCAGATCGGTAGTATTTTTCTTTCCTAAGTGCGCTTAGGAAAGAAAACAATACTTTAATAATGTTAAAAATAATAATATTTTCTCCAAAGAAAGGCGTTGAGTTCCGTCACTCAACAAACACGCAATGTTTTAAATTCAGGTTGAAAACGAGAAACGGGGCATGTTAACATTAGATCCTCTCTAGTGTTTAACTCTGGTGACGGTCTTAGATCATCTATTTCCCTTTCACAATACAATTTAGGAGATATCACGTGTATTGTAGAACCGAATTCTGTACACCAACATCTTTGCAGTCTGGGAAAAAATAATTTGTAGTGTTTTTTTTGTAACATTATCTGTGTTTAGGTTTTTACAAATATTCTTTAAAGGTGACTTTATAATAGACTTTTTAGCATTTTTCAACATAATATTTCAGGACTTACTTTATATTACAGTGAAATTAATAAAAAATAAAAAAAAAATAAAAAAAAAATAAAAATTAGCTTCACGCTGTATCCCGCACACAGCAGGGAAGGCAGAGGGAACCTAGTGCTAAGACACTCCGTTCCCCACTTTCTGCCGAATTCTGGAGGCATTGCGTGTTGAGTGGCAGAACTCAACGCCGCGCTTAACCGCGACACCAGAGCGAAGAAATGGAAATATAAATTTAAGTAAATATTTCATCTCCTCGAGTGGGGATCGAACCCACAACCAGTTGGTTTTGCAGTCACACCTCGTGCCGCTGCGCCACGACCGGCCTCTATTATTCTAATATTGAATAAATACATGAATTTATTTCTGTACAATTCTGTGCTCGCTTAATGAATGTTTCAATGTTTATTTAAGGAACAAACATTTTAATCTATTATCCGTTATATAGTTATAGTTCCGTATCACGAAAGGAGAATAGGAATCCCTTTACTTACGGATTATTGTGTTGTCTGTCTGTGAAGACTGAGATAGCGTAAAGGTATCAAACTGAAATTAATGAAACTAACTATGAAATGTTCAAGGTACCTTTGATATCTTGGAATATAAAAAAAATCTAATTTCTAAGTTTTCTGGAAGGGATTCGAACCCACATCTGTGCGAATGTAATCATTCGACCATACATACCCAATTTCGGTATTTTGGAAGATGCCATTTGTTTGTATTATTATTATATAGTTCGATCATTTATTTAGTAATTGACGTAGAAACGGCTCGACTTGTTTACTTCAGCTACTTCCATAGTATTTTGTCCTATGGGATTTTACTTTGGGTTATGTAGCCGGTATTCAACCAATATTTGTCCTGCAGAAGCGAGCTATTTGTGCAATCTATAACTTAGGTCCTAAAGACTCATTGAGGCAAAAGTTTAAAGAAATTAATATATTGACAGTTGCATCTCAATATATTTTTGAAAATGTTGTTTCTTAAAAAAAAAAACATTAATAATTTTACCAAAATTGTTGATGTTCATAATGTTAACACCATGAATAGGCTTAATCTTTGTGCACCTGTAACTCGGTTGCATCGAATCCGCAATTTTTTGAAGGGATAATGTGTAACGCTTTTACAATGGGATCCCAGGAAACGTCAGGGAATTTTCTATATCACGATTTAAAAAAATTGTGAAAAGACGTTTGTGTGTTAAAGGTTATTACCAAATTAATGATTTTAAAAATGATAACACGCCTTAGGAATGAAATGCTCGCTCCAGTCTGTTTCAAAGTTATCATTGTCACAGATAATTAAATATGTATTTGTATAAAATTGATTTTAGAAAAATAAGTCGCTGAGTTCAGAAAAATGAAGCCCTGTACCTTCTTATTTTGAATAAAATTATTTGAATTTGAATTGAGTAGAAGAATGGGTGAAGCAGCCATATAGCACGGCATGACATCACCTGACCGTTAATTGGGTCGACTTCAGCTTGGGGCAATGATTTATTTTATATCCTTGTTGTGCCTAAAACAACAAAATGTGGCGTTCAGTACCGCCACTCTACAAGCAGTGTCTTCTTTTGCTATATTTTTATATGCGGAGTAAGTCGTGCTACAGTTACAAAAAACAGGATGGAATGGGGAAATTAAGACCAATCTTTCAATTTTTAAAATTATTTATTATCTTATCTATACATATAATTATATTTAAGTTTTCCTTTATGAGACTTACTTGTTTAACTAACACAGGTTCATTACACATTTCTAAATAATATAATATTATTATGATTTCTAAGTTAATTTTATGTTTATGTTTACTTGTAAAGAAGTTATGGATGATAGCCTAAATCTTACTTTGTTTATAAGGTTTTCTTTAAATTTGAATAAAGATATCTAAATATTTTTTTACTTTCACTGTTATTTTTTTATGAAATTTTTATAATAATATTGAAAATTAAAATGAAGTAAAATAGGAAGGTCGCTAAATATTTAATCAAACAATAACTCAGGGCATTCAAAATACAATGTACCAATATTTTTGGATTTTTTATTTATCACTGTTTTTTCCAAAATTGTGCATATAAAAGTGGAAATTGTAAAAATAATATAGGTTTCACCAAAAAATATGGAGCATTTAGGAAAAATATGTTAAAATTTATATATTATGATTTTGATCATGTCTATGGATAATTTACATATTATATTTTACGAACAACTCTAATACTGTGTTATTAGGTAATCTTAAGTGCATGTGATTTGAATTAAACATTAGTCTTATTTTAGTAACTGTTTTCAATGCATAAAATGTGCTTAAAGTGCCTTATGTACTTAATGATTTAGTAAAATTTTAATTATAGTGTGACGAGTTGAGATTGTTTCTAGTCGGTTGTAAATAGCTCAATTTAATCATCCATTTAATAGGATAGGAAGAGAGAAATTGATGACAATACTCTCTATTTCTTATTTTTCTTCAATTTTAGTATATTATATGTTCAGTATCTCATTTTGCCTCATCTGTCTCCAATAAGGTTGAGTCAACAATAGTCATTAGGTAGTATCTAAATCTACGATTATTTCGCATATTCAAACATTTTGCCCATATATAAGCAAGGTAGACAGAGGGAACCTAGTATTAAGACACTTTGTTTCCCGTGTCTTCACCACGGAATCCTAGACTAGGATTCAGATTTTGTTCTTGGTGAAAGATGCTGTTACTCATAATGAAATCAATTTACAAAATTCACTGCAAATTTTACATTATAATCGAAATCATAAATAACATACTTAAAAGTAAATTGTGACACATTCTTCTTTGACCTTATCCTCACGATATTATACTACAATCTCAACTGGCCTATAATATTTATCTATGAACGCTTTACATATTAAAATTTATACCTAAAGTTAATATAATGATTTTATAATTTACTAGGATATAATATTTTTTTCTTTTTTTTTAACGTAACGTCTTCTTATATGTAACAATTATATTTACAAACTATTTGTTCTAGAAGGCATAGGATTAAAAAACACAGTGGTCCTTTAATTAATTCTAAGGGAAAGCCTTACATTATTGGGGTTTATTAAAATTGACTACAATGAAGTACATATATTTTTTATAAATATAAGTGACTAGATAAAAAAAATAAATAAAACTATAAAGAGGAAGGGAAGATAGGCTCTGCTTTTTGTATACTTAATCCATAACATGTTTATTAAAATTATTTAAAATATTACTAAATATAACAATTAATAATATTAATAAACAAACAATGTGTCATTAGAGGCCGTCGTAGCGCAAGTGCCCAAGCGTGATTGTAAACGCGACAGATTGTGGGTTCGATTCCCACTCCAGGAAATGAGCGCAGCGTTGATTTCTGCCACTCAACACGCAAGGCCTCCAAAATTCGGCGGAAAGTAGAAAACGGAAGTGTCTTAATGGGAACGGAGTGATTATAACCACTCTTGTAACCCCATTTACATTATTTATCTGTTAGAACTATAAACAAAATTGTTTGCAAAGTACAATTTATGTCCATTTTATTAACTTCTTTGTAGCTTCATCCATTTCAAAGTTTACACATTTTTATTTTCTGTAATATTTTTATAACTTTCATTTTACTGCGTGGTATCTGATGGAACCTGATGTCACGTTTTTCAAAGGAAAAGGTGTTCAAAAGCGTGACATCAGTTTCAAAAGTATATTTTTTTAATAAACCAAATAATTGGAATTGAATCACCGTGTTAAATGAACATATCTAAGAAGGTTAATTGGAAATACCGTATTTATATCATGTTTTTTTTTAAAATTTTAAGCAATTTATTTGAATAGAATTCATCATTTTCATTATTCTCATATAAAAAAGAGAGGTTATGCAGACAAAAATAATATTTTTGACAAATAATATTTGAAATTAATCTTAAGCTTAAAATTATTTACAGAGCTAATAAATATTTGATGTATGTATGTATATTTGACTAGAGTATTACGCTAGGTTGATGTTTACACCGACGCCGGTAACGAAGTCATCTCTTATAAGCGGAAGTAGGGCTGGGTGTCTGAAACAATATTAATATACATGGTTAAGCATATTTGATATGAATATTGATACAAATTTGCGCAATTTATCAATATATTGATAACAATTGTTCAATTAAATTTAGTATACCAAAAGGGTGTGTCCTATGTACTCTTATGTTGTTGGTGTTTATTATTATTAATATTGTTGTAAAATTGTAAATTAGTACTTTGTAGAAATCTTTACTTTATTTATCTATTTACAATCTTCATTATTTATATTTATTAGTTACAATATCAGTGTTAAACAGATAAGTATTACTTAAGTACAACAAAACTTAAAAACAAAAAATATAAGCATCTGTAAAATGATTTCAAAATTATTTTAGGTCATATTACATTTGCAGCAGAAAATATAGCTAGCTCTCTAAAACTTGGTCGTAAACAAACTTTAGTATGGAGCATGTAACATATATACATACATATATGTATGTACATGTATGAGAGGAAATATACGCACTCAGGCATAGGAAGCTTCATGGCTCGAGGGCCGTTATAACGCTTAAAACGACGTGAATCCTCGACCCTATAGCAAAGCATGGGCTCGGGCATATTGTATATCTATTTCCATGTTATGAATATGGAAGGTGTTTGACACCGATGTAGTTCAGTAATTACTTTTTTGATATATATAATTAATGTTGTAAGTTCGCATTCTAATTTTGTTAGCTTCACACTTAATTCTGCATATAACAGGGTAGGCAGAGGGAACCTGGGAACATAGTGTTAAGGCACTCCGTTCCCCTAGTTTTATTTTTTATATGTTAAATGGCGGATTTCAAAGCTACGCTTTGCCTTGATGCCAGGGTGAGGAAAATGAAAACATTCAATATGTCATTCCCCCGAGTGTGAATCGAATCCAAAACCGTCGCGTTTCTACTGTCACTTGCTTGTGCCTCTGCGCCACGACGGCTACAAAAATAGTATTAACTGAGTTAAATTACCTGCTACATATTAAATACAGCGTAAAGCAAAAAAAAGATAATGAACTACGGTTCGCATGCAACGTTTCTAAGCTATCTTCTCGCCTGGAAAATTGAGGACAAAGTGGTATTTCTCTTTCTTACTAGTTAACTACCCTGCCTTCATTACAAATTCTATGAATTACATAAAAAGAAAAAATACGACAAAATCAAACAAAAAAATAATAATCCATAGGTGACTTGGCGGAACGTACAAAACAAGAACAACTCACTTACAACGGCGAGTGCTTTGGTGTGCCATGCAATATTTCTAAAGAGCTTCTTACTATTTTAATCATCTTTAAAGTATTATTTCACACTTAGGAAAAAAAATGTGTTTAGAAAACGGAAAAAAATTGAACATAGCACTATATGAATCCGCGCCTCTAGGAAGTCCAAACGCTGTGACCATTAAGCCGTACGTTCAAATGTTGAGTTTCAAGAGACGAAGGTAACGAATTTCACTATGTTAAAATTTTATACATTTTCTAATATCTAGTAAAATATTAGAAAATTATAATTAGTGTATATAATTAGTGTCTTTGACTTTATTTATTTAACAAGAATTTGAGAAAAGTATAAAACTAAGACAAAATCAACAAAAAGAAGCCTTCGCGTCGCACAGTGTATGAATGGAAATGGTTGCATTCACAGTTTGTGGGTTCAATTCCAATTCTTGGTGTGATTTTCATTTCCTCGCTCTGGTAACAAGACTATAACAAAGCGAGACATTCAACACGCAACATCTAAAAAATTAGGCGTGGGATTGTGGCGGCGTAAAGCGAAAAAAAGGCAACATCAACGAAAAAAAAAAAAAAACCTATAGGTGCAAGGGGGGGGGGGGGTGGGTCTGGGGGGTTAACGTACAAATCAAAACAACTCACTCCGGCGCCGGCCACGGTGCATGCTTGTGTGTGGCTGCGCGAGCGCGAGCGAGGAGCGTCATCACCGCCCGCTTAGTCGGCGACATGGCGGCCCGCGCCCCGAGCAGCGGCCGCTTGCGACCGCTCGCAACCCCAACCGACCCACCCGCACCTGTTGACAAGTGGTTTTTTTTTACGTGATGATATGCTGTTGGATTTTTTTTTATTTTCACGCTGTATCCCGCTTATGTTAGGGTAGGCAGAGAGAACCCTAAAGACTAAAGATTTCAGGGTAGAAAAAGAGAGAGATAAAAGAAGAAAGATTGCGTGTTGAGTGGCAGAATTAAATGCCGCATTATAGTATAGTAAACAGATTAACAGAATAAAGGAAGTGAAAATAAAAAAATATACATTTTTTACAAGTGGAAATTGAACCCACAACCATCACTGTTACAGTCTCACTCTGTGATATAGCGCCAGGATGGGCTATAGCTATTGGATAATAAATTTATCATCAAATATTGGTTTAAATTTGATTTTGGTACTTTTTCGCACCTGTTGACAGGTTTTTTTTGCGATAATAAGCTTGGAGTATAGGTTCTGATTTGTTTTGTTTTTGTATAGGAGATGTGTATAGTGGCGTGGACCGTGTCTTACAGTAGGGATTGTTGTGAGTGCGTTACCCACTCGGGAAAATAAGATTATTTTCATTTCGTTTCTCAGTTTTGCATTAAGTTAGGCAAGCAAGAAGCAGCATTGAGCTCCATCATTCAAAAAGCTAGGACAGAATGTGGAGTACGAAGTAAATTAACACTAGGTTTTTGCCTACACAGGTGCAGGAAATGGAGGCAACTAAAATAAATTATAATTTCTTGAGTTGCAAAGGGCGAGGCTTAGATGAAAATAATTAATGGAAGCAGCAAATAATTATTTTAATAATACAATAATAATTATTATATAAGTCTTTATTTTCCTAATAAAATATTAAAAATAAAAATAATTATTTTTGTATATGAGAATTTTATAAAAGAAACAGCATTTTCCAAGTCAGTGATATTGAATTCATTATTAAAGAGTATTTTTATATTTTCTCCATCTTCTCTACTCTATGCGGAAGGTACGTGAAGCTAAAAAAGTATTTTTTTATTAGAATGTAGTACTGTTTGCCCTTTTAACCTTGACATGTTCAGCAAGTTTTGTAGGAAGCTAAGTTAGAAGAACTTTGACCTTGATGGTGAGTGTAATCAACGATTTACAAGCGTATCCAAATGCTCTACAAATTTGTGATTGCAAAAGCTCTTCTTGCTGAAACAATTTTCAGTATTTAATTTCATATAAGGGAAATAAGGGATTTTTGAATTCGTTGCCTATATAAGGTGAACAATGTCTTCGCGTTTTAATTTTATCTCATAAAAATATATATATACATATATTTAAAAAAATGAAGAAATATCTTCAAACTTGAGGCCGGTCGTGGCGCAGCGGCACGAGGTGTGTCTGCAAAACTGACTGGTTGTGGGTTCGATCCCCACTCGAGGAGATGAAATATTTACTTAAATTTATATTTCCATTTTTTCGCTCTGGTGTCGAGGTTAAGCGCGGCGTTGAGTTCTGCCACTCAACACGCAATGCCTCCAGAATTCGGCAGAAAGTGGGGAACGGAGTGTCTTAACACTAGGTTCCCTCTGCCTACCCTGCGCATGTGCGGGATACAGCGTGAAGCTAATTTAATTTTAATTTAATTTATTTCTTCAAACAAACACATATCAACTTAACGGCTATATAAAAAAAAGTCATAACACAAACAAAAAAACCAAGGAACATGTCCAATTAAAAGTACCGAAATGAAATAATGTACGATAATTAAAATGTATGGAAATAAGCTTAATGCATTCATTGTTGAATACAATTATCAGCCTCGGGCTTGCAGCGGTCGGTGACCCAATTATTCTACTGTATCACACTTGTTGGGAAGTATTTAAATAAATCAGAATTAATTCAAGCGAAATTCGACGTCGATATAACTATCATTTACTGCCTGTAGAGAGAAGTTGAGAGTCGTTGTGGATGCGATTATTAATTGGGAAAATGTTTAAGCTTTCCTTTTTTTACGCTTTCTTTTTTTTTTTCGGTTTCACGCTGTATCCCGTACACAGCAAAGTAAGCAGAGAAAACTTTGTGTTAAGATTCATTCCCTACATTCTTCCCAATTTTGAAAATGTTGCTTATTGTGTGACAGAATTCATCATCATCTTGTTATCGGACTGAGGTAATGAACATTATTCATTCCCCCGAGTGAAAATCGAACCCACAACTTTATTATCTTATAATTTAATAAAATCAGTATCTCGCACACAGCAGGGTAGGCAGAGGGAACCTAGTGTTAAGACACTCCGTTCCCCACTTTCTGCCGAATCTTGAGGCATTGCGTGTTGAGTGGCAGAACTCAACGCCGCGCTTAACCTCGACACCAGAGCAAAAAAAAGGAAATATAAATTTAAGTAAATATTTTATCTCCTCCAGTGGGGATCGAACCCACAACCAGTCGGTTTTACAGTCACACTGGCCTCATATTAGCTTATAATTTTATCTTATCTCTATATCTTATAAAATAAGAACGATTTTTTTCTCTGTCTGGCCTTTCTACGTTATCTTCTTCTAAACCACCCAACGGATTTTGATGCGGTTTTCACCATTATATAGAGTATTTCTCAGGGAAGGATTATATATGGTTTATTATATGTATATTTTATTGTAATTTGACATAAATATGATAAATGTGTATAAAGTCCTACCCGTTGAGACACTTTCACGCATGCGCTGCTTTAATGGTAAGTCCTACATGAAAACAATGTAGTAGAGTATTATTCCTCTTAATAAGATCTACAAAAAAGTCAGCAACAGCATATTCGTATCTTCTAAGGATAACATACAGTGAGCATATTTCTGTCTAAAAATAGTAATTTGAATATATTTTTTATTTTGAGGGATGTTTGTCCATAATGGTATCAATCCTTATCCTTTTAAATACTTTATTAATTTTCTACGTTAAACGAAGATAAAATTTGCTCTTTACACTAATTTGAAATTATGAATAGTTTTAGAGAAAAACGCATTTAATTGTTGACACATCACGCCGGCTATAAACCGCAGTTTTGGCGCAAGTTTTATTTATTACCTTACTCTCAGCATATAAATAAGTATATTAGTTACGTTGGCCATTTAATGTAGATCAAAACTGTCTTTTACTGCTTTTCATTTTAATAAGTACTTTAGAAGTTGTTACAATATCAAAAAATCCTTGCTTTAAAACGGCTCGCTACACGCCATGCGTCCCCCCGCGCCCTGCGACGTTTTGCTTATAGAACGCGTCCGCCGCGCCCGCCGCGCCCGCCTGCCTCTGTACTGTAGAAAAGTAGATGTAGATGCGATTGTACGTATTGGATAATTGGAGTTTAATATATTTAGTTTCGTCTATTTTGATTAATAGAATAGTACGTAGTCTTTTGTTCATAATTTCTTCCGTATAAGTATTTTAGTTTAAGAGAACAGTAGGTAGGCTTTTGTTTATCATTTCTTGCGTTTAAGTATCCTGTTGTTTATTTTGTTTACTCTTCTTCTGTTCTTTTATTATTTTCTTTACCTTTTAAACATAGGAAATGTTTTAAATTTAATTATACCACGACTAAGTCGTTCAAATATAGATTGTAGAACAAGAAATGCAAATAA
This sequence comes from Heliconius himera, assembly GCA_021202915.1. NCBI lineage: Eukaryota > Metazoa > Arthropoda > Insecta > Lepidoptera > Nymphalidae > Heliconius > Heliconius himera. Next base: position 272,098 of record JAJHJA010000073.1, read on the forward strand.
AAATCGTTTAAATCTTAGTAATGAAAGCGTATATGAGACGGAAATTAGATAGTAATTTAAATATATTTACTTATTGAGAGGGATGTGTGTCAATAATGATATTAATTCTTACCCTTTTAAATAAGTTATTAATTTTCTACGTTAAACAAAGATAAATTTTGCTTTTTACAATACTTCGAAATTACAAATAGTTTTAGAGAAAAGCTATATCGACTCATGTTATCCCTTACTCTCAGTGTATAAATAAGTATATTAGTTATCTTGGCCATTTAATGTAGATCAAAATGTTGATTAGTAGCACAGATTTGAAATTACGATACTAAAAAATTCTTGCTGTGTAACGGCTCGCCGACTTCCACGCTTCCCCCTGCGCCCTCGACATTTTGCTTATAAAAATGGATCCGATGCACCCGCCTAGCTTCCCCCGGGCATGGAAGGAGGGCCTGCTCATCATGTTGCCCAAGGCTGGGAAGAGCCCATAGCAGCCTGAGGGGTACCGATCTATAACCCTCCTTTGCGCGGTCTCCAAGCTGTCCGAGAAGTTATTCCTCTCACTTCTCCAGGCGCACATCCACCCATGAAGCGAGCAGTTTGGCGAGCGGGTATACTACTCTGGTTACACTACGCCGTAACAGCGATCAACCGAAAGGAGAGAGCAATAGCAGTCTTCTTCGACGTAGTACGCGTATTCGACCACGTCTGGCACCCGGACCTACTTCATTAAGTGCTCAGAGCCGGCACCCCCCAGCACGTCGCGCATGTCTCTGCCTCCCTGCCTCAGTAACAGGACATTTTTCCTTGAGAGTTAAGAGTTCGAGGTATAGCAGCGACTCGATCGTTGCCGTTGTTCCCCAGGGCAGCATTTTGTCACCTGCTCTCTACGCACTATACACTGATGACATCACATCGCCCTAGCGAGTATCACTCAAAGAGAAATCCTGCAGGTGGTCCAGAACCTCATCCTCCGTCGAGTGACGCAGGCGCCATACTACGTGAGAAACACCTCGCATCACCGCAACCTAAAAATAGAAAGCCTGGAGGTACACATTGGTCGTCTCGCGTCCAACGCATTCCGCTGCGCCAATGTATCGGGCCACCTGCACCTAAGGAGCAGCACTCCGTGGCATATCCGGCCGCCCGAGGTCAGACGTCAGATGACTTCCGAGGGACTTTCTATCCTCCTCCAAATGCGACTCATGAGCCTTGCATTGATCCTTGGTCGTTTAAGCTGGGCCTCCCTCAGGAAACCGAGGGTCTCACCTGACTGAGTTGACCGCCTAGATGGCATTTGATAATCTTTCCAATCCCGTCCCGCACGCCTCTCTCTGTGTCTGCTCTAGAGCAGGTTATCGCTTGAGACCACGGCCATGGAACCAACGCCCAAATGTCGTTCGGAGCTACTACGGAGATGGACGAGAGAATGCTTCAATTCTGCGCCTGGCTCTATAGCAAAGTAAATTTAGAAGCGATTGCACGTATTTTGGAGTTATCCAATAATTATAATGTATTTCGTCGCAGCATTGTTGGTTACATCTTTCGTTTAAGTATTTTTGGGTAAGAGAATAGTAGGTAGTCTGTTGTTTATAATTTCTTTCGTTTAAGTTTTCTGTTGTTTGTGTCATTTGTTCAGGTGTGTGTTTTTTTAAACAATTGGAATATCCTTATTGGAGCTACGAAAATGTGGTTTGCATTAAGGTTTCAATAATTTTCACATTAGTAATCTTAAGTGCTTTGCAAACATAGTTACATTATATAAATAATTCAGTAGTTAAAGCGGGCGAAGCCGCGAGCGGGTCGCTAGTTATCATATAAATGACTACTTCCATTTTTTTTTCGATTTTACACACAAAGGGCCCACACATACATCTGACGTCCATTAAGACAAACATATTTTTCCCATATGTGTATGTAAATTGCTTAAATAAACAAATTAATTACAGTTATCTCTAAAGTCATCTTTCTCTCTAATTTAATTACCGCAAGTCTATACTTGACCGCGAACAGTAATTTGACAATTCACTGATCATGATGATGATAGGATCTGTTTTCAATTAAGACTGTCAGTTGCAATAGTTATAAGATGGGTAATTAATTCCGCTTGGAAGGATCTTTATATATATAATAGATAGATATGGTTAGAATTTTGACTTAATGCGGTGTTTAGTTACGGCAACGATTATCTAGTCAATCTAAACGAGCAGATAATGGAGAAAGGAAAGAAAGATTATTATATTGCACTTTTTTAGGGTTCTGTATCTCACATCACAAGTAAATAACGGAACTCCAGTAGGATCTCTTTGTTGTCCGTCTGTCAAGATCACTTATCTTGAGATCGCGTGGAGGTATCAAGTTGAAATTAATATCAGTTATTTAGATCCACTTAAAGAACAAAAAAAAGTCAACGCAATTAGATAGACAAACAGATATTTATGCATAGGTATTGCTGTACATAATCCTAATAAAGTATTTTAATCTAATTTCGTATAATCTGGTTTCATAATTCAATCTAATTTCTACCATAAACTTAAGCAAATATCACATTACTATCATTTTTATGATATTCGTGCCAATAAAAAGTTTTTTTTACCAAAACACCAACTTGTGAAGTATACTCCAATCGTTTGTGGGCATAATAACAAGGCCACTCATAAATTCAGGAACAAAGTCCATCGCTCAACCGTTGTTAGGTACTGTGGCGGTAAACAAACGTTTCGTTGTTTCATTCTGTTTGGGAAAAATAATACGATCTGCAAAATATCACCGCAACAAAAGACGCCGAATAAGATTTTTGTGTGTGGTACAAAATTGATGGAAGTATGGAGTTTGGATTTATATGTATTTTGTTCACGTCTTTTGAGCTTCACGCTGTATCCTGATTGTAGTAAAGTTGACAGAGGGAACCTACTGTTAAGACACTCAATTCCTTACTTTCCACCTTTTCCGCGCTCGAAAATTTCGAGACAATCAAACAAGCCTGGTTGAATGGCGGAACTGAACGCCGCGTTTTAATTTGTTATTTGATAGTTTATCTATCGAGGAAGCTATTGGTTATATTACGTCACGATATGATTAATAAAGATGAAGTAATCAGCATGAATAAATGTATGAGAAAGAACCCGTAAGAATTTTTAATATAGCAAGAATAAAAGGAAACTCCTAATAAATTGTAAATAAAAAAAACTAATCAAGACTGTTTGACTGTTTAAAATTGGGCGGAAAGTAAGGAACGGAGTGTCTTAACAGTAGGTTTTTTTTTGGATTTGAGGATATTGTTTTTGGCCATACTGGCTTTTACAGCGACACGGGTTGGTATGGAAGGGTCCTGGAAGAAATGCAAGCAACTATACAGCTTGAAGCTTAAGAGACAAAAAAATATTGAACAGAAAGTGCGAAACGGAGTACTTTAACACAATATATCTTGTAAATACTATGATGTTTACGAGTAACAGCAGAAAGCTAAAAACTATAAATAAATAAAATAATACAAAGAGAAGTTCTGTTCAAAATTCCTTCTAGTATTACATAATATTTAAAATTTGCATTAAGCAGACAGGCATCTAGGCGTTAAAAAGACGATCTAGGGAATACGAAAACATCAAAAATATTAGATTAGTTTCTTACTTGGCTTATGTCATGATACGCAAAAAATCTGTTTAGGATAGCTTCTTTCAACATTCCTACCAAATTAAGGAAAAAAACTAGTAGTTGCGCAAGTACACAAAAGTGTGACTGTAAGCGTGACAGGTTGTGAGTACGATTCCCTCTCGTGGAATTAAAATATTTAATATTTTCATTTGAATTGAGTTTCGACACGGACGTGTCTTAATGGGAATGTCTGACGGTAGTGTCTTAATGGGAAAGGACACTCCATTACTACTCCTTAATACTAGATTCCTAACCAGGGTCCTATTGCTTTCCCTGCTATATGTGCGGGATATTGTGTTAAGCAGTAAAAAAGAACAAAAAAAATAATACAAACGTCCTCGGCATACACTGTAACCTATACCCATGAGGCTAAATAAAAAAGAACCCCGAAACAACCGTTGATTTTACACTCAAATTCAGTACAATAGCAAAAATATTGGTGCAAACACAAAAAAAAAACAACCAAAACAAACCGTAAAAGCACACGTCAGCCTCTCGCTTGAGCCACAATCATTTTCTCATTACACAAAAGTTGAATTTTATCGTTTTGGAAATGTAACAATCAACAACCGTTGTGTAAAAGGCTGAGTTGTCTGTTTAATTAAATCACCAACTGGGAGTGGATTGTTATATTGCGCTGTGGCTTTGATAACGCGATGGTTGTCGCGCTAAATGATTTTTATTGTTTACATGTTGTAGGGGAAATTCGCGCGCGTAAAAGGCGAAGCGCGGCGTTGAGTTCCGTCTGTCAGTATATGTGATACAGTGTGAAGGTAAAAGACAAAATAAGACTGAATTTGTTATACAGCTCCATGTCTTTGAATAAGGGATATATTTTTAACATTTTTAAAGTGTTATTTCACACTTAGGAAAGAAAAATACTTATTTAGAAAACGTATAAAAATTTTAACGTAGCGGGACTCGAACCCGCGTCCCCTGGATATGTTATGGCTTAACAACGACTGTATATTTGTTTCGCATTCGGTGAAATAAATTATTATTTTCTTTTTCGCACTCTGGTAACAAGATAAAGCAAGCGTTGAGTTTCGCGTACCAACACGCGATGTGTCAAAAATTGGGAAAATATAGCGGGATAGCGATATCTCTTTATCAAGAAGGTTTTAAAATTAGGTTCGCTCTGCCTTCCCTGTTATATGCGGGATACTGCGTGAAATCTAAATAAAATATATATTATCCCGAATCGGAATAAATTTTACGATTAACGCGTGTACAGTTAGTACAAGTCTTAGCTACTATCAGAAGTCGTATTTACTTGATTAAGACCCTATTCTAGGGACTATCAGATTAGCCAAATTAAATGACACACGACACTCAATAGATTATTATCTGTGTAGGACTTCTATAGTTCTGTAATTTTGGATATACATACATAGATAAGATATCTACATTCACCTATATAAAGTGGGCAACGGAGTGTCTTAACACTAGGTTCTCACTGCTTACCCTGCTATTCGGAAAACGCGTGAAGCTGTTTCTATTTAACCGATTTCTTTAAGAAAACGAGAAAAAGGAAGTTATCAATTCTATTGTATTTTTTATGTTTGTTACCTCAGAACTTATAACTGGGCGAACCGATTTTGATTTTGTTCATTTCTGACAATGGCATCCATGTCAAAATGATAGAAGTCTATATAAATTTCCATTAAGTATGTGCGCGCGAATAACTAAATATCTCGCCAACCGATATCGATGATTCTTTTTTTATTGAATAAGGACACACTTAAAAGGTAGTTTGAAGAAAGTTTCGTTAGGTTCTGATTATGGGTTCCGGTTAAAATTGAAAGTAGTTTTTTTTTGTAAAAAAAAAATCATTATTTAAATAAAGCTGCCAATAAAGAAACATCACACCCTTGGTTTTGATGGGGATATCTTTATGAAGGTAAAAAATACAGGCATATTCTATGAATCAGTTAACAAGAAAAATCAGTTACATCACAAAATTATTTGAAAAGAAACCAAATTCTCTTTGTCGGTAAAATTTTGATATTCCAACGTATTAAAAGATCGTCTAAAATCTGACATACGTTGAAAACCTGTAGTGTGGTTAGTACAAAGGCATTTATTATTTTTAATAACCGTTCGACTCAAAGGTACAAAGATTTAACCGATTTAATGATGTGTCACAAACAAAAACGAATTTGAGAAATATAAAGAAAAGATATTCAATTTTCATTTAAAGTCAACAGCTTAGATATTAATACTGTTACGTTACTTTTTACGTAACTTGAAGACTAAAAAATCATTAATTGGCATAGAAATTCAAACAGAAGTTATGAGATCATCTTAAAAATTTGATATATCATCAAGACACGCGTCAGGTTGATCAGCCAAGTTATAAAGCCGGAAACGCAGTGTTTATTTTATAAGAAACATTGTAAGCTACTTTTACTTCATACCTCATAAACCAATCAGTATATACATGAAAATTTGCAAATTTGTTAAAATCTTCTAGATTGTAATGTATATAAAATTTTAAAAAATTAATGCAAACGAGTATTGATATATTGACGTTTAAAAAACAACATTTTTGTTGAAATTAGAAGAATGTTAATAAAGCGATTTTAAAAGTAACAAAATTTAATGATCAAGTCAGAAATCAGCTTCATACTGTATCCCGCATAGAGCAGAGTAGGTAGAGGGAACTTAGTGTTAAGAAATTTCGTCCCCCACTTTCCGCCAATTTTTTTGAGGCATAATGTGTTGAGTGACGGAACTCAACGCTGGGCTTTTTTGCCTTGGTGCCAGAGCAAAGAAATGAAAATATTAATAAATAATCATTCATTCCCTTGAGTAGGGATCGAACCCACAACCGTACCGTTATAGTCACACCCTTAGAACCCCTCCTAATTTATCTCTACCTTACTTAACCAACTTTTTTGTTTCTGGAAAAACTAAATTTAAAAACATTTACATATTACTTTAGCTAACACATCTTTACATTAGAATCTTCTATTTTATAAATAATTGCGCAGCCCGGCTAGCTCAGTCGGTAGAGCATGAGACTCTTAATCTCAGGGTCGTGGGTTCGAGCCCCACGTTGGGCGATATTTTTTTATAAACGTTTTACGTTTATTTTTCGTTTTTAGTTATAATTTGTTTTGTTAGATAATAAATAAAATAAAACTATTTGTAATTTTAAGTCAAGGTAAAACTATTTTCAGCAATTTCCTATTTTAAATAGCAGTAATATATTACATTAGTTCTATCCGCATAGCTCTCTTTTCTCCGTGTGAAAAACAGTACTATATAAATTATCATTGTTAGTGATCAGACATTCCCTAGAACTGCTAACTCTTTATTGGTGAAAATGACGACTCTAGGCACTCCGCTGTCTCTGGCTAAAATAAACTCATTTCATATAAACATAATATAACAAAAAAAAACAACAAAAAAGTCTTTTCTTTTAAAACGAACTAAAATATTTATGAAAATTGTACCCAAAAACGACGTCATTAAAATCGCGGTGTAGGTACATTATATTCGTTAGAATTTTAAGCGCTACCAACTTTTGTATCACAAAAGCTTTATTGATAAAAGCATGATAAAAATGCTACGTTCTGAGGGAGCTTTTGAGACAAAACGTTAACAGCCTTCGTCCATTGTTTGTGTATGGCCATTATTTTTTGGCAATTTAGTTTTGTTTTCTTTGAAGCCAGTCATGGAACACGGGCACAAGCGTGCGACTCTAAGCGCCAGAGGTCGTAGGTTCTATTCCCAATCGAGAAAATGAAATAACAACTACAGCTAACAGCGAGTAGGCGTGCTAAGAGGTCCACAGTGTATGCCGCACATAGCAGTACCCTGTTGAAAAAAATGTTTTCAATTTGAAGATGGTATGGAGTAGCAACATAAATAAGTTGGAACAAGCATATAAGAATTTCGACGTAGCTTGATCAGAAAGTATGACTTAGGCGAGCGTTTCGACGGTTTTTAAGAGTTTTTTAAATCAGCAAATTTTGTATACTATTTTTTATTTTTTGTATAATTTTATTTATCAAAGAAAATAAAACATAAACTTTGTAAAAATATATAAGATTTACTTTCTACCCGATCTATAGAAACGAAATTCAACAATGGAACCTGACTTACTGGAACGAAGATATGAAAATTTGACGGTAACAATTTCTCACTATGTTTTAAGTATTTCTCATATAATCTGAATAAAAAACAACCATTTGCCTCCAAAAAGATTATATCACGTCATCAAACATCTGTCTTTCAAATGTAATTCTAAAAAAATTGGACGGAACACAACCTTATACTTTACATAATTAAACCAATGTAATTTCTGGGCCATAAGGTAGTCAAATGAAACCCTTCACAAACTAAGTAACACTAATATCAGAGCGCACTTTAAATTTGATAAATCGTTCATACAACACATCGCTCGACCCAATTCCGTGTTCGCAACTGAGCTGTTGGTTCCGCAGCCTCTAGATACGTCCTCGCGGAGCTTCTAACGGCGTGACGTCAGTTAGTGCTGGTCTAAGTTAATTATGTGGTTATGTGGAGTTTGTGCGCTTAATAGTTAAGGAATAAACTGTTATTCCTACGACACAACGGACTCATATGTTTATCATAACGCAATGGTTGTGAGTTTGATTCTCTGTGCTAACAAGGCAAAGTGTGGTATTGAGTCCCATCATTCAACAAGCAATGCCTTGGGAATTCTAAGTTTCTTAATAGATAATGGAGTGTCTTAGCACTAGGTTCCCAGGTTCCTTATGCGATACAATATGAAACCTTACGAAAACCAACTCCTTGCTTCGTCTTACTAGCCAGGAAACATAAAGTTATGAACTTTTGAGTAGCGCTTATATAAGCAGGTTATCAAAGAAAATAAAACAGACTTATATTAAGTAAGGTCAGTCGTGACTTAGGGCCACAACCATCCGATTGTAAACGTGATAAATTGTGGGTTCGATTTTCATTTGAGCGACTGAAATATTTTCAATTTTTTCTTTTTAGTAACAAGGCAAAGCATGATGTCGAGTCCCGCACCCAACACGCAATGCCTTTAGAATTCGGCGGAAAGCGGGAAATGGAAATATCTTAATTAAAATGGAGTGTCTTAATACTAGGTTCCCATGTTCCCTTTGCTATGTGTGGGATACAGCGTGAAGCTAAAAAAAATATCAACTATAAAATTATAAACGTACCGACCTTGTGTTGCGAGCGCGTGCACGGCGGCCGGCTTCACGCCTCGTAGAGCAGGGTGGGCGTGCAACATGCCGCCTAGCACTGGGCTGCTTAGACCGAGGATATCACCTCCTCCTGAGTTAGTTAGTTAGTGAGTTAGTAACGTCTGATTTAGTTAGTTAGTTAGTTTATTAGTAATTTAATTAAGTTAGTTAATAAGTTCCTTCTACAAATTAGAATCAATGAATGTATCATACCATACAAATTGCCCTCTGCCTAGATGTAACCCACGATCTTCCATATTTTAGTATAACTATTTATAAATAAAATATACAAAAAAATAAATAATATAATACAAACCTAATATAGAATTCTGTGTAAGCAAATGATGTGTGGGCGGCTGTTGTAGCACGCCCCCGCCGACCAGAACACCGTGGCCCGCGTGACTTTGCGCTAGCTGGGGATATAAAAAGTCAATGTTAAAGTTTGACTAATTCTACTAATAAATTTGAGTCCGCCACTCAACAGGCAATGCTTCCAGAACTTGGCGGAAAGTGGGGAACGGAGTGTCTTAACATTAGGTTCCCTCTGCCTCCCCTGCTGTGTGCGGGGTACAGTATGAAGCTGATTTATAAATATTATAACTTTTAAATGTGAAAGTTTGGGAGGATGGATGTTTATTCCGATTACAAGTAAATACAACTGAACGGATTAAGATGAAATTATAATTTAAATACATGAGAATATCAATGTAGGCTACAATTTATGTATAGATTTTGTAGTTCGCGTTTCAGTCGCTAGTGTAAAGAAAATTGTAAAATTCTATTATTGCAAATTTTTTGGAACCAAAAAAAAGAAATATATATTTTATTTGTTTAAGAGTATATGGCGTTCAACGCCGACCTCATATGATAATAATCTACCCTGCTATGATGCAAAAAGAATAGAGCTGTTTTTTATTTAAATAATATTACTTCAACTAACTATAAAATGACTGTATAAAAAGGTACAACCGCCATGACTCACGCGTAGCAGTGTTAATTAGACACGTCTTAATTACAATACGAACTTGTAAAATATTTGTAGAAATTTTAATGTAATCCATTAAAGGTTCGAAAATTTGAAGCCGCTGTGGCGCAGGGGTAGAAGGGAGACAGTTGTGGGTTCGATCCCCACTCGAGGAAAAGAATTATTATTTGTAAATATTTTCATTTCTTCGCTCCGGTGTCCAGGCTTTGTTGCACCGGTAGCTTGAGTTTCGCAATTCGTTACCCAATGCTTCCAGAATTCGGCAGAAAATGGGGAACGAAATTGTCGTAATGGGAACGGAGTGTCTTAAGACAAGGTTTATAGGCTCCTTTCTACCTTATTATGTACGGGATGCGCGTTAAGCAAAAAAAATAAAACATCATTATTTTTATACGGATGAAGAAGAGAGCGGCTTTTACATTGTTTTATTTGAATGTATCAATCCTTCCAATTATCCTTCGAAACCTTCTATCTACTTGTTCAGTATAAGGCAGACATAAGTTTTTTCAATGACGCTTGAACTGACAATCATAACTTTTTTAAAATCAGACATTGGTATCAATTACAGAGTAGCTGATTCTTTTCTTTTTTCTTTTTTATTCTGTTAGCTTCACGATGAATCCCGCATGTAGCAAGATGAGGGAGCTTAGTGTTAAGATACTCCGTTCCCCGAATTCCCCCTAATTCTGAGGGCATAGCGTGTTGAATGGCGTAACTCAATGCCGGGCTTTGATTGGAAACCAGAGCCTCACGAATAGCTCAATCGAAATAAAATTATATATTTTTTATTCAGATAGTCTTTATAACCAAGTTGATTGATTACACAGAACATAAATAAATATATTCCAATAAGGAATGACTAAAGAGCGTTTGTTTTAAGAAATATTGACGGTAATTTTTCATCCACAGTTTTTATTAACGCTCCTTAATGGGTGTGATCATGACGCATTTGGATATTTATGTGAAACGATGGTAATACCTTCAAATCGTAAGTTTTGGTATATAGATATTTACAATATATCACGTAAGGTGCTACTTAAAAAACGTGGTTTTTCTTTATTGTACACAATTTTTTAAATGAGCGGAAATTAAAGAACGAATTATGACGGCGATTATTACGATTTTCTTATAAATATATTATTAGTATGTTTATTTATTTTAGCTTGACGCTATATCCTGCCCATGGCAGAGTAGGCAGAGGGAACCTGGGAATCTAGTGTTAAGACACTCCATTCTCATTAAGACATTTCTGCTTCCCTTTCCCGCTGAATTATTAAGGAATTACATGTTGATTGGTGAAACTCAACGCTGTGCTTTTACCATATTAAATATTTAATTTTGAAATTTTCTTTTGTATTATTTAACATAAATGAAATTTCCTCCCACTCGAGAAGTAAAATTAAAATAAATGCTTTATTCTGTCGCTAATATCTCAGCTTAGATTCAGATTTTCAGCTCAGATTAGAAATTGTAAAGAAAGTGCTGTTTCCGATCAATTAACTAGCACTAATAATGAAGAATTAGTCATCATTGAGATCTTTCCACACTACGTCCATTAGAAATGCCTTGAGTAACAGATCGAATTATATGGTGAAGTGTGCAAATTGATATAAGGAGATAAATCTATAAAAAATCTTTATCTTATTTTTATTTTGCCGTGAAGGTCAAGGACAAAGCGAAACATTGACATTCGTCATTTAACACGAAATGTCTCAATTTGGAGGAAAGGGGGAATTTGGAGGAAAGTGAGGTACGAAGGGTTTTAACAGTAGGTTCCCATGCCTCTGGTGCTATAAGCAAGATACAGCGTGAAGCCATATTTACATTATAGTCTATGCGGACAAAACCACAAGCGAGGCACTAGAAAAAAATATAAACCTAGTATTTTACGAAGCGTCCATTTCTCAGACGGCTTTCATACATATATGCCAAAAAACAAAGAAGTAATCAGGCTTTTGAATTGCGGCGTGTGCGGAATGCTAAACTAAACACTTGTTTTTTTGATGCTACCAAATTTTCTTGGCCTAGAAAGAAAGGATGGGCGCATACTTAATGAGAAATATTTTTAAAATATACATACATCGTATATGAAAAATCATGTTCAGAATTATTTTGATGTATTTAGAATATCTCTTGAGGCCAGTCGTGGCGCAGCGGCACGAGGTGTGACTGTAAAAACCGACTGGTTGTGGGTTCGATCCCCACTCTACTATTTACTTAAATTTATATTTCCAGTTATTCGCTCTGGTGTCGAGGTTAAGCGCGGCGTTGAGTTCTGCCACTCAACACGCTATGCCTCCAGAATTCGGCAGAATGTGCGGAACGGAGTGTTTTAACACTAGGTTCCCTCTACCTACCCTGCTGTGTGTGGGATACAGCGTGAAGCTGATTTATTTAATTTTTATTTAGAATATCTCTTCAGGAGGGCAGTCGTGGTGCAGGGGCACAATTGTGCTACCGTAAACGCGATAGGTTATGGTTTCGATTCCCATCTGAGGAAATCAAATAAAAAGAAGAAAAGTTTCGCCACTCAACAATCGAATTCAGCGGAACAGAAGTGTCTCTCAAATCACTTTATCCACCAGAGCGAGAAAATAAAAAAAAAACACCTTTGGGCATCGAACCCACAACCATCATGTAAATTGTCGTGATATACAAAATTAACTATTAAACTCCATTTAGAAAATGTAAAATCATTTAATAGTCGGCCTCTGGGTGGGGTTGTTTTAAATAACAACCTTGGACACGGCATGTTCCTGTATAACAATATTAAATTATGAATTATATCATTCGAAATATGAATATTAATTGATAAAATAGATTTTTTGTTTGTAAATATATTAATTTTGTTATATTGGAAGTAATATTAATGTACAGCGCGGCGTTGAGTTCCGGTACTAAACACGTAACGTCTTAAATATTAGGCGGAAAGTGGGTAACTGAAAGTCTTAACTCTAGGTTCCCTTTGTATATGAGATACATATATAGAGGAGCAAAATGGCCAATTCAGAATTCGAACCCGCAATTTACACTCAGCTATCTTTAGCAGGTATTTAGTTTATCTTTTCTTAAAAATAAAGTACGTTTTGTTTCCTATGTGTGAAATAATACTTTAAAAATTAAAAAATGAGGCCACTCGTGGCGCACAAAGTGTGACTGTAAAATCGATTGATTGTCGGTTCGAGCCCCACTCGAGGAAATGAAATATTTATTTTTATTTTCATTTCTTCGCTCTGTTGTCGAGGCACAGTGCGGCGTTAAGTTCTGCCACTTAACACGCAATGTCTCCAGAATTCGGCCGAAAATGGGGAATGGACTGTTTTAACACTAGGTTCCCTCTACCTACTCTGCTGTGTGCAGGATACAGCGTGAAGCTGATAAAAAAAATATATTTACACTCATTTTTTTCTATAACCAAATTTCCAATAGATATACAGTACGTATATCACGAGAGCGTCCCTGTCATCACTTTAAAACTATTAACTATAGTTACAAAGTATTAAACGAAACTATTGAACGTTAGTTGCAGCACTTTGTATACTATAGAGATTAAAACTACTTTGTTTTAATATATTCGATAGTCGTTAGCGAATGCATAATTTATGTGAGAAGTTGTGGTTACGTGACTTTTCTTCTATGTTGTTGTAATAAAAGCAGTTGAGAGGTAATTTATTGTTAAAGGTATATATATATATATAATTTTGATTAAAAATCTAAAATAAAATAAGATTTTATACATTTTCAAAAGCATAAAAAACTTGCGAAATGTTTAAATGTGATCGGAGTGTCTTAACACTAGTTCGAAAATAATGCATGAAGAAAATGAAAACGTTTAAAAATAAAAAAAAATAATGTAGTAAAAATCGATTTCGCATTTCTTTGAACGGTGTCCAAGCTTTTATTGTATTTTTTAGCAATAAAGCAAAAAGAACTTAGTGATAAGACACTCCGTTTCCCATCCCCTCTAAAATTTTCGAGACATTGCGATAAAAATAATTTATTTCTTCGAGTTTGAGAGTCGAACTCACACCCATCATATTTAAAGTCAGACGCTGTGCCGCTGCGCACGATAGACTCAGTTTCACTATTATTCCTTAACAATTAAACGCACAAACTCCACATAACCACATAATTAACTTAGACCAGCACTAACTGACGTCACGCCGTTAAAAGCTCCGCGAGGACGTATCTAGAGGCTGCGGAACCAACAGCTCAGTCTCGAACACGGAATTGGGTCGAGCGATGTGTTGTATGAACGATTTATCAAGTTTAAAGTACGCTCTGACATCAGTTTTACTTAGTTTGTGAAGGGTTTCATTTGATTACCTAATGGCATAGTTATTACTATGGCTTAATTAAGCACAGTACAGAGTTGAATTCCGCCCATTTTTTATGAATTAAATGTGAAAACAGATTTATTATTTATTATTTACATTACGCTAGTAAAATTAAAAGCAGTATATAAAAATATGGTGTGTGAATTTTTTACATCATTTTTATTTATTACGCGTTGTATTCGTGTGGAACAAATCAAAGTACTGTAAACCAAAAGCAAATAAAGAACCGAAATTTTCATGATTCCACAAATGCTAATATTTGTATTATGTCCTAATATTTATTCTAAATATTTCAATTTCTATAACATATTTTTTTAGCTTTTCGCTGTATACAAATAGCAGAGTAGGCAGAGTGAACTTGAAAACCTAGTGTTAAGACACCACGTTCTCCATTTTTCGTAGAATTCTGGGGGCATTACGAGGGCGAGGTAATGAAAATATAAAATATTTCATTTCCTTAAGTGGGAATCGAACCTACATACTTACTATAAAAAAATATCCATATTTAGAAACCGGATAAAATTTTTAATGATTTGTGTCCATAGCATATTTACACTTTTTTCGGATTTATTTTTTGCTTTTCTGAGTGTGAATTAACATTGAATAAAAATATGAAAACACTATCCATACACATACAGACACTGTGTTGGACGGTTGGTGTCCATCGCTGATTAACCAAATCTAAGAAACATTGACATTGTAAATATTACTTTTTTTCTTCATACAATTTGAATTACTATGCTGTAATTTTTAAGATTATTAAAGTGCTAAATCCACACAAAGTGTAGAAAAACATTTTATTAGAAATCGTATAAATATGTAGCGGGAATAGAACCAACGCCTCTCCGTCCAAGCGCTTTGATCACTAAGCCGTACAATCTTATCAATATAATTAAAATCAGTTTCACGTTGTATCCCGCAAACAGCAGGGTGGGCAGAGGAAACCTAATGTTAAGACACTCCGTTTCCCACTTTCCGCCGAGTTCTGGAGGCGTTGCGTTGCGTGTTGAGTGGCGAACTCAACGCTGCTAATAATTACTTAAAACACACTCCATGACAAAAATATGACATACATAAAGATATATGTATATACTAACACTTGCTATATATGTTGCGATCGTTACTTAGAAAATGGCCTTCCAAGCTTCACAGCAGTTAATGGTCCCATAAAGAACTTATTACGCGACGCTTAATTCACTTCAGAACTAAGATTTGGGTCTAATACATTCAGATTTTGGGGTCGAATTATGCTCGGTATATACATATAAGTTATATAAGAATTTCAAGGCAAAATGGGCCTAACTAAAATATTGTTATTTTGCAGCGGCAAAGTGGGGCAGCGTCTGACAGTAATTGTTGTGATTTCAGTGCAGTGCGATTCCCACTCGGGAGAATGATTAAAATTAAATTAATTTCATTTTCCCTCTTTGACGCTTTCCCATAGCGCCATAATTTAGTAGACAAATGTAATGTAGAGTTGAGACACTTAGGTACTCATGCAATTAAAAAAATAATGGGCGGAAATTAGAGATCGGAGTATATAGGGCAACCAAACAAACTTTTCAACTTTTTATATTAGTATAGATATATTAATTGCCTTAATTTCTTTAAGGATTTTCTTTTAAAAATTTACTGCAACACATTTTTCAATTCTAAGTTAGGCCACTTTCACACAAACAATCTATTATTTGGGAGCGTGTTTGTTTCAAAGCTCTTAGTGAAGCTTTAAGACTTGAAACACCTGTTACTTTATTTAAGTAAAGTCCCTTTGACTCTGAACTATCACAGGATTGTAGCATAAATTAAGATTTTAATATTATTATAAGTTATTTTATTAATAAAATACACCGCCGTGGCAAAGTGGCAACGCGACGATCGTGCGTTCAAATTCTACTCGAGGGAAAGATTTTTTTCATTTTTCTTTGTCTGATAACAGGAAAAAGAGCGTCATTGTGTTCCGCCACTCCACACCCACACGTAATGTCTCGAAAATTGAAGGGAGGAGGGTGGATTGCGTGGGGAACAGGACGGCGACATTAAGTTCCCTCTAATACAGCTTGAGGCTATTTGATTTTGACTTAAATTTTTGTCAAACATCTGGGAAAGTTAAGGATGTAGGCAGATAGAATCAATATTAATAGTTTATTTCCTATTTTCCGTATATTTGGTAAAGGAGAGCCATTTATGTGGCTGCCACTGTCACTAGACTATGTTATACTCACTAAAATATTCGGAGTGCGGACTGGTCACACGGTCACCATGTGTTCTGTCCGACATTACGCAACTGCGCCATGATGGTAGTATGTCAATATGTAAAGAGTGTCTTTGGAGAGTACCAGTAAGTAAGTATAAGTAGAGATTTTGATTATGCGGCGAATTTCTAACCTAATATGACCGCGTAACCTTTCTTGACCTTACGTATAATTAAGGTTATTCGTCATACTTAGCCGATATTGGTAATTGAATAAGCTAAGAATTCTCGGAAAAATACTATAAAACAACTAATTTTCGTCACGATCTTTTAATGTAATTTGTATTTAGATTGTGATCTACCGTCGACGTCGTTGTTAGTTATCAAATTGATTGACATAACCTAATATAAAGCTAGGATTATTATTTTCTTACGGGTTCCTTACTTCAAAAGGAAAAAACGGAACCCTTACAGGATTGCGATCTGTCAAGACCATTTATCTCTAGATTACGTGGACGTATCAAGCTGTATTTAATATCACATATTCAGGTCTAGGGTCCCTTGGAATACTGAAAGAATCAAACTAAATCAATGCAATCTAAAGATTTGATCATCTATGCATTATTTTTGCTGTATTTTGTATGAAATTCGCCGCTTAATCAAAATCCCTACTAATACTTACTTACTGGTACTTTTCAAAGACCTACAGTTGTGAAATTTGGTATGAAGTGGAAACTTTAATTGCAAATAGAGGAAAATTTCGAAAATTGAAAATGTAAAAAAGTAGCGTGAGGTACGGAACCTTCGGTGGGCCATTGCAACTAACATTTGAATGTTTCTTATTAATTAGGCCTACTTTTATGGTTTTTATATTCTTATTTATTTCGATGAAAAAATTATGTTGGGTTATGCTTTTAAACTTGGACGTTTCATGCTTTTTCTCGCCTAACAGGGCAAGCAGAAGGAACTTAGTGTTACGACTCTACGTCCCCCACTTTTCAACCTATTTTCAAGACATTGTATGTAGCGAGAGAGGCGAAACTCGCCTCGCTTTGTCTACTAGAGCGGCAAAATGAAAATAATGAAGTACATACTAAGTGAGAATTGAAACCACAATTATTAGACTTACATTAAGACTAGGCTTTATATTAAATATTTACAGATATATAGAAATTAGATTACCTGATGATGAGCCAGATGTTCAGGTGCAGGTGTAGGGGCTGGTGGCGAAAAATCTCTAGCGTTTGGCGTGTGATTGACTATTGCTGGTAGCGGCTGCGCAGGAGTTGGTGGAGCTGTTGTTATCTATGGAAAAGATACGGAAAAATAGTATATGATTAAAAAAAACCGATTTCTTTAAATTCAAACGTATCCCTTATGGGATTATTCAGAACGTAACCAAACTTTTACTAAATTATCCTTGATGTGTACTAAAAAAAAAATTAAATTAGCTTCACGCTCTATCCCACACAGCAGGGTAGGCAGAGGAAACCTAGTGTTCAGACCCACCGTTACCCACAATCCGCCTAATGTTGAGTGGCAGAACTCAACACGCAATGCCATAAATATTTCATTTCCTCGAGTGGGGATCAGACCCACTACCGGTCGCTTTTACAGTCACACTTTATGCCCTTGCGCCTCAATGTGTACTCTTTTAAATAAAGAAACATCGAAATCGGTTAGGTGGATATTGAGTTATTCGTCCATTTGTTGCGCACATACTTATTGCAAATTTAAGACTTATGTGGTTTTCTCATTAATACTATCAGAAATTGACCAAATTAAAATGGAACTTTACTTTTAAATATAAATGATTTTTTAACAAAAATAAACCGACTTCAAATAACGAACTAAAAAGTAAAAAATAATTTAACATAAAGTAAAACGTACTATGTTAAACAAAAATAATAAAAGAAAGATTCGGAGAAGAGTCGGTTCCAAGCTAATGCTCCTTTCAAATAAAAAAAAATATCGGAATCGGTTGGCGTGATCTTGAGTTATTCATCCATTTTTCGCGCACATACCTAATGCAAATTTAAAACTTATGTTATTTTCTCATAGATATTATTGTCAGAAATGGATCAAAAGAAAAATGGGACTACATGGGAAGCACTAGCTTTCAAAATAAAAAAATCATCAAAATCGATTTACCCAGGCAAAAGTTCTGAGTTAACAAACATAAAAAAAATACAGTCGAATTGATAACCTCTTTTTTTAAGTCGGTTAAAATATATATTTATTTTCTATTTAAATTGTTGTCGTGGAGCACAAGGGTGTGACTGCAACGCGAATTGAATTATTATTTATTAATAATTTAATTTCTTCGCTCTGGCACCAACGCGCTCAACACGCAATGCCTCGAAATATTATAGATATTTTTTTATAGCTTCACACTGTGTTCTGCATATAGCAAGACATTCCCTTCTCCACTTTCCGCCTGCATAATAATAATTTAATAAATATTTATTGCGTATTGATTGGCGGAACTCGATGCTGCGCTTTGTCTTATAGTTTACCTACATATAAAAACTTCAATGCCTTCAAACTTGAGGCCAATCGTGCAGGGGACAAAGTGTGACTGTAAAACCGACTGGTTGTGGGTTCGATTCAAACTCAAGGAAATGAAATATTTATTTACATTTATATTTCCATTTCTTCGCTATGGTGTCAAGGCAAAAGCGCGGCGTTGAGTTCTGCCACTCAACACGCAATAAATATTTTCATGTTACCTTCAAAAATCGGCGGAAAGTGGGAACCGGAGTGTCTTAACACTAGGTTCCCTCTGCCCACCCTGCTGTGTGAGGGATATAGCGTGAAGCTGATTTAATTTTTTTTTAGCCGTTTTTTAGGTTAGCATACATAAACGCACAGACAAACAGACAGACACAATATATACACGTAATCAAATGTTATAATATACAAAAGTCCATTTCACCTAGCTAGTTTGCCATTCCGAAGATAAACGTGGAAATCCTTTTGCCAAGCTCGAATCTTTCATTGCAAAAGCAGCTACAAATATGGAATGGAAGACTAAACCGATTATACTAACAAAGGACCCTCAGTACTATTGAAGATAGCGTCGCGATTCACAAAATTACCCTTTACCTTATTTGAATAGACGCCAGCAACAGACGGATAGAATTTACAGATAAGATTAGATAATTTATAATGTGAAACTTTGAACCTAGGATGGTACAGTGGTGTCGTGTTTATTTAAGTTACAAAATGCCATGCGCGGAAGCTATTTTGCATTTTTAAAGTATGCTATAATTCATAAAGGTATCCACTACTCGGCAGGATAAGCAGAGGGAACCTATTGTTAAGACATTTCGTTCCCCATTTTAAAAGTGACAAATAGATATTTTTTTATAAGAATAATTATATATATAGACTGTCGACCACTTTCCCATTATCCACCCAATGTTTGAGACATTGAGATGCGTTAAGTCAGGTAAAGAAAATATTTCATTCCCCCGGGTGGGAATCGAACCCACAGCCGTGCTTACAGTTATACGCTGTGCTGTTACATCCTCAAATTTTGTAAAAAAAACAAAAAAGAGTAGAGTTTGGAACTATGCCATCCAATTACTGATTTGCGCTGTACTAAGAGGTTATTCTGATGTTGAAACGTAGATCAGGTTTAATTAACAACGCAAACTTGCCGAATATAATTAAATATTTACTATCTGTTCTCGAGATAATGTATGAGTAAGTTTGTATTATAATTATTCCAGAAACTACTGGTTTACTTCAAATAATAGTGCCGTTGTATCAAAAGTGGTATACTTGATGAAGAGGAGATAGTACTGAGTTTAAAATAATTTCCTTTTCTGATCAAAAATGTGAGTATGATTAGAATACAATGTCCTAGAATAGTACATAAGTGATGTATTATGTGACGTAGTGTAATTTTTATCAACATATTAGAGGCCGCCATAGCTCATAGCCGCAAGCGTACGACCGTAAACGCAATGGTTCTAATTACAGGTAATTAAATATTTAATGTTTTCATTTATTTGTTCTGGTAAAGAGACAAAGCGCGGCGTTAATTTCCGCCACTCAACACACAATGCGTGATAAATTTGGCAGAAAGTAGG
Organism: Heliconius himera; assembly: GCA_021202915.1. Lineage (NCBI taxonomy): Eukaryota > Metazoa > Arthropoda > Insecta > Lepidoptera > Nymphalidae > Heliconius > Heliconius himera. The sequence goes on from JAJHJA010000073.1 coordinate 292,557, forward strand.
GAACGGAATGTCTTAACATTCGGTTCTTAAGTACCTTCTGCATACTCTGTACGTACGTACGTAAATGTATGATACAGCGTGAATCTAAAAAAAGAATTCAAAAATATATAATAGATGGGCGGAGGTTGAGAAAGAGAATAAGTAACTAATCACAGGAGTTTTAGCAGTACGTACCCTGAAAATTTGATTTCAAAATTATTATAGGTCACTATTATGAGACGTTAAATAAATATATAATACATTTATACTAGTGTTCTAAAACGAAGAGTTCGTTTGGTTAAACGCGTTAATCTCAAGAACTCAGTTACAGGGCTGGAATTAAGAAATTGTTTTTGTGTTTCGATGTAACGAAGGTACAGGTACAACAAAGCTAGTGTGGCTGTTTCTTAATTTCTGTATTTGACAGATATGTGCAAAATTTTTTTTGACATCATATTACAGTGTGTTAAGAACGGTATATTTAATAAAAATATGTCGGTTTTGCTCTTAAATTACTTTGGCCTTTAGTGAAAACTGCATAAAAAAACAAAAAATTGACTTTTTAATACTTTTGAAAAATTCAAAAGATTCATATATAATTCGGAGCATCTGACAGTTCCGAAATTTCACAATAACTTGAATACAGATAAAATTTCGGGTAGAAGCTAAAGTGTGTGAGATTGACAGTCCTATCTCCTAACGCTTTCGGGAAATTGAATATATTTTAAAGAATCAAACGTTCGATGCAAACAAATATATTCCAAGCGTTGTGTAAAATAGATACCAACTGGGAATATTTCTCAAGTGTCTTCCTTCTTCTTTATGTTACTTTATTATTTAGTTGTCACTCATTTGTCGAACGCCGGCGTTTGTATCCAGTTTTGGTTGGATATAGATAAAATTCTTCCTAAATATCGTAAATATATTTGGCTTTAGATATTAATATAAAAAATTTACGATTTAATACGATTGTGTTATTTTTTATTACATAAAAGAACATTTTCACACAAAAAGTACGAAGAGAGAGATTTTTTCTGTGACCTCTCTAGACCTCTTTTTGTAAGTACAAATATTGGGATTTTTTTCTTTTACTTGTAGTACAAACTCACGTATTACGTATAATTTATTAAATTTCATAATTCTAGGAATATCCTATAGGTTTTAAATAATCTGGTGAGTTTCAAGCAAAATGCGGCAAACACAAAGCAAAATCTAGTATGTTTTTAATGCGAGGACCTTTGATCTGGATATTTGAAATGAATTTCAGCTTAATACTGACTGGCCTCATTTTTGATCACTTCTTGAAATAAAAATAATTAATAGTTTTCCACATACTCTCTGTTTATTCCCACTATCTCGCAGTGGTAAAGTTTCCTCGCTGCCACTTCTCGACGAATCGGGTGGTGTCAGCCGCCTCTGTTCATTTTGAGATGACAAGATCTGCATCTCTAGCATCTGCTCTTGTCTTATATCGTCGTTGTAGTCCTGTGATTGAAAAAATATAGATTAGTTACATATATATGTATAAAAAAACATAATCAGCTTCACGCTGTATCCCGCACACAGCAGGGTGAGCAGAGGGAACCTAGTGTTAAGATACTCCGTTCCCCACTTTCCGCCGAATTCTGGATGTGAAGTGGCGGAACTCAACGCTGCGTTTTGCCTCGACACCAGAGCGAAGAATGGCTTGATGTATATGGTTGTAGGTTCAAATCAACACTTAGGGTTTTTTTATGTATACGAAGTAAAATCTGCTATAGGTTTACATCAATATAATATAGACCGCTTGGATAGATATATATTGAGGCTTTTTTTAATAATTTTAACTAAACACTACAGACACGTGGTCCGTATTTTTTTTTATTTTTTCATTATTATTAGCTAATCAACAGTTTTATCTGCTACTTAAACTAGGTTTATAACTAGAGATAATTGTCTAGATATTTAATTCCTAAGAAAGTTCAGGTATTTTTAGATTGTCTTTTTGTAAACATTAGGTGTATATAAGACCTTACTTCATAGAGAACTTCAATATATGAATATTGAGGCTTAGTTTTCCCGTTACGCTGAAATATTCATACTTCAATAATTTCCATATTATATTATCAGTTCAGTTTTGTTTACTTCTTAGTTATCTAAAATTAGCGAAATATTTGAATGACCTACCTACCTACTATAAAAAGCCGTCGAAAGCAGGACATTATTTTATTACGCATAAAAATATAATTTACTAGAGGGCGCGCGCGGCTTCGCCCGCTTATTAGGAGTGAATTATAAAAAAAACCAAAAAACACGTGTTCAATAAAATATTTTTAACAGTCTGAATTTAAATTTTTATAAAAATCGGTGGCAATTTAAAGATTTTTCCATATAAACTTTCAACCTCTTATTCAAACCCTTAGGGGGGGAATTCTTAAAAACCATGAAATACGTGTACAATGAAATATTTTTAAGAGTCTGAATTTCAAATTTTATAAAAATCGGTACAGATTTAAAAAAAAATCCATACAAACTTTCAACCCCTATTTCATTCCTTTAAGGTTAAAATTTTTCAAATTCCCTTCTTAGTGGATGTCCAGAATATGAAAATAAACATCTGCCCAAATTTCACGTTTCTACCATCAGCGGTTACGGCACTGCGTGCGTCTTACCTCAGTCAGTTAGCACAAGTCCTTTTATATATATAGACTAGCGACCCGCTCGCGGCTTCGCCCGCTTATACCACAGAATGATTTACTTAACACACTGAATTATGTTCGTGTTTTGATATACCTATTATTTACCGAGATACCGATTTTTTATGAGAAAGTTATTAATTATAGGTCGCATTTTTGTACCTCCCATAAGAATCTTTAATTGAATGTTTGAAATAAAAACATAACTTATTGATACAATAAAATCCTAACTCATCGGTGTCTGTACATAGAAAATATTACAATTAACAATGTAATAAAACTTGGTCAGTTGGTCTGTTTGTCTGTGCGTTTCTTCACGATCTCAACTGCTTTACCGATGTAAATACTTTTTTTGTTTGTATTTTGACAAACTGTCCTTAAATATTGAGTATTAATTTTATTCAGCTTCACGCTGTATCCCGCACACAGCTGGTTAGGCAGAGGGAACCTAGTGTTAAGACACTCCTTTCCCCACTTTCTGCCAAATTCTGGAGGCATTGCGTGTTGAGTAACAGAACTCAACGTCGCGCCTAGCCAGAGCGAAGAAATGGAAATATAAATTTAAGTAAATACTTCATCTCCTTGAGTAGGGATCGAACCCACAACCAGCCGGTTTTACAGTCACACTTCGTGCCGCTGCGCCACAATTGGTCTCAACTGGACTGGACTTTATTTTAATCGGTTTACACAAAGTTAAAACCAGATCCACGCTTTATCCCGCCTTTAGCAGGGCAACTTTGTGTTAAGGTATTGCGTATAATGTGTGACTGATGTGCGAAATGAAAATATTATTAAACGAAATGAAAATATTATTAAACAATAATTCAATCCTCCAAGTGGGGATCGAACCCACATCAGTCGCGTTACAGTCACAATTTTGTGCCCCTGTGCCGCGACGGCCTTTAACAAAGAGGAGAAGAGAAGCGTCAGCGCTCCATTTACGGTAACAGTGTATAGGGTAAAATATTTTAAACCCGTATGGGTTTATAATATTTTACCCTCTAAAGAAATTAAGCAAGATACATCAACAGTGAAGACGTAGACTGTATGACTGTATTTCTTGTAACGCGGTTACGCATGGATACCAATAACGTAAACACATACTACCATAAAAATACTACTAAAATCTTTAGAAATTTGAACTTTGCCGCCCATATCTACGACTCGATTTCGGAATGAGGCGTATGCGGCGGTTTCCCTTTGATAGGTTTATGTGTGCGTGCGTCGTTCTCGACAAATTATATTTTATTTTATAACGATAATTTTATTATTTATTTTGTTTGAAAAAATAACTTTTTTATTTTTGGGTTTTTTATAGAGTAGTTAAAACTGTGGTTTCATTTAAAATGTTACTGACAAAAAACTCTGTATAATTGAGGATATTTAATATTTATAGTATTTTTTTGGTTAATAGATACCAATAGTTATTACAACACTTGCGAAGAAAGCATATTTTAGGCAATTTTTAACCTAAACCTAACCTAACCTAACCTTATACCTTTTGAAAAAGTACCAATATTCTTAGAGTTAATAAATTATTTTTTCAAATTCAAAAATAGTCTATGTTTTTCATTATAATGGCAGGAAAATATTTAAAATGTTCAAATTACACTATAATAGGTACCAAATAGTATTGACATAGTAGTGTTGATAGTAATTGAACATAGTTATACTACAGGAGGATACCTTCATATGCACTGTTTATACCTGTTTTTATGATATAATGTAGAATAATATATTCTATAGAGGAATCACACATTCTTTTTATTCTTTAACTATAACACGTAAATACATTTTTTAGAGGTTACTCTGTACTAAGATGGCAGCTCTGTTCCCGCATTTACGGCCCTGATATATCGATATAAATAATAGAAATATAAAATATTGGAAAAAAGGAAAAACGCAATTATATTGCATTTTTTCTTTTTTTCATACTTGAAACGTATTAATAAATTTACATACAATTCATTTGTTTTGAGTATAACATTAAGTTTAATCAGCTTCACGCTATTTTAACAGATGACATTAATATATTTGATACATCCTTAACATGAATATTTAATGTATTTTTTAAATATATAGACTTGAGAAAGTTCTCTTGAGAAATATATCTACTGTAAATGAATGCAACGTATATACAACGCCAATGATTAAAATGTATTGACATCACCGCGTCATCTAAACACAATATAAAGTTTTATAAACTATGAACTCACAATCAGAATTTACTTTCCAAATACATATACAGTAATACCCCGGACTTACGCGGTAGGTGGGACCGAGCGATTGCCATGTACGTCGAATTCGCGTAAGTCGGGGTTCAACTTTGCATATAAAGTTTCTTTAATCAGGACCAGAGTTAAAAAAAAAACATAAATTGGAAGAAAAATGTTTAATAAAGTGTAGGATAATAAAAAAAATACATTGTTATGAATAAAGTAACCTAAACCGGAGTTATTTTGATATCGAAGGCTTCATATATTCTAACAATGTTGCCTGCCGAGTTCAATTTTTCTTCTTTTTCAATTCACAAATTTTCATTTTTACTTCAAAGTCTTTAATTATACATATTTAGTTTACACTCCAAAGACAGTGTTTTTCTTTTCTTGTTATGCTCAAATGACTAATTTTTCGTTCTTTTAGACGACATAATTAGAGATTATAATATAAAACAATTTCACGCGGAACATGTTTAAACCTGTCGCTGAACACTGAGTGGACAGAGCGAGAGAGCCGATGCCGATCAAAATAACAATACGCGTATCTCCGAATTCGCATAAAACGGGGTAGCGTAAGTCGGGAGCGATGAAATGGAAATATAAATTTAAATAAATATTTAATTTCCTCAAGTGGGAATAGAACCCATAACCAGTTTACACTTTGTGCCCTTGTGCCACGAACGGCCTCAATTTACTTTCTTCTTTTAAAGTGTGGTTAAATACAATAATCGTAATTTAATTATGTCAAATTTCTATTAACCGACTTCTTAAAAGACGAGGTCATCAATTCAACTGTAGTTTTTATTCTTGTTACCTCAAAACTTTTGATTGTGTGAACCGATTTTGATGATTCTTTTTTTATTTGGAAGCTAGTGCGTCCCGTGTAGTCTTATTTTAATTTAGTTCATTTCTGACAATATTATCTATGAGAAAATCATATAAATCTCAAAATTACGTTAAGTATGTGCACGACAAATGGAAGAAATTCAACTCAATATCAACTCAACCGATTTTAATGATTCTTTTTTTATTAGAAAGGGTACACATAAAGGGTAGTTTGGTAAAAGTTTGGTTAAGTTCAGAGTATGAAATCCGATTGAAATTGAAGAAGTCAATTTTTTTTATTAAAAAATATAATTATGTTATTTTTTCTGGTAAAATTTATTTGTACTCTATGATAAAAACTATTCTATAAGTTGCATTAGGCTTTGAACTATTACCATGCTAAAAATAATTTAATTTCATATAGTAGTTATCGGTATTTTAAGTAATTTATATTTTTCAGTTTTTATTTTTTTAAAATAAAACTATAATGAAATTCGGAATGAAACCCAAAAAAAATGTACCTTGGGACCCTAGGCTAATACCATGCAAAAATTCAACAATTTCTGTCTAGTAGTTTTTGCGTGATTGACGAACAAACAAACAGACAGACAGACAGACAGACAGACAGACAGACAGACAGACAGACAGACAGACAAGAATTCTGTTGACTGGTTTTTTAGGTTCTATAATCGACACATAAACCGACCTAATTTTTATTTTTTTTATATCTTTCATGTACAGAATTGACTTTTCTATCCTTTTATTATATATAGAGAAGAGATTATAGCACTTAAAGATTACATTCCAATGACCTTCAAGATAAGAAGTAGGTAAAAAGGTTACCGTTGTAACAGTATGAAGACTATGATTGCCTCTGCATTAGGGTTCCGTATGTAGAAGTAAGAAAGATAAATCTGAGTTATAGATATTTGTTTATTTATTTATTGATGCCGTAGTGGCGTATCGGAAAGGCGTCTAACTGTAAGGGCGACGATTGTGAGTTCGATTCCCATTTGGAGTAATGAATTATTTTCATTTTCCTCCTCCACTCAACAATGTAGAAGTGCGTGGGAAATGCAGACTATCTTTAGACAGGGTTGCCCCTGCCTACCCTGCTTTATACTTGGTGCCGTTGAAGCTATAAAAATGTCTAGCAACTTTTACAGGGTTATGTATATTAAATGATTGTGAGTTCGATACCCATACGGTTAAGCTTCACGCTGTATCCCGCACATAGCAGGGTAGGCAGGGGGAACCTAATGATAAGATACCAGTTCCCCACTTTCTGCCGAATTCTGGAGGCATTGCGTGTTGAGTGGCAGAACTCAACGCCGCGCTTAACCTCGACACCAGAGCGAAGAAAATGGAAATATAACTATAAGTAAATATTTGATTTCCTCGAGTGGGGATCGAACCCACGACCAGTCGGTTACGGTACGGTACCCATATGGTTAAGTTTTAATAACCCATTTTCCCGTTCTGGTACAATAAAGCGCAACGTGGAGTTCCCCCACCCGAAATGCCCCGACACCCGATGTCTCGAATTTGGGTGGAAAGAACGGAGTGCAGTATGTAGATTCTCTCCGGCTGCTACATGCGGGATAACGCGTGAAGAGAGATATTAATCAATCTCTCGTAACCTGCACTAATTTCCACGGAACCTTCGATCAAAAATACAGTTTGCAATTATTCCATTATTTACCCTATTGTATCCCAATTCCTTTGAACGACATTAGAAAGTTTGCAGCCATAGTTACCTGTTAGGATGTGAAAATTTCGCCCGTTTTATTTGTAACAATATAACTTTGCCTCTCGAGGGTAAAGAAGATTTGTTTGTCAGTTCATACTGAATTTGAAAATTTAGCTTCAATACTTGTTTTTATGAGGCCATCGTGGCACGGTGGACGGTTCTGGGTTCGATTTCTACTCGGAGAATTAATATTTTTATTTATTTTTTTTATTTACTTACATTTATATTTTCATTTCTTCGCTCTGGTGTTGAGGCAAAGTGCGGCCTTGAGTTCCGTCATTCAACACACATTGCCTCCAGAACTCGGCGAAAAGTGGAGAACGGTGTGTCTTAACACTAGGTTCCCTCTGCCTACCCTGCTGTGTGCGGGATACAGCGTGAAGCTGTTTTTTTTATATTTTTATTTCCTCGCTGTGACAACACAGTGTAGCGTTGACTTTCACTACTGAATTCAGTTTCGAATATTGGGCCAAAAGCAATAATTAAAGAAAGCAAAAATAATAATTAAAGAAATATTTTAAACACAAGCTTTTATTCAAAAGACCAGGTATACTAAAATGAACATAATAGTTTTATGGGTTGTTCTGATGAATACAACTTATATAAATAAACATAATTACCAGGATCGATCTAGATTCTGTATAACACTATTTAAATTACTAAAAATAAATATCCAAATATATAAATATACATTCAGTTTTATTACATGAAAAATAATTACAAAAGTTTTATTATAATTCCCTAGGTACTATTCTACGGCGTATAAAATAAATAGCTTATTACGCTGCAAACTACTAGAAAACTACTCAAGCAAATAGCATGATAACATAAAAAAACTTCTTTAAATTTATATTCATAATATAATAGTAAAGCATTAGCACAGCGTCTGTGAACGGTAATAGGTTCAATTTCTATTATAGTTAAGTCCTCGCTTTAGAAACAAGACGAAGCGCAGCATTGAGCTCCGGCAGACAATACGTAATGTCTCGAATATTGGGCCGACAATGGAAAATTGAGTGTCTTAGCACTCGGTGCCCTAGTTACCCTGTTATATACCTAAAGAATAAAACTTGAAGCTAAAAAATAGCTTCCTAAAATTTACATTCACATGTAAACTTTCCGTAACGTAAAGCTCCATAGAAACTCTTGTTTTCACAGACAAATGGATATAGGGAGGGATTGTTCAGGCGTTATATAAAATATAGTTTATTACGGTTTACAAGATTTATATGCCACTGAAGAGTCGTTATGTGGAGGTTATTGTAAGTGATGTTGTAGTATGTATAATGCCATGGATTAGGATATACTTTTTTAGTTTATGTTGTATCCCGCATACAGCAGGGTAGGCAGAGTGTGCACCTAGTGTTGAAACTCTCTGTATCCCATTTTCTATTCAATTTTTGAGCTTTTATATATTGCAGGACGTAAATTAACGCAGCGTTTTGTTTACCACAGTGAGGACACGAAAGCAATTCATTCCCGTAAGCGAGAATTAATCCCACAAATTATGTGCTTATAGTCAGACATTGTTTTATTGCATTGTAACAACCTCAATAAATATATATTTTTTATCTGTCATTATAACCTCTCTTTTAATAGCAAATAAAAAAAAATAAAATAAAAAAATATATCCAACTGAGTTACGGACCCAAAACTTGACTTTCACTCAGTTTTTCTTTTATAACTACGAAGGTCTAATCCAATTCCATATCCATCAATACAAAAGGACGGTCAATATGATTTTATATATATATTATATATACATTTCATAGAAATATTATAATATGTATGAAAAAAATCGATTTGAGGGTAGAAATCAATCAGAACGTAAATTGGTTTATTTTGGGTTACGTGGCGTAATACGTGAAGGAGAGATTTACGGTTTGTTAACTTTAATAAGACCTTCAGTATTGAGGGTGTGGGGTTTGACGTATATGGGATAGGTATGAGCGTGACCTATAAGGGTTATTGATGTAGGAAGTACCTTTACGATATATCACGCATATAGAGGGGTAGATAGAGGGAACCTAATAATAAGATACTTCCTTATCCACACATCGCTCTATTTTTGAGATGTTGTGCTTAGCGAGAACCTTTACCAGAGCAAGTTAATGTAAATAATTAATTCAAGTGGATCCAATTCACAACCGTCGCGTTTGCAGTTAGAACAGTGTAGTTTCAAAATGGTATATTATTACTATAAATTCATACATTTTCCTATGTTGAAAGTCCGTGATGAATTACTTTGTGAGATTATGATTTTATTTTGCTGCTTCAAGATTTTTACCGCATAGCAGAGTAAGTAAGTAGAGTCAAGAAAATGAAACCTTGTATTAAGATACTCCGTTTCCCTACTCTATGTCTAACTTCCTCGGTATTATGGAGGTCAACACTTTGCTTTATTCATCAGAACAAAAAACGAAAATAAATAATAATTATTATTTCCTCGAAAGGGAGTCGAACTCATAAACAGACGCTATCCCATTGCGCCACAACAGTCTCAACTTTCGTTGATATCATTTAAAAAAGATCCAAGTAGTCAACTTACTGGCACCAAAAATCTTCTTAATTCCGCTAGCGCATACGCGATCCTAGCGTGAGCTTCGGCTGGTGTCGCAAAAGCGCTGATTTCGACGTGCAGCTCGTCCGAAAGGTGTGCAAACTTGGGATCGCCGGATACACGAAGTTCTTCTTCCTAGAAATGTTTTATAAAGTTGTATTACTATGTAGATATATAGCTTCACGCTGTATCCCGCATTTAGCGGGGTAGGCAAAGGGAGTATTAAAATTCCTTTTTTCCCATGCATCGCCAAATTTTCTATATATTGCATTTTGAAAGGTGGAACTATATGTCGCGCTTCGTCTTGTTACCAGAGCGAGGAAATAAAAATAATTCATTAGCGCGAATGGGAATAGAACCCACAACCGTGGCGATTACAGTCAGATTTTTTTTTTTTTTATTTATTTATTTATTTCTTAACACTACAGACACTTGGTCCGTACCCTTTTTAAATGGATTAATTTCCTTATCATATATATTAATTACATTATCGTTACAATTAATTAGTTACATACAATTAATACCTATAATAGGAAAATTATATTTTTAACTTTACATTATTTTACAAAATTTTACTTAGATCTAAGGTTAAGCGAATGTCTATATATGTATATTTAACAATTTTTCACATTACAATATATAATAAATTACATAACTATAAATAAGTACATGCTAAAATTTTATAATAATTGATAATTGATTTGATGTGAGATGTGAGGAATTTTGCACTAGGATAAGGGTGATGGCATGACCGCTATGGTGGAAGTGGTGACCGCTGCGTTCCTATCTTTCAAAGCCATCTTTAAATTATATTCCACAATGCGTTTTGTCGTTACCTCCGTCGCGTTCCGTATTAACATTTTGACCGCGTCGTCTTTACCTTCACTATAGTATGTGCAGGTGTCGGTGTGCCGAGATATTGCTACGACGGCGTGCGAAACGCTATCATGCAGCTGTAGCCTAGTAGATTTAGTGTTAACCACTATAACGGTCGCGCTGGTCAGACCCTGAGACTCATGAATTGTCAGCACCTTCGAGCCTGTTTCTCCTCCCAGGAAAGGGACCGTACTACCCTCTTAGACGAGTATATACCAGGATATATCTCTCGCAGGGCGTAGGCGACGTCCATGGGACTTCTGTGAGTACACACTAAGTTTTGGTTCATGGAAAGTTGTGGCGGTTTACGGTAAATCATTTCGAAAAGATTCTCTCGGTCTATATAGGGTAGCTGATTTACATCTCCAATTAAAAGAATTTCCTCGGCTCCGGAGATTCTTCCTGCCATCACTATCGCTCCAAAGTGGTTCATTAAAGCTTCGTCGACTATCAAGCGGTTACACTTGTCTGATTCTCGTCGTGCTCCGTTTACCAGCATTGAAGACATAGTGCGGATTTTATTTTTAACCAAGTTCCCTATACGTTCCGAGAGCCTCTCTCGAAGTTCATTAGCTGCTTCCGTCGTACTTGTTACGACTGTATCCCTAGCAATGTCAAATTGTTTTACTATCCACGTTGTCTTACCACACCCGGGAACACCGTTTACCCATATCATCTTGGGCACCTTCCACGTAGAAAATGCTGTAGATTCCAGAGTGTTATCGAGGCGTAGAGCCATTTCCAGCATTCTTTCCTCCAGCATAATCCTGGTACATTTAGCAGTAACCACCATGGGATCATTGGCAGGCGTGTTGAATTTAAGGTATCCAGTTCTCCTGGTCTCTTCTTCATTCAACTCGACAAATCCAGATGTTGCATTGTATGCTGCCATGTAATTGCCTTTCATGCTTCCCGCGATGGTCTGGCCGCTATCGCTATTATAAATCGCGCCTTCTGCCTCTTTAAGTTTTACTCCCAAAATTGAGTATCCACCTTGAAAAGCAAGTATAATTTCCTTGCACGTTCTTAACTTGACTTGTTTGGTAGCTTTCAGAACTGCAAGGAATTCCAGCATGGCGTTCTTGTAGTGGTCCTTGTGCTCTCGAATTGGTAAGAAGTCTGGTGGTTGTACAATATCCATTGCCGCCTTCGTAGGTTTTGGCCGGGATGTTATCGCTGGAACTTCAGTCGATTTCCTTGTAAACTCCTCCAGTGCTACCGCCTGTCTGTCATCCGCACGAAGTTTCCTTCTGCCAAATACGTTTCCTAGAATTGCACTAAAGCCTCTGCATATGGCCTTCGCAGCTGAGTGTTTTGTCTCTGGACTTTTGGTTTTGTCTTCTGCGGTCAATCGTTGAAGGAGTTCTGAGCCACTTTCGGTGGTTAAAAGGGGTGTTTGAGGATGATCTGCTTGGGTGCTAGAGTGTGCAGGCTTAAGGTAACTGAGGTCTTCACCTCTGTCCTCGTACACTATGACCTCATGTTGTTTGGAGGCCATTATGCAACCCAGTCGGTCTGCCACTTCTCCCCTGTTATACTCAACCACCATGGCATCTATGCTTATTATTCGTGGACCTTGTTCTGTTGTCTCACTCAGTTTATGGAGCAACTCACAAGCCCGTGCGAATGGTGTTCTTTCACCCCAGTCGAGCAGTATTATCGATTTGTTTTTCAAATTCACTACTCGACATGTAATGTCACCAACCATCCTCGTGGGTAACGCTTCATAGATTTTGCGTCTTACTGCGATTTTCTTAGTGCTACCATTCAACAGACTAGCCAGACCAGGTGAAATCGCGATGTATTTGTGATTTCTAGGCTTGCAGAAGCTTATGCCCAACCTTTCAGTGTTTTCATCCATGTAGAGAGCCACACTTATTATTCTTAACCCTGGCTTGCTCCTTTGGGCGTGTTGTAGCAGCTGGAGTGCAGTGTCTATATTTGTATGTTGCGGGTGTATGTTTGTTATTTGTTGGCCTATGTGTGTGTTTGTGCTTGTTTGTGCTATTGGTATTGATATACTATGCGAATCTCCTGTGTGTCTGGTGCTGTTTCGGCGACTTGCGATACTAAAAGCCCTCACGGCATAGTCGAGGAGAGCCTTCCGAAAGATAGAATTTACCATAATGCTTGGAAGATTGGCTTCAGTCAGGTCTATCTCGATATGCGTTTGGAGATCGAAGCGGTAAGCAGCAAATCTTGGGCATTCGAATAAAATGTGCGTTACGGATTCAGGTGTTTCTAGATCGCATTCACAACTCGGAGAATTTTTCAGCTTAAACCGATACAGATATTCTGCAATGCCACCATGTCCCGTTAGCATCTGGACGTGAAACGGTGCAAACACCGTCGTTCTCGTTATTCTGTATGCTACTTCTACATCTGGGAGGATTTTCTTTGTAACTGCTCCTGTCTGGGATGTTTCATATCTGTCCTGCCATATGCGGACAGATTCTTTTCTAATCATTTCTTTAACATATGACAATGGAATTTTGTCATAATCCTGATCAGAACCTGCGAGTGCCGCTGCTTTTGCTAGTTCGTCGGCACGTTCGTTTCCAACAATACCCACGTGTGCCTTGAGCCAGAACAATCTGATTTCTCGCCCCTGTGCTTTGATCTTCCTCACGCTTTCCCTTATTGTCTTTGCTAGGGGGTGGCCTGAATTAGGATTTCTTAATAGTTCCAGTGACGATCTGGAATCGCTTAAAATATTAACTATTGAGTCGTTGCTGTCTGCCACGTTTCGTATCGCCCTGTCTAGTGCGTACAGTTCGGATTTGAAGACCGTGCAGTTTGGATGTAGACTGAATTTTTCATAACCGGTCTTCTTTCCTTCATCCCATCGTGATAGGGCTGCCCCCACTTTTCCTTTGATTTTACTACCGTCAGTAAAAATCTGGGCGCCCTCGATATGATGTAATTCGATGGTACTGGGATTCAAATCCTCCAGCAATTCAAATTCAATAGCTATTTGTGTTGACGGGTGTGGCTTGCTTAGGTAGGTCTCTTCGACCTCGAGCTCCTTTCCAGATGGAAGGTAATTTTTACACAACCCCCTTTTTACTTTGTAGAGGCTCGCATTCTCTTTTATTCTTATATCTAGTGGCAATAGACCAGAGAGCGAAAGTGCGGATACCAAAGACACCGTCCTGTATGCTTTGCAGATTTTTTGAGCAAAACCTCTCTGGAGCGCGTTAAGCTGATCTTGAATCGCTTGCATGTCTGTTGACCTAGACCAGGCACTTGCAGCGTACATGATTATAAGTTCCACAACCGCTACGTAGATGGTTCTTATCACATCAGAATTTAGGCCCCAGTACACCTTCGCTGCGCACGCCAGCTGTTTATAGATATTTGCTGCTTTTTTTACTTGTGCAGACACGTGCGATTTAAAAGAGAGCCTATGATCGATTACTAGCCCTAGAATTTTTATCTCCTTGACCAGTTCGATTGTGGTACCTGACATGCATAAACGAAGGGGATCATACTTAGTCTTCCTCGTCAGCAACATAGCATTAGTCTTATGCGCTGCGAAGTTTAGCTTATTTCGGTTTCCCCACTCCACGACTGTCTCCAGAGTGGTATTAATCATTTGTTCTAAGTTGTGCGTCGAATGATCTGCAAAAACTAAAGCTACATCATCAGCAAAGGCCTGACAGTACACTCCATCACAGTTCAGTTTTTGTAGCAGTGAATCCAATATGATATTCCAAAAGGTGGGTCCTCCGATTGAACCTTGAACACATCCTTTTGTCGTGATCTTTTCGGATACTGTTCCGGCATAATTGACCGCTACTCTCCTGTTAGTCAAGTAAGAGCAGACCATAGCGTACAGGTTACGAGGGCACTTTTTCTCTCTTAGGGCCAATTTAAGGGTAGGCCACCACGCATTGTCTAAGGCGCCTTCTATGTCTAATGAGACCAATATTGCTATCTTTTTGTTGTCGACTTGTTGTTGTAAATGTCCTACCAGCTTGTACAAAGCGTCCTCGGTGCTTCGCTGTGGCATAAATCCGTATTGATTGGGATTTAGTGTGGGCAGAATATGCCATTGTATACGTGTTATCAGGAGCTTTTCAACAAGCTTTCCAAGCACAGGAAGAAGGCCTATAGGTCTTAGTGATTTGGGAATACTGTAATCTTCTTTTCCCGGCTTTCTCAGAATGACGACGTGAGCTACTTTCCATTGCGTAGGGAAATGCGTTAGCGTAAGGCATTTATTTGCTAATGCCAGAAACACCTCCCTGTTGCAACGGATTGCTGCAACACATATATCCGCCGTTAACCCGTCGGGACCAGGGGCTGTTTTCGGATTCTGGGTATTTAATATCGTCTCTAGCTCTTCAATTGCGAACGGGGGGTCATCGATGTTTCCTTCAAATACGCCGTCATTTGCCAGCTCTCGGATTCGCATGTGATTAGGCTGATCCATCAACACATTGTTGTCAGGGTAGAATGTTTCTGCTAGTAGTTCTGCTGACTTTTGTGGGGTTAGGGTGAGACCTTTTTGATTCTTAAGTAGAAGGTCTTCTTGGCGCCTGGAAGTGTTTCTTATTACTCTGTAAATCTTATCCCACATACTTTCTTTATCCTGAGACGTGCAGAAGTCCTTCCATCCCTGCGTGCTCTTTCTTGTCACTTCTTCTGCATATATCACTTTGGCTTGCATATATTCCTCTATTACAAGATTCCTTCTTGAGGGAGCTGCATTCTTGATACGTCTCTTTTTCCTTAGAGCATCTGCTTTGAGGGCCTCTAGCTCGGATGACCACCATGAAGGTATTGGGTTCCCTACCTTAGCTTTGAGTTTTGGGATGGTTTTCACGCATGCATCGTGTATAGCATCCGTGTATGATGTTATTAGAGTGTCTAGTTCGGCTGGTGTTTTCACATCTCTTATGAAATCTAAAGTTATCACCCTATCCTCCAACTGAATTTTAAAAAGTGCCGAGAAGTCACACCATTTTGCCTTTTTCGTAAAGTACCTTCGCGTTGTTGGTAGTGTCGCAGATTCTAGTGGTCTCCCTAGTCGCAGGGTGAAGGTAATTGCATTGTGGTCTGATGTTATAAGACTTCTATTCACCTCCCAGTCGTATATTTTTCCCAGCAATTGCTGACTGCACGCAGTAACATCTATAATACTCGTATACATCCTACCATTTCTGAATGTTTCGAATGTTGGTGTGTCTCCATTATTTAGAAGGTGAAATCCCATTTCGTTTAGGAATGCGCAGTAATCTCTCCCTCTTTCATCCTCTTTAATGCTTCCCCACCATTGGCTCCAGGCATTCACATTCCCTGCTACTAAAATTTTTTCTGTATTAAGTTTTTCGCATGAATTTTTGATTCTGTTTAAATACGGATGGATGTTCTTGTCTCCCTCCAGATAAATGGATACTACTCCAATTGTTAGGCTTCCAGCTATTACAGTGACCGCAACTTCCGTTTCAGTTATTAATTGAGAATCTTGGACGATCTTCAGTCTGTCCCCAAAGATGATAATAGCGGCTTTAACCGGTATTTGCCTGTGAGTAGTGCATTGTATGACGCGGGTACCCGGATGCTCTTTCATGATGCCGCTGCTTCCTACGTACGGTTCCTGTACTAAAGCTATCTCTATACCCGCGTCTTTTGCCACTTTCAGTAGTTCCAGAGTTGCTATCTTGGCCCTGTGTAGATTCACCTGGATGAACCTTATATGTCGTTTCGGGCTACACAGGTTGTGAGAAATTCCGTATTTGTCTGCCTGCGTGCCCTTAGCAATACGCTATCTTAGATCGTGCGATAGCATCCCATCGGGCACGCTCGCTCCACTCGACGCTAAATGCGTTATGCTCCAGACTTATGCCTTTTGCTTTGGATTCTGCACAATTTATACACGTCGGGGCTTTCCTTTCTGCCCTTTTTTTGCAGTTTTCCCAAGAGTGGGCTTCACCACAGTAACTGCAAAGTTCATCCTTTTCTCGGCATACTACCTTTGTATGCCCGAAGCCTAGGCATCTGGTGCACTACACTAGCGGAGAGTGGTCCGCAACAGGTCTCCTCTGTAGGCCTATGTAGATTTTACCAGCCTCTAAGAATCTTTGATATATTTTCGGTGAAAGCTCAAGTATAGGGTGGCATTCGTGGGGATTTCTTGCCCTTTTACGATATTTGACCTTTAGAGTGCTCTCTTTCATATCTATACCGTTTAGAAGATGTTTATTTTGTGATATAATATTTTCCACAATTTCTGTATCCTTGTGGTATGAGAGCACATCTCTAACAATAATAAGTGGATTTCCGGCTTTTGCAACTTCCGCTCTTAGGTGCTTGTCTAGCCTGACGCGAGTATTTACAAGGTCAAGATCTTCTTTTGTGCCACAGCGGACAATTACTTTTTGGTTACGACCTTTCCGTACTTGGTCCACTTTGGCACCGGTCGACTTAAGTACAGTCAGATTAAGACTAAGTGATTTTAATAAATTAGAAAAGAAAATATAATTTGTTTAATTTTATTTTAGTCTAATATCCTCGTATTTCCGTTTTCCTGCCCGAAATCGAGACTTTGTTGAGCGGTGATAATCAAAGCCGTATTTTTTCTCATTAAATTTTTTGTTATTTATCCTAATAATAATTTTACATGAATTATTAAATATGCCTATAATTATTATTTTTTACCTTTTGACGATCTTTCATGGATCCTCGTCCTAAGACCGCCATTTTGCACATTGTGTCTTCTTGGAGTCTTTTCAAAGAATTGCCTTTTGGTCCTAGTAATTTTCCCACAAAGTTAAACTGAAACAAAAAATATTACACTTATATTCTATATGTATAATAAAATTGAAATTGACATCTGTCTGTACGTGTAAGACATAAGAAAATATATAAATTGAATCTTGTGTCAACAAAATAGATTTTTTTTTCTGTTTGTCCTGGGTATTGGTACACGCTAATCTTAGAAATGGTTTAACAAAATTAAGTGAAGTTTTCATTATTGTACTTTGGCAAGCTTCCCTTAACATTATTTACGTTCTTCAGTTCTTGTTTTTTTTATAAATAATAAAAGTTTCGCCAAAAAGGCAATAAGGTATATTCAAACGAAATAAAAGATTTTTGATAAACATTACCTTTATTTCAAAAACCCAATCGACACTTTCCGAATTCAAACCCGTGTCTCTTGGATACTATCCAAACGCGTTTATTTAAACTAAAATATAAAAAATTGGACTGAGAATATTATAAACGTAATCAAAATCAAATCAAATTAAATAAATTGTATCAGGCGTATAAAAAAAACACAAGCAAAAGGTAAGGTAGTGATCAAATGGACGGTTACTAAGAGGTACGGTTTCGAGTTTCGCTACGAACGTTGTTTAAGATTTTATACGTTTTCTAAAATATTTTTCCATCGTTAGTGAGAAATAATTCTTTAAGATTGTAAACAATATATAATCTACCCTTTTTCGGGTTCAGTATCTTTTTAAGGAAAAAAGGAATCCTTATAAGATCACTTTGTAGTCCGTCCGTCTGTTTGTCTGTCTGTCTGTTTATCAAGAGCCTTTATCTCAGGAATACTTAGAGATGAAGAGTTGAAATTCAAACCATATACTCAAATCTACGGCCACATGATTTCCTGATAAAAAACGCATTTGTATGTTTACTTAGAAAAAAGATATGGCCGCAAAAAACGCGTATTTCGACACTATCAAAAATCAAAATTCATAGAGTACTTCCGTTTGACCTAGAGTTAAGAATTTTAGCAGCTAGCATGCTTTGTGAGTATACTAACACATTACAATTTATGAATTAATCACTAGAAAGCATTACAGTTGAAAGGAAAGATGCTCTACTATAGTTTTATAATTTGTTTGTGTTATTCTATTTTCTTTGTATATATCTTGTGCTTCGTACTCTATATTCTAACTACGACTGAAATGCACCAGAGAGCGAGCACTCGGTATTTTGTTTTGTTTTCCTATACATATTTATGTTTGTATTGCGATGTACGCCGTATTTTTGTTTTTAGAATCATTAAAATCACAAGGCTAGGATATATTGAATCCAAAAAGAGGAAAATGATTTTATGAATCAAAATGAAAATTATCTACTTCAAAGTGCTGTATAATAAAATGAAAGAAATAATAATTTTAATATTGATAGTATAATAATTATGTATTTATAATTATTATACTATCAATATTAAAATTTAAGACTCTAGTTTAAGACTCTTCCGTTTCAGAGTCACTTGCAGACAACGCACAAGCGAAACTACTGAACGTAGAAAGTTGAAATTTGGCGTGTTTGGGTAATTATTAGGAGAAAAAGAAACGGGAAGGAAACGGAGTTTTTCATTTTCAAAAGGCCATACAAACGATGGGCGACGACTAGTATGCAATAAAAAATTACAAATTTTAAACAATTTTAAATATAAAATTTAAACAATTTTAAATATAAAATTTAAACAATTTTAAATATAAAATTTAAACAATTTTAAATAGTTACTTAGTGCCTTAGCGTGGAATTATCATAAATATGGATAGCGAGGCAATTTTTCCGTAGAGGCGCAGGGGCACAAGAATGTGGCTGTAACGCGACAGTTGTGGATTCGATCCCCACTCGAGGGAATGAATTATTATTTTTTTATATTTTCATTACTTCGCTCTGGCACCAAGGCAAAAAATCTGGTGTTTAGTCCCGCCACTCAACAAGCAATGCCTCGAAAAATTGGAAAGTGGACAACAGAGTGTCTTAACACTAGGTTTCCTCGGCATAGTCGTATGTGGAATACAGTGTGAAGCTGAAAAACAAAAGCTTTAAGAAAAAATGGAAAGTATTTTAATCTCAGATAAATAATTGTGCTATTTAATTTTTTATTTATTTCACTACTATTTTTCAACGTCTAATAGTAAAAAATACGTATATTAAATTAGTTTTAAATTACGAAGGGTGTCCCTAAATGATTTTCCTGTGGGACTTTATTAAAGTAATAGGGTTCTGAAATTGAACACTAAACTTCCTCCAAACATTTTCGGTACATTTTAATTGAGGAACGTCCGAAGAATCCGATCTTGTTACATTAAAATAAATCATATCTAATATAGTTACAACTAAGTTATCTATAAATAAAATGTTGGTGTAAATAATAAAATATATTATATATCTAATGTGTTTTAATTTAGTAATTTACTAAATTACTTTTATATTTTGTACAATTTTTTTAGATATTTGGATTGGTGTCTAGAATTATTCTAGCTCTATATCTAACTATATCTAAAATAAAGCATCACGCATTATCCCACAGCAGGAGAGAAAGATAGAGCCAGTCCCATTATTATTTAGAGATCGACGCCAGCTTCAATCGTCAGGGAAGTTGCTCTATTTACATACATATGTTTTTTCAACATGTCTAAGAAGCTTTAGTATATTTTACTATAAAGCCAGGCACATAACATTATTTAATGTACTTATTTAGGAAACTTATAAAAAATTGAACGTAGCGGGACTCGAACCTGCGCTTCCTGGAAACCGACCAGGCGCTCTGACCACTGAGCCATACGTTCAGAGCAGTTCAGTGGTCAGAGCGTCGGTTTCCAGGAGGTGTTGGTTTACAAGATTTATTACAATTACAATTTTTTTTAATATGAAATAACCACATCGAAAAACACCAACAAATTAAAAAACTATAGTAGAGCATCTTTCCTGTCTACTGTAATGCTTTCTACTGATTAGTCCATAAATTGTAATGTGCTCAGAGATAATTATTGCTTTACTAACTAATACACTAGCAACTTATTATACATTTTTACTGTAAGCAGAAAGAGCTTGGGAACTTACTGTTAAGAACCACTTTCTCATTAAGACAATTCCATTCACCACTTTCCGCTTAATTTTCAAGGTATTGTGTGTGATTGATTGATGTTGTGCGTATCTCAACGCCGCGTTTTGCTTTTGCCGTTTTGATATTTGAGTAAAGATATGAAAATATTAAATAATTAATTTCCCCGAGTTGGTATCGAACCCACGACTTTTTTTTCCTACTAATACGGCGCCAATTTCGCTCTGTACTGTAGATACCGATGTAGCAGAGTTTGCAGGGATGCGCAACGTAATTACATTGATGTGAGCTTACAAAACTTAAGCCCACGTAAGTTGTGGAAATTTCTGGAATCGCTAGGCATTGGCCGGCAACGTAAGGATTTGAATTGCAATCTAGACGTTGATGCCTTGAATAAGCACTTTGTCTCGATAACACCTATGGACAACAGAATTAAGGCAAATACATTGAGTTATATCAACTCCTTGCCGTCTCCCACAATCGTTCCTTTTAACTTTGCTCCTATAACCCCATCCCAGGTAAGAAACAGTATCCTAGCCATCAAATCTGATGCCTCTGGTTATGATGGCATCAACCGCAAAATGATTATTTTGCCCTTGGAAGTTTTAGCACCAGTTATTACCCATATTTTAAATTTTTCTATTTCCCATAACACCTTTCCCAGTATGTGGCGTATTGCCCGCATTATTCCCATACCCAAAACCAAAGATCCAAAATCCTTCTCCCACTACCGTCCTATCTCTATACTTTCCTTCTTGTCAAAGGTCTTGGAGCGTATAGTTTTTCAGCAACTAAATCAATATCTGTTAGACAATCATATTTTATCCGAGTTCCAGTCTGGATTCCGTAACGGCCATAGCACAGTCACTACTTTGATCAAAGTTTGTGACGATATAAGATATAATATGGACAAACAAAATCTTACTGTCATTGCTTTGCTGGACTTTAGTAACGCCTTTAATACCGTTGATATTGATCTCTTAGTTGCTGTTCTGCGATCAATAAATATCTCTCCTGAAGCCACTGAGTGGTTCAGAAGCTATTTATATGGTCGGCGACAGTACGTTCAAGCTAATGACAAGTCATCTTCCTTTTGCTCTCCTTCCGCTGGTGTTCCCCAAGGTGGTGTCCTCTCTCCTCTCCTTTTCTCCATTTTTATTAATTCCATTTCCCAAAACATATCCTCTACCTTTCATCTATATGCTGACGACCTTCAAATTTACTTAGCCGCTCCGTTAGATGATATTAGTGAGGCTATTCAAAAGCTTAACGAAGATTTGCAGAATGTTAGTAGGTGGAGCAAATCTTTCGGCTTAACTGTCAATCCTGCCAAGTCACAGGTCAGTATTATTGGTGGCTCTAAGCAACTAAAAAAACTTGACCAGAATAGCCTCCCTACTATCCAGTTTGACGGCGTCGATTTGAGCCTGAGTCCATCTATAAAGAACCTTGGCATTATTATAGACAATTCCCTATCTTGGTCAGTACAGATAGCTGAGGTTAGCCGTAAATTATTTGCCACGATCGGATCGCTCAAACGATGGAAATATTTCCTACCTGTAAAGACCAAAACTGTTCTAGCTCATTCACTACTGTTACCGATTTTAGACTACGCTGACTCGTGTTACCCAGACTTATCTGAGGAACAATTAAATAAACTAGAGCGTTTACAAAATATTTGCATTAGATTTATCTTCGGTTTACGTAAATTTGATCATGTTTCTGAACATCGTCGTCAGCTTGGATGGCTTCCTATCCGTTATCGTCGAAATTTCCGCATGTTGACTCTCCTCTATTCCATCCTCTACAACTCTCTTTCTCCCTCATATTTAAAAGATAGATTCTGTTACCTAGGTTCCGATTCACTTCTTCGCCTCCACCTTAGATCCCGTTGCGATAATCTCCTTAAATTACCAACTTCCCATACGCTATTCTATTCCAAGTCTTTCACTGTGAAATCTGCTATTCTTTGGAATGAACTTCCTACAGAAGTTCGACATTCCAAATCCCTTTACACTTTTAAAAAACGTCTAAAAGAATATTTATTTAAGTTAGAATAGTATTTTATCCTTATCTATTTAATATTATGTATATATTTTTACACACGTTTAAGTATGTATGTATATGTATGTATATATATGTATGTATATATGTGTAAGTATATATTGTTTTTTGATGTATGTATGTATGTGTATAGTATATAAACATTAAACATATTTTATGTAAGTTTATTATATATTGTTGATTTATATTATTATATATCTAATTTGATTTAAAATTTGCACCGAGACGTTGTCCCCCTTTTCCTCATTACAACTTATCCGTAATGTTTCAAAGGTTGTCTGGTAGAGATTGCTTAAAGCAATAAGACCGCCTTTGCATACGTGTTTTTTTATTTTTTATTTATGTTGTTCATTTTATATACTTATTTGTTTTATGTGTGCAATAAAGTTTATTCTATTCTATTCTATAATGTTACTGTCACAGTATCTGACTATAAAAGTGATGGTTGTGGGTTCGATCCCCACTCGGGTAAATGCTTTCAATTATTTTTATTTCTAAACTCAAAAAAAATCACTCGACACACAATTTCTCAAAAAATTGAGTTAGTGCTCAAAACACAAAAAAAATTGAAGCTGCTTTTCTAGGTATATATTAATTTTGATACTTATAAAAATATATGAAAAAATCATAAAACCTTTGATTTATATACATTGGTATTCACTAAATTATTAAATCCAAATGACGACCTCTCTGCTCGTTTTCTCGAGTAAGTGGGGTGAATGTAATGCTTGCTTTGTTTCATTAAGCCTTCCCTTTGAATGTAATAACCCGTATTTCATATTTTAAAGAAGAAATATTCTTTGTGGAACTTGGGAAGTATTGGGGATTTTGGCCTTTACGTAGTGAATTCGAATTTGTTTAGCACATTTGTTCTGATCATGTTTTATTTTTATACATAATTAGCTATTTTTGTGGAATAATCATTATTTAATTGTTTATGCTATACTTTAATAAGCCAACATTAAAGAAACGGAAGAAACGCAGAGAAAAAAAAAATGGAAAACAAGAACGTATCTGTATCTACCTAATTTAATGGACATTGACTATACATATTTTTTTTCGATTTTTTGTGGTTATTTTGTATTTATCCTGTTTTTATATGAAAAAGACAGAGGTAAATTTTACTGTCACGTCACTTTATTATAAATCCATAAACTACTGGTACTCCACGCCGCGCTTTGCCGTCGTACCAGAGCGAGGAAATAAAAATACCTATTTCCCTGAGTAGAAATCGAATTTACTACTGTCGCGTATATAGTCTAACATTATGCCTCTGCGCCATGACGGTATAAGTAAACAACATTTTATTTATATAAAAAAAATGAAAATCATAAAACACAAATGAATCACTAACTCAAAGGCTTATCATAGTCATTTCTTAAAGCTGAAGACGTAACGGATTGGCTCTCAGTTGGCCCATTCTTAACAATTGACGTTTTTTACTGATATAATACATTTTATGGAAAACATACGAATTAAAATTTCGTGGCGTTTTATTATAATATTTGTAGTATAAAAAAACTCTTCGTTTACAGAGTGACCAACAGACAACGCGAGACATAACTTTTCAGCTTTTTAATAATAAATAGTTGAAAATTCGCATGTTAGTGTTACGGAGTCTAAATCTAAGATACGATTTCAATGGAAACGGGAAAAACGAATTTAAATTATTTAAAAAAATTTTTGCAAATTTCTATGTCTTAAAATCCACGCAAGCATAGTTACGGGTGACGACTAGTTTCATATACGTGTTGCCATATTAACGTAACTTTATAGTGTATATGAGGTAGTGTAGATGAATTTGGTTTCCATTCTAGATGATTAATCGGAATATTTGTATTTAAATTAACTTTATTTTCTAAATAAAAAAAACATGTGTGCACACGTGGTAGAAGAGAAATATTCAAAAAAATCCCAGACAATGAGACAAATGTAAAATTTTGAGAATAGGATAATGCATATTTAGAAAACGTATAAAAATTTGAACATAGCCGGATTCGAACCCGCGCTTCCTGGAAACTGACCAGGCGGTTTGAGCACTAAGCCATTCGTTCTCATCAAGCTACGTTGACTACGTTACTTCTATACGCTTGTTACAACTTACTTATGTTGTTAGCATCTCTGTACAGGGATTTTTACAAAATTCCGTTACCCTAAGATAATTCCTAAAAACTATCGACTGGCAAGAGAGAATGCTATTTATTAAATAATTTAAAAAAGAACTAAAAAAATTTTTATACGTTTTCTAAATAAGTATTTTTCTTTTTATTCTGGTATAAACTGGATACAGTGAAAGCTCAACAAAAATAAAAAAGACACGAAATTAAGCGGCGAGTGTCTAGTGAAATAGTGTAACTGACATCCCACCCTACTTCTCAATAAAATATTTAAATAAAATTATTTAAATAATACTTTTATTATTTTAGTATGGCTCGTGATACGTCTGTCCGTTTTAATCTCCCGTGACATTTCTTAAGTATATCGAAGATGTTCTATCTTCCTCTCTACTGTGTAAAATATTTAGTTATAATAAAAAGAAGAAAGCGCAAGGGCACCGCCCCGCCCCTATACCGTGAATTCCTATCAGACCGTGGTTGCAAGTCTTTATATTAAGATTGTATTAGAATGGTGATTCGTGACGTGACGATTGATTTGTGAGATCAATATAAATCGTTGGTTCGAACGCATTATCGCAAGACGGCCGATATGTTAAAACTCACGGCACACACCCCACAGTCGTGTCTCATTTGTTTTCTACATTAAAACAAGTTGTTAGACTCATAGGCGGACACTACTACATACACCCGAGTTCCAGAACATAAAATAGCACCACACACCTACTCATCATACAACGAGTTATAGAACAATTGTAGAAACTGTTTTACATAAATGTATGTCCAATACCATACAAGCATCGCTTATGCATCGTAAGCGCACCGCAAGACAACGTCGATCGCAGTTTAATAATAAAAAGCCCTAGCAATTTGCCTAGACAAGCATATTACTACCAGCGAAGCCAAGCAGCAGTCGGTTGTGACTCCAATATCAGTTATTAGTAAACCACAGGGTCAATGAACTTTAACAGTCGTATAAATCGTAAATAGTTAATATTTTGTTACTGTCTAATATCTTTATGATAATTAATTAAATATCTTAACAGATTACTTTTATTGTAGGACATTAAATAGATTCATATTATATAATATTTATAAATTGTAAATATGTATTTTGATATAATAGTTTTATATCATATTATAAATGATACTATTATATTAATATTTCCTTTTACAGTAACATGTTAAATATTTACTAATATATATGGAAATTACATTTATAAAAATAAATAAATCAGCTTCACGCTGTATCCCGCACACAGCAGGGTAGGCAGAGGGAACCCAGTGAAAGACACTCCATTCCCCACTTTCTGCCGAATTCTGGAGGCATTGCTTGTTAAGTGGCAGAACTCAACGCCGCGCTTTGCCTCGACACCAGAGCGAAGAAATGGAAATATACATTTAAGTAAATATTTCATCTCATCGAGTGGGGATCGAACCCACAACCAGTCGGTTTTAGTCACACTTAGTGCCGCTGCGCCACGACCGGCCTCAAAAATTACATTTATAAGTAATTATAATTCACAAAACCTATAATATTTAATTCTGTATTTCACAATTCCCATACACGCATCTATCAAAGATGGCGGCAGGCATTCTGCGTACATTTATATAATTGTAATTTTACATATCTCATAAAAACATATTCATGTATTTATTTCCATTTACGAAATAAATAATAATTATCTCTGAATATCGACGGCATTACGTGCATTAATATTACTCTTCTTTGTTTTAATAATAAGCTATTAAAAACTTAACGAAGTATTCCAAAACAAGCAATCGTAAATAGTGAAAGGACATATAACTTATCTTACCAGCCTCGAATACTTATATCACTTTTAAATGTACTAACTAACGTACTTTTTACATATAAGATACTAAATATAACTAAATATACATTAATTATAAATTAAAACTTCTCTAAACATTTTGAACAACTATCCTTCACCAGACGCGTCCGCCATCTTTCTCTTTCTTCATCATCTTTCTTTCCTTTTTCTTGATTTGGACGTTGATAGTAGCTTATTCAGCCAACATGATATTTTACAATAATTAAAATATTAATTATGTTATTATTTATTTTAAATTATAAAACATAATGTTTAAATATAATTATTAAATTATTTTTAATAAATATATTTTATATCTGCGTATTTCACCAACGGTATCTTACTTCACTTTAATATTACTTGTGAACGGAACGCGTAATTAAAGAACTGAACTAAATTATTATTTTTAAGATTGTATTTTTCTTAATCTATAAATTAAATAATGTTCTAAATTATATTTATAATATTTTTTTATAAATTATTATTATTTTGAATTTACCTACACATTTTAGTTCTGGTATGGATTAGTTACAGTAGAAAAGCAAAAAAAAAAAATAATAGTAGTTTTTTCTTCCTTCAAATTTAAAAGAGTGACCGTATGTTTTCACCAAATATTGATTTACGATTAAGGTCGCCTGCACACGAGACATCGCATGAATTTCAATAGGTTTAGAAAGTATGGATTTTGACTGGATCAACTTAGTTGTGTACTACAATGACAATTTTTCTAATGGCTTTATCCTAAGCCTTCACATATATTTATATTTAGCTTCACGTTATGTTCATGTTCATGCATACAGCAGTGGAGGCAGAGGGAACCCGCTTATAAAACACTCCGTT
Organism: Heliconius himera; assembly: GCA_021202915.1. Taxonomy (NCBI): domain Eukaryota; kingdom Metazoa; phylum Arthropoda; class Insecta; order Lepidoptera; family Nymphalidae; genus Heliconius; species Heliconius himera. The sequence goes on from JAJHJA010000073.1 coordinate 320,111, forward strand.
TCTCGCTCTACTCTTCTCTCTCTTTCTTTTTCATTTCAAGAATTTCTCAATTGCGAGTGGTGGAACTCTACGCCGTGTTCTGTTTCATATCGAATAGAAAAACGCGAGGGCTGTGGGTTTTATTTTAGATTTTTCACTCAGTTAAAATAACACACCATTCAGTTTTTTAACGTAATACGCATTGGTCCAGAATTTGAGTGGTAAGCTGACAGAGCGTTACTATGTTACCTGACTCTGCTATATACAGGATATACAGGTCAACATAAAAAAATAAATAAATCAGCTTCACGCTGTATCCCGCACACAGACCGAAGAAATGAAAATATAAATTTAAGTAAACATTTCATCTCCTCGAGTGGGGATCGAACCCACAACCAGTCGGTTACAGTCACACCTTGTGCCACTGCGCCACGACCGGCCTCAACATAAAAACATAAAAATCAACATAAAAATAAATACAACATAAAAATGGATACAATTCAGTTCTATAGTAACAAATGTGCAATGTGCAGTTCGAGTATTTGCATAGTTTTGTGCAATCGTAAATAAAGCCCCGTACGGTCGCGTGGTTGAAGGTATTTATTCTAGACTCGACTTCGACTTTAAGCCAGTGAATTACAAAATGTATGAGGGCAAAGAGATTTCCTTCGTCACCTGTCGCTGTGATAAGAAAGTGTATTTTGGGACTTTAAGGAGTTTGTACGCGAGTGGTTGTAGGTTCGATCCCCACTTGAAAAATAAAAAAAATGAGAATTTGAAAAAAAAATTTGAGAAATAAAAAAATACTTAAATTAAATATTTTCATTTTACGGATCTGATATGGAAGCAAAGCGCGGCGTTGAGTATCGACACTCAACACGCAATGCGATGTAGTTGCAGCCATATTTTAGCGTTCTACACCTAGTACACGTGGTTGTGCGTTCTTTGACAGGCAGTCATTAACGGGAGAGTTTAATGAAGATATAAAATGAAGGAACACTAAAAACATTTCGAGTGTCCCTATTTACATTGTCGTGTATAAAAAATCATGCTCACAGCACAGCACTTCAAAGTCATTTTAGTGCACATTTTTTTTTCACGCTGTATCCTGCATGTTGCAGGGTAGACGCTTCGTTTAGCCTTGTTACTAGCGGTCAAAGGAAAAAAAATAATTCCTCGAATTGGGAATCGAGACCACAATCCTTACATTTACAGCCACACACGCTGCCGCTTCACTTACTTATTTATTACTTATTCATAAATGTATTTTTTTATAATAATATTAATTTATTTTTAAATGCATACCTAGATTACAATACATCAATCGATCACTACAATGTCTTATATTATATTATATTATTATACTAGCGTTAAAACAATTTTCTTCAAGTTCCACGTGTTCATGCTCCTATCCCGCGGGATCTCTATAGCTGTTCTTAATACTGCTTCGATTCATTGACTATACTCATTTCAATTTGATATCCCGTGGGAATGTTCCACTACTTTGCTCCGTTCCATTCCGTAAAGTTGTTTAACATCCAAGTTATGTAACAAAGAGATTGTAAATGGAACTAAATATACGTATATTTTATGCAAAAGGTGTTAGTTTTGTTCAATCCCGTAGGAAGACTCAGCTTTAGCGCAATAGTTTTAGAATAAAATGTGTGTGTGTGTGTGTGTTTTTCTTATTTTGGGAATTGATTTTTTAAAGCTAAAAAATCCCGAGCAAGAGCAAGACGGACTCGCTCACCTAGGATTCCGTAAAAAATTGGAGGTCTTGAGCTTTTTCTAAAATTCATGAAAAATGTTATCCCTTTAGGTTATTATTTTTATTTTTAAGGAGTTTGAGATTATTATTTTTAAGGAGTTAATCATAAATGTATAGTTTTCTGATTTTTTCCTGCTGGTTGCCAAATTACATAGAATTATGGGGTTGGGGGAAGGTTAAATGGAAGTACCCTATGAATTTTGATTCTCTTTATAGTGTCGAAATACGCGTTTTTTGCGGTATTAACGGCCATATCCTTTTTTAAGTAACTGTAGAAATATTTATTTTCAGGAAATCATGGGGCTGTAGATATGTGTAATTAGTTTGAATTTCAAATCGATATTTTCAAGCGTTCCTGAGATAAAGGCTCTTGACAGACGGACAGACAGACAGACAGATAGCAATGTGATCTTATAAGGGTTCTTTTTTCCTTAAAAGGTACGGTATCCCTAAAAATAAGGTTTTTTAAAGTGATTAATGATATGATAATTCATAAAAGTTATTGAAATAGTATAAATTTCATCAAAATGGATCGAACCATTTTATAGCTCAACTCAACTTATCTCAATTTATTATAAATGAAATGGCAAGTTAAACTATGCTCTTTTATACTTCTATATAATGTATGAGCACACACATCTTTTCTTTTACATAATAAAGCAATTCTCGCTAGCAATGTTGTAAGTCTTGCAGTCTGCAAATATAATACTGTGCGGAGCGCTAAATGCAAAATATATGAAGGAGGAGAAAGCTCTATTTGAATATAGAGATCGGCATGGTGGCGCTGTATGACTGTAAACGCGACTGATGTGGGTTCAATTACGATTTGAGAAAATAATAAACAAATCAACTTAACGCCGCGCTTTGTACAAGGCGCGCCTTTGAGGTCCGCCACTCAACGCATAATCTCTTTTAATGGAAAGCGGAGGAGGAGTAGAGTGTCTTAACATTAGATTCCGTCGTGGCATAGCGGCGCATCGGTAATGTCTTGACAATTTTGCAGAAAGTGAGGAACGGCATATCTTGATCTAAGCCAAAAAAATACAAATATATTAAAATTTAAACATCTTATTAAAATGTACTGTATACCACAAAATAAACTTGCTTAGTTTAAAATGCATTTGGATTTCTCATCGAGTGTATATTTTAGACGACACCTGAACCAATATAATCTGGATAGTCGCTCCAAGCAAAACTTTTCGTTCCGTAAACAAAAGTCTTGGGCACTATCCAAATAAAATAAAGTGATTTTAAGGTGTGCATTTAAATACTTATATGATTTTTGTTTTTTAAATTAAATCAGCTTCACGCTGTATCTGCACACAGCAGGGTAGGCAGAGGGAACCTAACTCCGTTCTCCACTTTCTACCGAATTCTGGAGGCATTGCGTGTTGAGTGGCAGAACTCAACGCCGCGCTTTTTCCTGGACACCAGAGCAAAGAAATGGAAATATACATTTAAGTAGATATTTCATCTCCTCGAGTGGGGATCGAACTCACAACCCAGTCGGTTTTACAGTTGCACTTTGTGCCCCTGCGCCACGACTAGCCTCTTTTTTCTTTCTCTAGTAGGTGCTAAGTAATAATGTCTCGACTAGAACGGGGAATGGAGTGTCTTAGAACTAGATTCTCACATATGAGTGCATATATTCACAATTTTAAATTTGTCAATTTGTAATTCCTGTTGATCTATAATCCTGAAGTTGGTACGGAACCCTCGATAGGCGAGTCCGACTTGCACTTAACCAGCTTTTATTATTTATTAACCTTGGAATGAATTAAAAATGAAATTGGTAATTTTATTATGGAGTAGGACCAAGTTTTTTTTTATTTTTACAAATGTTACATTAATTGTAGAACAAATTTAAAAAAAAAACAGTGCCTTGTGTCCATATACACACATTCTGTACTAGATTATTTTAGTATATTTAAAATATAAATTTGCCCTAAAGTAAAATTCGAACCACTTTTTCTTCTCGTTTGGCCAAACTCTACTGCACTACTAGCATCGAAGAATCACAATAAAAGACAAACTAAAATATATTTAAAAATCCAAAAGAACTCTTAATATTTTAACAACAATAGAAAAATATATCTGTCAAAAAACATTTACTAAGGTCCACATTCTTTAGGTATACTCGTATCTCATTTAAGTCGCGGCACGTCTAACAACAATGTGCCAAATAAACTCCGTGCCCCTACTCCCTACAGCAGTATAGGGAGTGTGTCAAACTAGTTGCACTTTCTAACTAAATTAGGTATAGACGTCGAATCGGAGTTATGTTCTAAGCACGTCTCAATATAATGTGCTTCTGAACTGAAGAGCAAGGTACACATTGTGAAGCACGATTGAGTGGTGCATGGTGTAAAGTATGAAATGTAGCGAGTTATCATTTTTTTTGCGGCGTTGAGTTCCGCCACTCAACAGGCAGTGCCTCCAGAACTCGGTGGAAAGTGAGGAACGGAGTGTCTTAGCACTAGGTACCTTCTGCCTATATAATTATTATATTTTTTTTACAGCTTCACGCTTTTTCCCTCAAAGCAGGGTAGACAGAGGGGAGGGAAAGTGCTAAGATACTTCGTTTCCACTTTCCGCCTAACCCTTAAATTGTTTGAGCGAAAGCGAGCACCAAATGACTTGAGCGGCGGAGGTTAACTCCACGCATTGTCTACCAGAACCCGGAATGAAAATAAACCTAATAGTTTAATGGTTTTTCCGATAAGAGATCAAACTGATTGAAATGTGGTTTAAAGTCCAGACGTAGTTCCAAAGCACCTGGACTGTAAACGACGACCTTTGGGAAAGTTAACGTCCTTTACTCTAAATAGAGTAGGTACAATAAGAAAATATAGTGTCAAGATATTAACTTCTTTGCTTTCTATTAATTTTGTAGGCACTTTACATAAGTAACTTATACTATCTAATTACATATAAGTAGGGTTGTACTATTCGTAAGGTAAATCAATCATGATATACATTTCTAGTATACTATTAATAATAAGGTATAATATTTTTCCAAACTAATTTCACTTATCACTTGGACCACGCTAAGTGCGTGATAGCGAAGAAAGGTTCGACAAAAGTACTCTATTAGTTTCCTTTGGCCACTTCGGATCAGCTGATTACCTATAGATATGAATGTAAAGAAATAAAGAAAGTACCTATAGTTATTTCGTCTTAGTTACATAATGTTTATTATAATAATTTTTTTACTAGCCTCACGCTGAATACCGCACGTAACACAAAGGGATCCTAGGAACATAGTGTTACTTAGACACTCCGTTCCTATCAAGAAATTTCCTTTCTCCAGTTTTAAATTCTATATAAATTCTGGAGGCGTTGCGTGTTGAGTGGCGGAACTCAACGCCGCGCTTTGCCTCGTTATCTCCTTTGTAATTATATTTTTATTTTAAATAAATGTATAAAAGCAATGGAATGTATTAAGTATGTATTTTCTTTAGATTTTTTTTTCACGTTTTTTTAGCTTCACGCATCTATCTATCAATGTATAGCGATTTAGGCAGTGACAACCAAGTGTAAGTAAGACAATTCTCCGCGTACGAACAATTTTGAAAACGTTGCATATTGGTAACAAAACCGACTGCTGCAGTTTGTATTACCAGCTCGTCGATAATAATATTTTCTTTAGCTTCACGCTGTATCCCGCATATAGCAGCTCTGCTTTATACGGGTTGTTGCCAGAGCAAAATGAAAACATGCGGGATAAAACGTGATACATCGTGAAACTAAAAAAAATGGCTTCAAAAATCCACCCCGAAACCTTCTCACATAAAATAATAGTGTAGAGTTAGTATATAATATATATTCCAAAGAATTGTCATTTTATCGAAGAATAAATGTGAAATAGAGCAGACGAGACTGAAATTTGAAATCAATCTAGTTTATTCGACTGTCCCATTTTATTAAGGATATAGTTATGAGTTCGTCGTGACGATTTAGAACAGCGTCCGGCTGTAAAAACGTAAGTTATAGCTTCGATTCCCACTGAGGACTGTATTATGAAGAATATAATATTAACAATTAAAGTTGTGAGTTCGATCACCCACTCATGGGAATAAATTATTTTTATTTTTCCACTTTGGTAGAAAAAAAAATACGCAAACAAACGGAATATGGGGAAAGTAGTCTTAGACACTTTTAGTCTAGGTAGTCTAGGTCTATTTTTTTAATTACTTACATCATCACTGAGATGATGAGGCCAGTCGTGGCGCAGTGGCACAAAGTGTGTCTGTGAAACCGACTAGTTGTGGGTTCGATCCCCACTCGAGGAGATGAAATATTTGTGTCGAGGAAAAAGCGCGGCGTTGTTTTGCCACTCAACACGCAATGCCTCCAGAATTCGGCAGAAAGTTTGAGACGGAGTGTCTTATGACACTAGGTTCCCTCTGCCTACCCCGCTGTGTGCGGGATACAGAGTGAAGCTGATAAAAAAAAATCATTGAGATATAATGTATACAAATTTTAAACAGACACCTTATTTTAACCAACTAACCAACAGACAAAAAAAAGCACTTTAAATACATTTCCTTGATAACCTCATAAAAGAAAATTGCGACTCGAGCACCAAATATCTTATTACTCAGGGTCCGGTGACAGATAATTTTTCAACAAACTCAAATAATTTTCCTCAGAAGTGTCGAATAAATGGGATCGTAATGCAATAATATACTTTAGGTATCATATTTGTAAGTACGACATTGTTTGTAATCTCGATGAATGTGGGTTCGATGCTCTCTCGGAGAATAAATTTCTCTTAACAAAACCCGTGGAAACGTTTCTCTCGCAAGGTGAGCAGAGGGAACCTGGGTACCTAGCGTTAATACACTCCGTTCTCATTAAGACATTTCCGTTCTCCACTTTTCGCTGAATTCCCAAGGCATTACGGAACGGAACTTAACCTCGCGCTTTGTCTTGCTACTAGAACTAGAAAATGAAAATATTAAATATTTCATTCCCCCGAGTACGTATCGAACTCACGACACGCACGTACGCTTGTGCCCTTGCGCCACGACGGCCTAATTATGAAACCTATGAACCTCATGAACATAATTTGTTTATTATTACTGTTATTAAATAAATTTCTTCGCTCTGGCAAAACACGTAATTTATTAAATTCGGACGGAAAGCAGAGAAAGCAGTGTCTGGACTCTAAGTTCTATAGTAAGCCTACCCTGCTACAGGCAAGATAATACATAAAGCTATAAAGAAACAAAATTTTACACATGTAACCAATTTCGAGAACTATCTTTCATTTTTGGTCAGAAGATTGACCTGTCATATAAAACGCTAAACTATTACAAAGCTTTGGCCTAGTACGAACATTTTGGATATTCTGTTGCTATCAATTTTAAGCGGAATTGCGATGTCCTAGACTGTTTACAAAAGTTGTAAATTCGGTTCGATATATTTTTTGTATATTAAAACACTTATATTTCTCTATTCTGGTTGGAGATACTACCCGCTACGTAAAATTTTTTATACGTTTTCTAAATAAGTAAGAACTTATATGTTATTTCCAGCTTTTCGTCTAGTTTATTATTTATGTACATGTACCAACGTGCATACTGTGCTCGCCTTCTGAGGGGAGTACTCTACATGTAAATACGAATTTATATTATACATATTGTTTTAAAAAGTAATTCTTGGCGCAGTGCGCGTTATGAATTCAATATTCTCTCTCTAGCGAGACAAACCGCGGTGTTGAGTTCTGTGACTCCACTCGTTACCTCGCGAAGGAGAACAAAAGAAAGAGAACAGAGTGTTTTTAAAATTATCTCTCTCTATCTTACGACAGCATAAAACCACAAGCCACAGTGTGAAGCTATTTCAAAAAAAAATCCAATATCTTCATATATCAAAATTATTATTTTTGAGCTTTACACTATACCTCGAACATATCAGGATAGACAGAGGAAATTAGGCTATCCGTTCCCATTAATACACTTCCGTTCCCCACTTTCCTTTCTAGCCTGTCACGTTTACAGTCGTTAATAGTATGTATGTGCCCATGCGTTACTACTGGCTTCACTTTTTGTTAGAAAAATCTTTCGTCAAATGATCATCTTCAATTAATATCGTTGAGAAAAGTTGCCTGATTTTAATAAAAAGATATGTTGAACAAAACTATGTCAAGCGTAAATAACGTTCATCCATTTACTTTCAGATGATAAAACAATGTAAAATTTTCGAGAATTTGTTTCTTTTTATTAATATGCACAAATATAAATATATAGTATATTCTAAAAATTGATTTTATATCATAATTCCTAATTTAAGATTCTTAATTTTTATTCAACTAGTGATGTGCTCGCGGCATCGCCCGCTCGAAATACACATCTATTTACTAATTGTAATTGTCATTATAATTTTAAAAACTAGTTCAATACAATACAATAGCAAAAATTGCATTTAAATCGGTTATGTCACGATGACCACAATTAAATAAATATTACACTAAGTTGTTATTCAAACCAAAGACAAAGAAAGTTTAGAGATCAAAAATATAAGAAAGTTTCAAAAATATAAAAATTTTAACAAAACCGATGAAACAGTCATCGGTCTTGTTGAAAATTAAGGAAATTGTGGCCTCAGTTCTAGATATAAAATGGAGAAACGAAATCTTCGTCTCCCTTTTCAGTCTTTAAAATAAAAATTGAGTATTTTTTTAATCCAATTTAAAAAAAGTTTATTATATTATAACATTATATAGTTATGAAAAATTTTCATTTAATATTAATTAATTAAAAAATAAAGTGAAAGTTCGAAGACTTTTCATTTATAATCAATAAAAATAAAAAGGTAAAGGCTTTGTTCGCTGGAAAAATCTTTCGTCAAACGATCATCTTTAATTAATATCCTTGAGGAAAGTTTCTTAGTTTTTTATAAGGACGCTTAAGTAAGTACCTATATTGTTATAACAGAAACAATATCCTCCTGGAAACCAACCAGGTTTCCAGGAGGCGCGGGTTCGAGTCCCGCTACGTTCAAATTTTTATACGTTTTCTAAATAAGTAAAATAAGGTTGTATTTTGTTTTATTAAAAACTATTTTTTATATATAGCTTACCCCGTGATGTCAATGGAAATTACTGAGAATTGAGAATCACATATGACCCATTTTAGGTTCACGAGCTAACTGTGACCGTAGCTACGATTAACGTGAACTAATATAGCCTATACTTATAATCGGTAAATGGATTTTATCAAATAAACAGATTTTTTCAATTCATAAAGTTCCTGAGATAAACGCTTTTACGTAAATAAACTTTTAAACTTTCTACGATAATTCACGGCTACCACAAGTTAATTGGAAAGGTTTGGCTTAAAATTTCTATTAAAAGTTTATTAAAATAATATGGCAATGTTATTTAATAGTACAATATAAAAAAATATTAAAACTTACTTTTGGATGATCCCTCACGGGTACAACTACCCGGACACACACTTTAACAGGTTTGTCTCTCGTAATGTCTAACATTCTTCTTTCACCGCGCCATTCGCCTGTTGACAAAAAAATATTAGATTAGATAAAAGAAAGAAAATAGAATTCCTGCTCTACTATGTATTGTATTCGGTAATAATGAAGAGAAAGAGAAAGAGTTAAATAGTTCAGCTTCACGCTGTATCCTGCACAAGCAGGGTAGGAAGAGGGAACTTAATGTTAACTCCATTCTCCAATTTTCGCCGAATTTTTCGAGGCATTGCGTGTTGAGTGGCAAAACTCGACGCCGGGCTTTTGGCGCCAGAGCGATGAAATGAAAATATTAAGAAATAATAATTCATTCCATCGATTTGGGATCGAACCCACAACCATCGCGTTACAGTCACACTCTTGTGCCCCTGCGCCACGGCGATCTCCTTAAATAGTTATTTTCTCGTTTAAAGCCGTTATGTCTAAAACTTACACTGCATTAATCCTACATTTAATCGTGAATTGTCTTTAAGCCAATTGTCTTTAAAATAATTTAAAAGAATCGAAAGAAAAAATAATCATAATTTCATAATAAATAAAACCAAATAAAAAAAAATATAAAAACCAATAACAAATGGCATTCAAATCAAAACTCACAGAAAGAAAAAAAAACAACTAAAAAAAAACAAACGCGCATCCGAACGCACAGTCGCGCGTGCGCCATATATAATCCGCATTCGACAGCTGTCATTTTTCCCGCCCACCAGACGCCATTTGGCGTATATTATTTTTCATTACGCCGTCCCCAATCACGTCAAAACTGAAATATGGCTTTCGTGAGTATTCCCATGAATTATTTAACTTTTTTGTCTTAATTTCTGGTAAAAAAAAATGTTTATTATAATACTTATACTCCTGCCAGGTAAGCGTTATATGTATTTTCGTGTAAACAAGGTTGTTGAACCTAGTGTTAAGACACTCCGATCCCATTAATTGACTTCCGTTCCTCACTTTTCGCTTAATTCTGAGACATTGCGTTTGAAGTGACGGATCTCGACGCCGCGTCTTGCGGCTTTACCAGAGCGGCAAAATGAAAATATTAAATATTTCACTTCCTCGAATGGAAATCGAACCCACAACTGTCAAGCGCGATAAATATATATATCACACTCTTGTGCCACCGGGACACGTTGGCCTATTCTCTCTTTCTCTCTTCATTTAAAGATAATAAACACTATATAACATTTGCATTTAGTGGCTTACCAATGTGGGTATTGTTTAAAGCAGAGTATCGTTAGCCATCAGCCCGCATTAGGTTAAGCGCTTTGATCATTAGTGATTTGGAAACAGATAGTACCTACTAAGTTTAGTACTGGAATTATTAAGTATAACTTTGTTTATTATGTTTATAGTATTTGTTAGAGTTATTATTTTATTTGATGACGCGACAGATTGTGGGTTCGATTTCCATTCCAGTGCACTGCTATGTGCAGGATACAGTGTGAAGATAAAAAAATATATTTTTATTGTATTTTAAGCCTTAGATTTTTCTGGTACCGTTAAAAATGCGGCGTTAAGCTCCACTAAACACGATGCCTCTAGAAAGTGTCGGAAAGTAGGGGAAAAAAAAAAACTAGAATTTCGACGCTCCCAACACATCTGTTAACACAACATTTAGATATTAAATTCTTTGTGAGAAGAAAAGGTTAAAAAATATTAACATATTTTTTTTCTGAATAAATTGAATTGAATTCAATTCTAAATTCAATTAAATCTTACTATAATAAATAACAGAGCATAAATCCACAATTAACTAATATTATAATCAAATTATAAACAAAACCAGCATATAACAAAAACAGACAATACACACATACATTACACTAGATAAGCCATGAAGGTGCCATTTCTAAACAATAGGCTGAACACAGGATACATTTGCTTAGAAATTATTAATATTCCACAGCGACGACAATTGTTCCTGGCGTTTGATCTACAATTGGTTGTGGTGTTGTGAGGTATTGTGAATTTGTTACAGGAATTAACCCTTCCTCCCCTAAAATCTTATGGGGTGGAAAATATAATTTAGGCCGTCATGTCGCCGTCGTAACTACGTATGACTGAAACGCGGTGGTTGTATTTTGAGAACGTATTTTTGAATATTAGAATATACGCGAATAATAATCCTTTTAAACTAGTTTTATTTAAAGAGTATTTTTGTCGCCAAATAGTTCAATTTATATTTGAGATAATTATTTAGGAAATGTGACATAAAATAAAAAGTTAACTATAGGTATAGTTGTATAAAAACTTAATGAACACGTTTTTATTGTGCACTAGTACTAAAGTGGAATAATTAAGTACACAACCTACACTAAGTACTACTAGTGTTTTAAAATATTCGCATCTATAACTAATTATATGAGTTTAAGATCGAAATAATCTCTGAAAAGTTCCATTATTCAGGTCCTGGCTTCTGGCTGGCCATATTCAGACTGTTCGATGATATCACATTTCAAATTCGAATTCAAAACAATTTTATTACCGATTTATCGCTATACTAAAATACAATTTAAATATCAACCAAAATAATAAATAAAATTTAAATAAAGAAGAGGGTAAAAGGAAGGAGTGACTGTTTTTCATCGTCATCCAAAATTCATCATCTCTATATCTTATAAAATAAGAACGCATTTCGTCTCTGTCTGGCCTTTCTAAGCGATCTTCTTCTAAACCACCCAACGGATTTTAATGCGGTTTTCACCATTAGGTAGAGTATTTCTCAGGGAAGGTTTATATATCGTTTATTATATGTATATTTTATTGTAATTTGACATAAATATGATAAATGTGCATAAAGTCCTACCCGTTGAGACACTTTCACGCATGCGCTGCTTTAATGGTAAGTCCTACATGAAAATAATGTAGTAGAGTATTATTCCTCTTAATAAGATCTACAAAAAAGTCAGCGACAGCATATTTGTATCTTCTAAGGATAACATACAGTGAATATATTTCTGTCTAAAAATAGTAATTTGAATATATTTTTTATTGTGAGGGATGTTTATCCATAATGGTATCAATCCTTATCCTTTTAAATACTTTATTAATTTTCTACGTTAAACGAAGATAAAATTTGCTCTTTACACTAATTTGAAATTACGAATAGTTTTAGAGAAAAACGCATTTAATTATTGACACATCACGCTAGCTATAAACCGCAGTTTTGGCGCAAGTTTCACTTATTACCTTACTCTCAGCATATAAATAAGTATATTAGTTACGTACTTACCATTTAATGGAGATCAAAACTGTCTTTTACTGTTTTTCATTTTAATAAGTACTTTAGAAGTTGTTACAATATCAAAAAATCCTTGCTGCGAAACGGCTCGCCACGCGCCATGCGTCCCCCCGCGCCCCGCGACGCGTCCGCCGCGCCCGTCTCCCCGCCTGCCTCTGTAGCGAAGTAGATTTAGATGCGATTGTACGTATTGGATAATTAGAGTTTAATGTATTATTTCAGCACGATATATTTAGTTTCACCTTTTTTGATTAATAGAATAGTAGGTAGTCTTTTGTTTATCACTTCTTTCGTTTAAGTATCCTGTTGTTTATTTTGTTTACTCTTCTTCTGTTCTTTTATTATTATTTTTTACTTTTTTAAACATTTCCTTTTTTAATTTAATTATGCCACGAAAAAGTCGTTCATAGGTCGTAGAACAAGAAATGCAAATAAAAATCGTTGTAAGTCTTACTAATGAAAGCGTAGAGGAGACGGAAATTAGACGGTAATTTAAATATATTTTCTTATTGTGTGTCCATAATGATATTAATCCTTATCCTTTCAAATAAGTTCTTAATTTTCTACGTTAAACAAAGATAAACTTTGCTCTTTACAATATTTCGAAATTACAAATAGTTTTAGAGAAAAGCTATATCGACTCATGTTTAACCCTTACTTTCAGTATATATATAAGTATAATAGTTACCTTTTGGCCATTTCATATAGATTAAAATGTTGTTTACTATTTTTAATTTCAATAAGTTATATAGAAGATTAGTAGCACAGATTTAAAATTACGGTACTAAAAAAATCTTGCAGTGTAACGACTCGCCGCCCACCACGCGTCCCCCTGCGACCCGCAACCTTTTGCTTATAAAAATGGATCCGCCGCACCCGCCTGGCTTCTTTTCCCCGGGCATGGAAGGAAGGCCTGCTCATCATGTTGCCCAAGGTTGGGAAGAGCCCGCAGCCTGTGGGATACCGATCTATAACCCTCCTTAGCGCGGTCGCCAAGCTGTTCGGGAAGTTATTCCTCTCACTTCTCCAGTCGCACATCCACCCACGAAGCGAGCAGTTTGGCAAGCGGGTATACCACTCTGGTTATACTACGCCGCAACAGCGATTAACCGAAAGGAGAGTGCAATAGTAGTCTTCTTCGACGTAGCGCGCGTATTCGACCGCGTTGGCACCCGGGCCTACTTCATTAAGTGCTCAGAGCCGGCACCCCCCAGCACGTCGCGCATGTCTTTGCCTCCCTGCCTCAGTGACAGGACATTTTGCGTGAGAGTTGAGAGTTCAAGGTCTAGCAGCGACTCGATCGCTGCCGTTGTTCCCCAGGGCAGCATTTTATCACCTGCTCTCTACGCATTATACACTGATGACATCACAACGCCCTAGCGAGTATCACTCAACGAGAAATCCTGCAGGTGGTCCAGAACCTCATCCTCCGTCGAGTGACGCAGGCGCCATACTAAGTGAGGTACACCACGCATCATCGCAACATAAAAATAGAAAGCCTGGAGGTACACATTGGTCGTCTAGCGTCCAACGCATTCCGCTGCGCCAATGTATCACCTGCACCTAAGGAGCAGCACTCCGTGGCATACCCGGCCGCCCGAGGTCAGACGTAAGACTACTTCCGAGGGACTTTCTATTCTCCTCCAAATCCGACTCATGAGCCTTGCATTGAACCTTGGTCGTTTAAGATGGGCCTCCCTCAATAAACCGAGGGTCTCTCCTGACTGAGTTGACCGCCTAGATGGCATTTGATAATCCTTCCAATTTCATACTGTGTCAACGCCCAGATGTCGTTCGGAGCTACTACGGAGATGGGCCAGAGGATGCTTAAATTCTGTACCTGGCTTTATAGCAAAGTTAATTAAGAAGCGATTGCACGTATTTTGGGGTTATCCAATAATTATAATGTATTTCAACGCGACATAGTTGGTTACATCTTTCGTTTAAGTATTTTTGGGTAAGAGAATAGTAGGTAGTCTGTTGTTTATAATTTCTTTCGTTAAAGTTTTCTATTGTTTGTGTAATTTGTTTAAGTGAGTTTTTTCAAACAATTGAAACATCCTTATTGGAACTACGAAAACGCGGGTTGAATTAAGGTTTAAATAATTTTCACATTAGTAATCTTAAGTGTTTTGCAAACATAGGTACATTGCATGAATAATTCCGTAGTTAAGCGGGCGAAGCCGCGAGCGGGTCGCTAGTGTTTAAATAAAAAAATATACAGGAAAAGATGCTTTTTATTATTACCAATTATTAAATCGCACAATATTAATTTACAAGTTATCAAAATCCAATAAAGAGTACTAGTCTTTGTATATATATTCCATTTTTAGCGGAAAATAAAAAAGAAACAAAAAATTATTAACATTCTAACCGGAAAAAAAAATGTGTAAATTATTTGATAAAATTTTCATTGTTGTTTTATCACATATGTACAATATATGATATAACAAGTTGTTAAAGCGTATTAATAAAGAAAATATTTCTTGTACACATTTATAACAAATTGAAAAAAAGAGGTTTAAAATAGAAATCCGCTGCGTTGAGTTCTACCACACACACACACACACACACACACACGCTATGCCTGAAGAATTCAGTGGAAAGTGGGAGACGACGTGTCTTGTCATAAGGTACCCAGGTTCCCTCTGAGTACCCTGCAATGTGTGGGATACAGCGTGAAGATAAAAGGAAACGACTCTCATGTATTATAATTATAGTGGTACAAACTTATAAATTCGTGTAAACTAATTTGCTTAAGGTTGCCAAAATGACAAAAACAAAGTGATATTTTAAACTTAACTCCTTAGCTTAAGTGCCAACTAATTGACACTATACGAAGATAAATTGTGAAAATGTAACTTAAAAGTTACTTTTTTAGGGACCTTATTACTTAGACTCCTTTGTCCGCCCACCTGTCCGCCCGCCTGTCCTCGAGCTATATCTCATGAACCGTGATAATAAAACAGTTGTTGTAAACAAATTTTTGTAGATGATGTATTTCTGTCACCAAATAATAAAAAAAAAAAATATATATTACAGAAAATGTTTTTTTTTTCGTTTTTATATAGTACTTTTGTGCGCAAGACACTCCCTCTCGGCCAGTTTTTTACACATTTGATATTTTATACTGCATTCAGTAAGATTAGATCGTTTTTTGTTTTCGTGCCCGACATCAAGACACTGCTTGTGGAACTGAACGCCACATTATGTTTTATAAGAACAGTAATAAGTATAATCAATTCCTTGAGTAGTGATCGAACCCACCGCCATAGCCTCTACAGTTAGACGCTGTCTGTAGAATCATGATGGGCTCTAAAGTTGTATTTTTTTATAAAAACGATGTCAAGAACCATCTATCTAGCTTGGCTTGCTCCCCTGCATTTTGGAGTCGTTTCTATGAATATTTCAGGCTTTCACTGAAGCATTAAGATATATGCTAATAAGAGTGAGTTTGCACTGTTGAAATTATTTCGATTACATTTTAATATGTAATTGTGAGGCCAAAGCAACGCAGGGGCACAAAGTGTGGTTGTGGGTTCGATCCCCACTCGAGAAGATGAAATATTTACTTAAATGTATTTTTCCATTTTTTTGCTCTGGTGTGGAGGACAAACGCGGCGTTGAGTTTTGCCACTCAACACGCAATGCCTCCAGAATTTGGCAGAAAGTGGGGAACGGAGTGTCTTAACGTGAAGCTGATTTGATTTATGTAATTGTTTTTTTTTATTTTTTTTTTCGTTTATACTATGATACACCGTTCCTACTCTCCTCCCAAGAGTTATGTAACAGAACTCGACGCTGCAATAAGAGCGAGGTAATAAAAATATTAAATATTTCATTCTCTCGAGTGTGAATCGAACCTAAAACTATCGCATTTACAGTTGCACACTTGTGACCCTGTGCCACGACGCCCTCACAAATCATAATAAAATTCTCTTTATAGGCCTCCAATTTCTATTTGAAATTTCTATCTTTGTACATAAATAAATAAATTAAAAGAACATTTAAAAAACAGGTACAAAAAAAATTATAAACTGAAATATTTATATTTAATTATTTCATAAAATTGTTTTTGCGAAGTTAATCTATTTAGATTCCATCCGTCTGTTTACTTCAATTATGTACAAGTTATCCTATTCTATTAATCTACTAATATTATACACGTGACAGTATGAGAGGAGGCTATCATTTATATAAGATTTTTTATAAAATAATATAATAATATATAAGTTTTAATATTGTAATTATAAGTTTAAGCACATTTGTTTCATAACTAGTATTCCATAAATTGAAAAGACTCACTGTATATAAGCGATAGTTTTCTAGTTCCATCATACTTTGTAGGTACAATATTTATAAATGTGGAAAGAAATATGGAAAATGACGAAAAAAGTGATGCGTTACTTGTAGTGCAGTAAGTACGACAGTTTTAGTTTCGATTCCCACAAGGTACAAGACAAAGCGCGGCATCGCGTACATTCAACACGCAAATTCGGCAGAGTGTGGGTCTTAACATTATACTATTTCTGTGCTACATTGCTCTATACAGGTACAGGCTGAAATTAAAAAGTAAAAAAATCAATCTCAACAATGCCTCTAACAAAACCAAAAGAAAATTTTTAAACATCAATTATTCCACTTTCTCTTTCGCTAAACATTTTGGAAGTAGGACAAGTAAAAGAACGTACTCTTAAGTGTTCTCAATATCTCCTAAAGTTGACCAAACTGTCTAACACAAACACGGTATACTCGTATAGCGTGAGCTGTTTGTTCAGCAATAGACTAGAGTGATAGATTGCGGACCTATTAATTGAACAAAAGTTTTATTTGTTTATCTGTGTCAAAAGTGCTATACTAGTCGTCACCCGCATCTTTGCTTGCGTAAATTTAACGCTTTATTTTTTGAACCCTTCACCTTCGCCCTGAACCCTGCTCGTGGCAGGATAGATAGAGGGAACCTGGGAACCTAGTGCTATGTCCACTCTACAAAATATTAAAGTAGTATATATGATAAAAAAATAACTTTACGCATTATTTCAACACTTATTGTCACGTTTTTAAACATTTTTAAAGTGTTATTCCACACTTAGGAAAGATAAACCGACCAGGTCGGTTTCCAGGAGGCGCGGGTTCGAGTCCCGCTACGTTCAAATTTTTATACGTTTTCTAAATAGGCACGTATTGTCACGAACAAAGAATTTTAACACTTGGCTCTCTTTGATAATAAAATTATGTTAAAATACTTCTTGTAACAAAAACTATGTACATTTTTGTTATAAGTTTCTTTCTCGTTTTTGTAATGTGTTAGTGCTGTTTTTCGAGCAATAAAACCAAGTGATAGATAACAGATCTATTAAACGAACAAAAGTTCGACTTTTATGTGTATTATTCTGAAGCCAGTAGTGGCGCAGTCGCACAAGTGTGTGACTGTAAACGCTACTGGTCGTGGGTTCGATCTTCACTTGAGGAGACGAAATATTTATTTAGATTCACATTTTCATTTCTTCGCTCTGGTGTAACGGCAAATCGCAACGTTGAGATGCAATGCTTCCTGGGTTCGGCTTAAAATCGGGAACAGAGCGTCTTAACACTAGGTTCCCTCTGCCTACCCTGCAGTGCGCGCGACACAGCGTGAAGCTGTTTTATTTTATTTTAAGTCTTTTAGAGTAAAAATAAGTAGCGTAGCGTACGTGCTTATATATTTATCTGCCATACGCTCATTCCATACACACATTTACTAGTATAAACAGAGAAACACAATGTCCTACAATAAAGAATTGACTTCACATACCCTATTCTGTATTCATATGTACATTTACATTATGACCATATCGGCATTTCCATCTAACATATAAATATCGTTACATTTCCATCGACAGCGAGTCAGTATTTTGATATTATTAGTAGGACGCCAGCCCGTAACTTTTGGCGGGACCCGAATTGGAACTAATGTCAAACATTTAAGTGATATCAAAGCGACCGTAACTTCTGTTTAACTTTCCTGTACGTGCTTAACTAAACTCGTCCAAATCAGTTGTGCGGATCGGTTATTTAAATTGACATTTTATTATGCGGTATTGAGGTCTGGTAGAACTTTTGTATATTTATATTATATTAATTGAGTATAAAGTGGTTAAAGTAGTGTGTGATTTATTAATAAATTAGGTAGAGTTTACTCCAGAAAAGTAGAAGATCCGGGAGCTAAGCAAATTTAAGAACGAACGTGTTAAGTTTCGTTATATAAAAAAAAATCAGCTTCACGCTGTGTCCCGCACACAGCAGGGTAGGCAGAGGGAACCTAGTGTTAAGACACTCCGTTCTCCACTTTCTGCCGAATTCTGGAGGCATTGCGTGTTGAGTGGCAGAACTCAACGCCGCGCTTAGCCTCGACACCAGAGCGAAGAAATGGAAATATAAATTTAAGTAAATATTTCATCTCTTCGAGTGGGGATCGAACCCACAACCAGTCGGTTTTACAATCATACTTTGTGCTGCTGCGCCACGACCGGCCTTAAAGATTTCGTTATATGCTTCTGACAATCCTAGTTTGGTATTGATTATGGTATTGAGTCGCAGGGAGTGTGGCGTCATATTAGTGCAAATTCAGTATTAGGAAATAAAAGAAATTCTCTTATTTTTAAGTTATTATAAGTAATTATCAGTTCTTGAATGAAATATTAAGCCACTTCGATCCTCACTTTCCGTATATTTTTCGAGACTTTTATTAAGTAGCGGAGATCAACACCGCGCTTTGTATACCAGATCGAGAAAATAAAAATAAATATATATAATTATTCCTTCGAGGGAATAGACCTACGTATATAACTATCGCGTTTACAGTCAGTCAATTTTCTGTATAACAAAATTTTATATAGACATTTTGCATAAAACACTACATCAATATTATTATTATCTGACATTTGGGATTCACAGATAATAACTTTGTAACAGATTAAACACGAGTCGTATTGAAAGAGGTTAGTTTCGGTTTTTGTTGTACCGCGGGGAGGGTGGTGGAACTTTGTTTTGGTAAATGAAATTTGGGCTTAGGGTTTACATACTTTGGATTAAAACGTCGTTATGTTGACGTTCGAAATCTGTTTTGTGGAATATTAATTTTGTAGTTGTCGGTTATTGGTTTTCTATATATATTTGAGTAGGGAAGTATAGTGAATAGAGGTTTCACTAATTTATTTTATTGAATTATAAATATAGTATTCAATGGCGGATAATTCGAATTCGAAAATAGAATAAACTAATGGCTTAAAACCTTGAAGTACACGAAGAGATATTCGTTCTTTATCAGTATTCTACCGTCCTTGGGGAAAGTACCAAGGAATTATTTGATGCCGACGACGCCCTTTTTTGTAAAAAAAATTGCAAAGTAAAATCAAAAAGAGGCCGTCGCGTCGTGGTTACAAAGCGCGACGTTGACTTCCGCCACTCAACATGGATGGAATTCGAAAGTTTTCTAATATTTTCAAGGAGTATTATTTTTTTATTATAACAGAGCAAATATAGCAAATTTACATCTATACTAATATTACAAAGATGAAGAGTTTATTTAGATAAACGCCTTAGTCTCAGGAACTACTAATTTCAATTTGATAAATATTTTTGTGTTGGATGGTTCAATTATCGAGAATGAATGAAAGAATATATGCATAAAATTTTATATATCACATACATAGTTAATATTATTAGATATGATATTGCATATCGTCAATCGATTCAGTGTGTTCCTGTAATTCTTAGTTACTTCCATTTGACCACAGCGCGAAGCCGCGGATAAATTCTAGTAATTTATATAAAATAAAATTATATTTAAAAAAAAGGACAAGCGCGTGTCGCGCGCGTCATAATCGGCCATATCTTTTGTTCAAGTAAATGTAGAAATACGATTTTTTCAGGAAATCAAAGGGGGATTAGATTTGAGTATATGGTTTGAATTTCAACTCGATATCTCCAAGCGTTCCTGAGATAAAGGCTCTCGACAGACAGACAGACAGATGGACGGACAATAAAGTCATCTTATAAGGGTTTCTTATTTACCCTAAAAAAATGTATCAAGATTTTATAAATATAATTGAAGTTTGTCAGACACGTTTCCACTGTGCCATGATTACAAAATTGAGGTTTAATTTTAATTAAATTTAATGAAGAAGGAAAATTTTATGTCGTATTTTTATGATCGCGACCGCATGGCAAATTAGACAAGAGGGAAGTAAAAAGTTGCACAGATTATATAAATTTGTAAACAAGGCTGCCAACCTGACGCTATGTGTAATCATATTTTAATTACTAATTTAACTAATATTTTAATAATTAATACATTAAATTATGTGTATTCATTGATGAAGCGGTAGACACAGAACAGATGTATTATTCTTTCCTTTAATATTTATTTATTAAAAAAAAAGAAAAAAAAGCTATTATAAAAACGTTCAACTATACGATTTTTTTCCCCTTGAACTTGTATTTTGAACATGTGGTGTCGATGTGCAATGGACATTGTTTTACTGCTAGTGATGGAGAGAATGATTAAATCTAAATTATTGTAATTTTCCCACTTTGTTTGAAAATACACGTCGTTGTTTTATCTTTAAATGATTGATTTAAGTGTTTTATAACTAATTTCCCTCAGTCTGCCCTGCTTTGCGGATGTGAAACCACTTTTTTGCTATATGAATTTATATGTAGAGTTGGGGGCGCAGTGCCGTGCGATGCGACAGTTGTGGGTTCGATTTTCACTTGAGGTAATGAAATATTTAATATTTTTATGTTTTAGTAGCAAGGCAAATCGCGGCGTTGAGTTCCACCACTTTTCACACAATTCAGCGGAATATTTGGAATGGAAGTGTCTTAACACTAGGTTCCTTGGTTTTTTTTTCTGCCTGCACTGCTATGTGCGGGATACAGCGTGAATTAAAAAAAAATAAAAAGAAATATATTAGAAATATACAATTGGTATGTACTATGTTAGCCTGTACTATAATGTATATGTTATAAAAAGCCTATTACTCACATACTATTAGATAGATTATTAAGTATATAGTGCCGACCTCAGATAAGGTACCGTCCCTTAGTACAAAAAGGGCTCTCTACGTGATGAAATGAGGGTTTTAATACATAAAGTAGTATTATTTCATAATAACATATGATTAAAACTGGTTAAGTTTTTTGGAAATTATAGATTTAAGTCTAAAGTTTTCTTAAGTATTTATGTTACTTAACTTTTAGATATGAGACTCAAATTCGTTGATTTTTTAATTTCACAAACAAACATTTATTCCCCCGAATGGTGATCGAAGTCTCAACCATCAGCCATAACGGCAAACCCAGATTTACATAGAAGAGTATCTAGAAAAACCTTTAAAGATCCAAATTTTTTAGTTGACAAGCATAATCAGTACTTTTTTAACGGCGCAATCAGAAAAACCAAAGCTATCCTCTTCGTTGCTTCGAAAACTATGGAAATTCTACTGGAATAAAAGAAAAACTGAACTGAACTGAGATGTCTGACTGTAAACGAGACACTTATGGGTTCGATTCCCACTTGGTGGAATGAATTATTTTCATTTTGGTCGCGCAGCTTAGTCACTCAACGTGCAATATCTGGAGATTTGAGCGGAGAGTGGAGTCAGAGTATCTGAACACTAGGTTACCTCTACCTACCCTGTTGTAAGTGAAGCTAAAAAAACTTAGAAAAAAAACAAAGGCACCATCATTGTTGCAACGAATGCAATGTGAATTCCACTGACATAACTAAAAAGCCGATTTGTTGTAAATTCTGAACTAGTTCTGCTGTAGTTGGATGAATATTTGTTTGCTTCCTCTGCTCCTATATATGGGACCAGCTCTTTTAAAAAAATAATACTAAATTGTATTCGTATACTTTTAATTTGATCTTTGAATAAGTTAGTCTCATATATAGAAACATTTGATTGTACTTAATGTGACCAAGCGCGGCGTTGAGTGCCGCCAGTAATCACACAATATTTAAAAAAATAGGCGGTAAGTGGGTAATGTAATATTTTAACTCTAGCTATTCTTGTTATATGTGCGCGTCAATCGCATCATCTACAAATTTATGGTAGAGATTAATTTCTTAATTCCTTCCTTCTTTCGTAGCGTAATTAAACTCCATATTTTATCTTACCACACCAGAAACGCGGCAATAGATCCTTAAATAAAAATATTTCTCCGAGTGGGCATCGAACCCACAACCACCCCGTGTACACTCAAATAGTTTACATTGATTGCAAGCATATAGAGGCCGTCGTGACGCAGCGGTACAACTGCATCGGCAGCTCAAAATCTGTAGGTCTGATTCTCAATAGGGTCAAGAAATTATTTTTATTTCGTCAAACGCGACATTGAATTCCGCCAAAAACTCACCTCGCAACCCGCTAGGGATACAGCGGGAAGCTAAGTTAACTCATCTCAAAAATGGGGCAGTATGTAGGAGTGTCTTAACACTGAGTTCACTGCCTGTTATACGCGGGATACAGCGTGCAGCGTAAAAAAAAAACTAAACATCTTACTTTTACTAGCCCTTGTCTGACACTCTTCGTACAAATGAAATATACAAATCGAAACTTTATTAAAAATAAAACAGTCGTTACAAGCTCAACTGCAGGTGCTCAATTGTAAGTAGCGGACGAGACGAGACGGTTCAACTATCTGAACTGCGAGGTGGAGTACGTATATCATTGATGATTTTAAGCTTGTATTTTGTACTAAAGTATCGTGTTTTTGCTTTTTCTGTTTTTTTTTTACTTTCAAAGCGTGAAAGTAAAAAAATATTCCTAGCGGAGTGTTCAGAGAGAATGGAGCGCCAAACGCTACGGTCTCTGCGTACCTCTTTCCTACTGCCTCGTCCACTGTCGTCAACCTCTTTATCATCATGCACTCCGAAGGTTGCACTTATTATTTACGTTATTTTATATTGTCATTGCGCCACGAAGAGAACCTTGCTATATTCAATTTTTTTTTATTAGCTTCACGATGTACGCCACATATATCAGGGCATGCAGAGAGAGCCGGGGAATCTAGTAAGAAACTCCGTACCCTTTAAGATAATTCAGTCCCCACTCTCCGTCGAATTTCGAAAGCATTGTGTGTTGAGTGGCGGAACCCAACGTCCCGTTTTGAAGAGAATGAAAATATTATAACCCCAACCGTCGCGTTTACAGCCGCAACCTTTTGCCCCTACGCAACTACGGTCTCGATTAAGATTTGACATTCAGATTTGATATTTCAAAATAGCATTTCCAAATTGTATTGAAGGTAAGAAATTGGTTTATTTAACGAACAAAACTTCTGGAGAGTTAGCAAACGTATTGAAACCAAGTAACTAGTTGCAACTAGTTGAGTTTACCTACTGCCATTTATACTGAACTGACCGACCTTAGTCTAAATGTATAACTATTGAGAAATTTGGTAACGTACTTTACTAACTACGAAGATATAATAAAATTTTTGAATATGAGAAGAAAAATAATAGCAGTGTAATAAGACCCAATTATTAATTATGACTCTAAAACAATTAGCAGTTGTTTCTCACCAAAAATCTTAAGTAGAACTTATCCCGAACTGATGCTAGCTTCCTATGGGAATGACAATATTCATATTTTAACATTTTTTTAAAGTGTTATTGATGCTAGTGCAAGAAAAACATTTTTGTAAAAAATTTTGCAAAGAGGCTGGTAACAGTTGACTGTGAAGAGTTGAAGAAGATCAGTAATGGCACGCTGCCATTGAAGAGGAGTTCTGTCCTGTAGTGGGTGAGGACTGATGGTGATGATGATTATGCTGATGGTAATGATAGTAATGATTGTGATGATGATAATTATAATAGGCATTACAAAAAAGATATTGATTTTGAATAAAGCAATGGTTAAACCCCAATTTGTTCATAAATTCATCAATTTCGCTCAAAATTACTTGACCCATGCTATTTGATTTAAATGACATTTGTTAAATATAGTAATGCATACATAAATGATAATTTGAGATTCATACATTATCTCGTTTCAATATAATTTGAATTATATGGTAATATATTGAAATTTAACAAATTTTAGTATGTATCGGCCATGTATGTGTATCATTATTTCTGGATATATTTAGTGTATGATTTAGATATTTTTGTTGTATAATAATGGAAAGAAAAGTTCTAAGCTTTTTCATGCATAGAAGAGTAGGCAGAGGGAGGTAGTGTCGACACACTGTTTTTCGTTTTCCGTTTTCCGTCCAATTTAGAATAGAATTCAATTTAAATTATAGCTATTGTGACATAGCTGGAAAGCACAATATTTTTTTTGCAGCTTTACGTCTTTTTTTATACTTTCCTTAGGGGAACTTATTGTTAAGACACTTCGCTCTCCAATCTTGGTCAATTTTTTGGCCACCGTGTGTTAAGAGGCGGAACTCAACACCGCACATTGGCTTTTTAACAGAGCGAGGAAATATAAATAATCCCTAGTGGAAATCGAACTCACAATTATCTCGTTTACAACCAAAAATATGTATCCTTAATATATGTTGTTTATTAATTTTTAAAAGCACTAGGAGAGGCGGGAGGATTTTATTATTATAATAGGTTATTCCTCTTTCCATTTTCTGCTTATGTAAAAATGCAAAAAAATCTTCCTTCGAAAATGACTAGAAAATATAATCTTAATATTCACTTGGACATTATCCAACATATGGAATTAAAAAATGTTTGTTTATTTTCCTACTATTAGACTTGAAATGGACTCAGTGCAGTGTAGTTTTATTTTGAAAATTTTAATATTCGAGTAACAGGTGTTGGTCGCATATGAAGAGTTTCCACATTCAATATCAACAATATGCCCCTTTTTTACACAAAACTAGGGAACTTTTCTGAAAAAAGGGACAACATTTAAAATTGGTTGTTATTTTTTAATAATTTTGATTACGGGTAGAATTAGGTGGCATCCCTCTGTCAGTCGATGTAATTATTATATTAAACAACCGCCAATGATTTTTTAAGTGCCTTGCGTACTGGCGTAGATTCTTGTTCTCTAGTGTGGTGGTGGAAGTAGATTTCAAAAGTCTTTATGAATGGGTCTTAGGTGGTAGAAATTTTGTAAAGTTTGATTCTTACATAAGGAAATTATTATATTTTAAAATATGGGTTTATAGAAAAACAGTTGGTACAGTTCATTTTTTATTGTATTTTTGGATGAAAAAAGTATTGTAAGTTTGGATATAAAAATATTATTTATTTATAAATAAAAATATTTATCAAGCTATTTGATTTTTTTGTATAAAAAAATAAAAAAAAAATTGTATAACGTTATCAATAAACATCCATAATTATTTATTTATTAAGCGACTTAACAAGCGGAAACTTAAAAAAACAAGGATATCAAAACACGAACACATTCCACTACTCTCCACAAACACCAATGATTTCGAATATTTGAAGCGAATACAGAGCGAATGCATCGGTGATTTATGCAAAAGTTATAATGAAAGTAGGTACATACATACTGTGAAACTCACGCTGGGATATTAAATATACCCTCGTATTCAGTTATTCTGATTTAAGCGATCCGTACCGTTCCACGATTCGTTATATGTGGGCGGTCATTATTATAATTTAATATGTGTACCGTTAAGTACATTTTTGTAAATGTTATTTTTTTTTTCGGTGGGGAACTAAGTTTTTAAAAATTAGGTTCCCTTAGTGTGCGGGGTACAGCGTGAAGCTAAAAAAATAATTGAAAACAGCTTCACGCTGCACCTCCCTATTTTTGATGTATTTCTGCAGGCATTGCCGAATTCATTCTCTTAAGTATCTAGGTTTACCTATCTTAGGTGTTTTGAATGAGGTCACTTCTGGCGCAGTGGCGCACTGTAAACACGATTGGCTGTAGGTTCGACCCGCAATTGAGATTATGAAATATTTATTTTAATTTATATTTTCATTTTCATCGCCGCCTGAATTCGGCAGTAAGTCTTAACATTAAGTTTCGTCTCTGCCTACCCTGCTGTGTACGGGATACAGCTGATTTAATTTAATTTATTTTTAATTAGGTATTTTTTAGAGGCGCGTGGTTGTGAGTTCGATATAGACTTGAGGTAGTGAATCAAAGATTAGATCGAAATTCGTATATGCATGTTACAATTTATTTTTGTTGTTAGCATCTCTGTAGGAAGATTATTACAAATTTCCGCTACCCAAAGATAATTACTAAGAATTATTATTTGGCAAGAGAGAAACTATTTTTTACATATTTAAAGTGTTATTCCACATTTAGGAAAGAACATTTAATTTTTCTTGAGAAGCCCTTTCTAACCATTATCATACAGGCCAGGCGGCATTATATAATTTTGATAATATTTTTTTTTATTAAAATACGTTATTATATTTACTGTTACTACTTTAAATTATTTTTTTATATGCAATCGATAGATTTTGACAATAGCTGACGACTACTGTGCCGACGAAACATACAACTAAAATTCCAAACCAAATTTAAAGTAAATTTAGTAATTACCATATTTAAACATAATATACATTTAAGGAAAGAGTGATATATTTTAAAGCGCAAAAACTTTTACACACGTTAATACTTTATAAGCTTCTATTATGTAATGTTACATTTGACTTTTGTTTCAATGGGACTTCAGTTTGTATGTATTACACGTACATTTTAGAATTATTTAATTTTTTATACATCTTCCGTATTATTCATGGAAGATAGGAACATCCACTGGTAGTGACAGCATTTGACTATAAAAAGCAACGGTTGTGAGTTTCATTCAAATTCAAAGGAATAAATTATTTTCTCTATTAGAGAAAACCAGCATTGAGTTCCTCCAACCAAAACACGATATCACAAATTAAACCAAAAATGAATAACAGAGTGTCTTATCACTACGTTTCCTTTCTCACTCTGCTAAATATATATGGCTAAAACACTATGCTAGTTGTAAACGAAAGACATTTTAAAACGCCGCAACACGCTGTGCTTGTACAACACGTTGCACGCTGAAGGATTCATCACGCCACTCGAGATGTAATAAAACGGCGACGTGTTACAAGTCGGGAATATATGAGATGCGATATTATATCTGCGATAAAAATTTTATATCTGCGATATAAAAAATAAAAACTCGTAATACAATACAGACGGTAGCTTTTAGCAAAGTGTGGGTTTGAAAGAAGCCTAAAACAATGCTCTGAACTATTATCTTTAAAGTGTATTTAAATGTATGAAAGCATTCAGTCTTCATACAAAAAGTTATTATTGTAATTTATCGAAAATTTTAAACCTTGCCAAATTTGATTTTCGTGCTTAGAACTGTATCAGTACGAATACACTCCTTATTGAGTGGTGGAACTTAACGCTGTGTTTTGTCCTGCCAGGGTGGGGCAGCCAAACTAATTGTATATTTTATTCAATATTAATTTTAGTAATGGGCGATATACAATAAAAGTATCAAGTCTTTTATACTATAAAGCTATGAATAATCTTTGTAATATTGGTCTAACACTGAGTTTTATCTTATCAGATCAGATAAAGGTTTTGTTTTATCAATACAGAGAGAAGAAATAGGAAATTGAATTTCAATTTTTCAAATTTTATTCATTTATAACACAGAAGATCGATTTAAAAAAATCAAGATCTAAGTATTTCACATAACAAAGTCGATAGCACTTATTATTGGGTACTATATTTTTGTTTCTCATATATTCTGGACTTCATTATTTAGACTTAAACAGTTGAAGTTTTTTTTTACAATTGAATTGAAGGTACCCTTCAATTCACTTTTCAAAAAAATCAACAATCAACAAATATTTTTAACATATTTATTTAATTTTAGAAAACGTATAAAAATATGACCCGCGCCTCCTGGAAACCGACCAGGTCAGATCCCAGGAGGCGCGGGTTTGAGTCGACAACGAAACGTCGTTCAAATTTTTATAATTTGTCTAAATAAGAATAAACAAATAATTCAAGATAGTAACGAGTGTTAAAAATCAGTTCGCTATTTTTTACGTAATGTTTGCGTTTAATCTCAGATATTTTTTATAATAGGATAACATTTGCTAGGTTGAACTATAATAATATTTATATTACAGATAAAACTACTACAAACTGAGATTTGTAGTTAATTTACAACTACAAATGAGAAATCTAACTCATAAAAGTTGATAATTTAGTTTGTCAACTTTCATAGAGTTGTAATAGAGTTCCCATTGATTTATAATTCTGAAATTGGTACGGAACCTTCCGTGGGCGAGTCCTTGTCGCACTTGGGCTGGTTATTTTATTTATTTATAAATATTTTTTCTATTAAATTTAAGCAGCAGACTCATTTTCTAGTAACTTATTCTACATTAAGTAACTAAGTCTTTTAGTAACGATTTTAAAAATTATAACTTAAAAAAAAAAAAAAAATCCTGGCGACACGATATCCATAGATATAATTTACGTAACTTGATAAACTTTCTTTTAAAATAACCTAGTGCTAAGTCTTTCCACTCCCATTGAGACATTTCCATTCCCCACTTTTCGCCGAATTATAAAGATATTTCCTATTGAGTGGCGGAACTCAATCCCGCGCTTTGCCTCGTTACGAGAGAAATAAAACTATTAAATACCTCTTCGTTACCTCTAGAGGGAATCGAATCCACTACCTCTCGCGCTTACAGTCACATACTAGTGCCCTTGCGCCACGAATGGCCTCATACTTGCTTTATCACTTAAACAATATAATATGAATTTTACAATAAATCTATTTTTTTTTTCAATAAGATTTTTTTCAATGAAGAATAATACTTCAAGAAAATTGGAAAATGCAGTCTAACTTTCAGGTTTGTGGTGTTGATTTTTTTCTTCAACTATGTATATACACATACACACACACACACACACAGACATACATTCACCCGCGTTGTTTATACTATATAATTATTTCTAAGGGAAGAACATGGAATTCTGAATTGAAGAAAACTTTTCGACTACGGCTATACTCGTATGTATGCGGTCGTCTAACTTTAGTTTGGGTAAGGTTTGCGGTTGATTAGACCAAGTTATAGGAAACCAGAGGAAGTTAACATTAGGATAATTAATATAACACTATCATTTATTTTCATCGATAATCTAAGGCCAGTTGTGGTGCAGCTTCACAAGTGTGTGACTGGAAACGCGACAGGCTATGTTAGCAGGTTATCGATTCCCATTAGACGAAATGAAATATTTTCATTTCTTCGCTATAGTGTCGAGGAAAAGCACGGTGTTGAGTTCCGCCACTCAACATGCAATGCCTCCAGAGTTCGGTGGACTGAGTAAGTGGAGATCTTAACATTAGGCTCCCTCTGCCTAACCTGCTACATGTATCCCGACACATTGTAAAGCTGGTATAAATGTTATATAAAGGAATTAATTAATAATTATAATATAGTTATTTAGCTTAATGAAAAGCAGCGTTAGGTTTCTGTATTGACTTTCCCTATTGGAGCGAAGAACTAAGTAACGTTACATACTTGCGCTATCCCTTAGAATAAGGTGTATGTATGAAGTATTCTTCTTTAATGAAATATTGCGTTCGTTTTAACCAATTAGCTCAGGAATAAAGGATAAACAATTTTTAATTAAAAATGGATAACAGAACACACATCAAATTTAATTTAATTTAAATAAAGTTATGTATATGTATTTTTTTATATTCACTTCACTTCTGCATGTAAATAATACCATAGTTTTAAAAAGAAGCTGTCGTTAAGAAGCTCATTTCCCCACATTCCGCCTATTTTTAAGATATTGTACATATTATTTTAAAAGAGTAATTGTATTAAGGGTGTTGTTGTAATTAAAAGGTCTTCCGAACCGGTGGTAGCTTTTTTATGGAAAGCAAACGAGCTTACGGGTCACCTGATGGTAAATGATCACCGCGGCCCAGGACCCCGTGCAACCACAAAGACAGGTGCTTTGCCGGCCTTTAAGGTGGATAGACGAGCTTTTTGAAGGTACCCAAGTCAAATTGATTTGGAAAGACTGCTGCAGTTAGGCCACTCCATAGTTGCGTGGCACTTGGAAGGAAGTGGAGTGCCACGTATCCTGATGGTGTGGATGGTATTTGGACTTTTTATAGGACTGACACTACTGCCCTTCTTATGTAACTTGACGATTCAACAGTTCTTATAATGGACTAATTGAATAAAAAATATTTAGATTTGATTGATTAGTATTTATAATACGCTCTACGTTTCTCACTTACAACATAAGATAGCTACGAAGCGTACCATTTCATGCTCTGTTGAGATTTTAAGAGATGCCTTTGAAGTTTCACCTCTAAGAACATCTGGGATTTTTAAGCACACTGTAACAAATTTCACCTAAATCGCTAGGTCATGAGTCGAGTGTCCTTTATATATTTCACGAAACTCTGGGTACTAGGTATTTTTAAAATTATAATAATAGGATAGAAATTAAGTAAACAAATTTATTTGGGGACATAAGATATTTAAACTAAACTAAAAAGAAGGCAGCGTACTTTTCCCCGCAAAGCAGGCAGATCGAATCAAATTTTAACACAGCTCAACGATTTTAACAGTTCGATATGAACCGTAAACCTTTGTACACTCTTAAATGCCTTTAACTTCTGCGGCGTTGAATTTGTCTACTTAACACACAATGTCTCAATAAATGGACGCTAAGTGAGAACAGAGTCTTAACACTAGGTCTTAACACTACTTCCCTCTGCCTACCTTTATTCATTCGGGATAAAGTGTGAAGCTATAAAAAAACTTTTATCAAAACTGTATTTGCACCTAGTTATAAATGTATATGTACATAAGAAATAATGAAAATGTTTGTTTTTGCAAAATAAATATTTTTATGAGAATATTTTTAAAAAATCCTCTTTTGTCATTTTTGTACTGTTTTTATGCTTTTATTTCCTACTAGATAAATTCTGATAGATGTTGAGCATTAAAAAATAACTTTTGTATGAAAATATGATTGTACGAGTATATCGGATTTTACTGTTCGGCTGATTTTATTGAAATATACAAAATCCAAAGATTATATTTTTTTCAGTTTTATGCTGTATCCGAAATATAGCAGGGTAGGTAGGTCGACAGAGCTTAGCGTTAAGACCCTCCGTTCCCCATTTTCCGCCAAATTTTTCGCAGCATTGCGTGTAGAGTGGCGGAACTCAACGCCGGGCTTTTGTCTTGGTGCCAGAGCGAAGATAATAATCATGATGAATGTGTTTTAAATTTGCTCATGCAAAAATTTTAAGTATAATTAAAAACAACTTTAATTAGGAAAGCTTACAGACAATCCAAAACTATTTTATTCAGCGGCACGGCGAATGGCTGTAAACGGTCGTTAGTTCGAGATTAGCTTCACGCTGTATCCCGCACACAGCAGGGTAGGCAGAGGGAACCTAGTGTTAAGACACTCCGTTCTCCACTTTCTGCCGAATTCTGGAGGCATTGCGTGTTGAGTGGCAGAACTCAACGCCGCGCTTAACCTAGTTCGAGATGAAATTAATTATTTTCATTTTCTTGCTCTGATACCTAGAGCTAGACAAAAGCGGCTATATGAGAAGCTAAAAAAAAACACGACTAAATATATGGTCATAGCCGCATATAACATAGAGCAGAACTCATATCAACCGTCATAAAAATTCATTTTCATATCAGTAACATATTGTAGAGCTAGACAGATATTGTGCAAGATGGTATCTACGTGTGATTTGGAGGCACGACGTGATCATCATTTTCAATTTATCTTATGAATTTATATTTTTGGATGTTATAAGTTTCTTGCTTGTTCTGCTTCACTCTGTGTCCTGCACATAAGAAGATAAGCAGAGGGAACCTTATTTAAACACTCCGTTCCCCATTTTCCGCCGAATTCTTGAGGCATTATGGCGGAACTCAACGCTGCGCTTTACTTAGTTACCAGAGCGAGAGGATCCTCAAGAGGATAGCAATATTAAATATTGCTTTTCTTCGAGTGGGAATGGAACCCACAAACCTCGTGTTTAAACTTGCACATTTGTGACTTTGTGCAACGAAAGTCTTCAGCGTTCTTAAACTTATTTGAAGAATTTGGTTAAGTTGAATGTTGAATGATGGTAAAGGTAATGATCATGCATTCGATCATAGCAAGAGGTATTTAAATTTTTTTTATTGCTGCTTGATTAAACAAAGCAAATATCAGGTTTCGTTATTCGAAGTAGAAAATAATTCATTCCTCAAAGTGGGAATCAAACTCACAACCATCGCGTTTACAGTCACACTGTTAATACCAGTTGGTAGGTAGGTACTAAATGAGATTCATGTCTATAAATCTTAAATAATCAGCAAAATTCTTTGATGCGATCTAAAATGTTTGGAATATTTGAAATTTACATAGCTTGTTTTTATAAATATTTTTTTAGTCTTTTTTCTAAAATTACAAATTTTACATTTTTAAAGATAAAATTTTAAAAAGATTGTTTTTCATTTCTTACTCTTATTAGTCTAAACTACACTCAGAGATGCAAGTTTACCTTTAAATGACTCTAATTTTTCCTGCATACTAGGGAAAAATAGGGAAGAAATAAGTTATTGTCAAAACACTCCAAATAAGCAGGTAGATTGGCGGAACTCAACGCCGTGGCTGCAATATTTTGTTTGTATTGACTAAAATCAAAAAAATATATTTAGCTTTTTTTATTAAAATTTCATTTCAGGGTCCTTGGAAAGTGTATGTATGGGCGAAGTAATAGAAGATTTTTCAAAATTCTAATATTAATGGAAAAATACGCAATTTTATAAATTACATCATACAGTCCAACCAAACGAAATTGTGTGAAATATGAACCATTATTTATATTATAATCTATTTTGTCATATCCCTAATGGTCCGTAATTAATTCACTTAAGCCTTCAAGTTTACAGTGAATGTAGTCCAAGACACGGTTTACAACAAGATGGCTTAGTATGATTTACTATGACAAGTTAGAGCAATCAAATTGATGAAGCAATACAATTATGGAGTTTTTTTTATTTGTTTCATATATTTTTCTTAGTATCACAATTTTATCTAGTTCGTTCTCTGTCCAAAATTAAGATGTTAATGTGAATAACGGAGTTTAACTCTATGTATAATGTAATCTACTCTAATCTACCTCTATATATAATGTATAAGATGCTGTTTTATTCAATACGCAATGTCTAAAATTGGACCGGAAAGTGGAGTGGAATTGTGTGTCCTAACTTTAATATCCTCATCTTTGGGATGGTATACTTAAGTATCAGCTTGAACCATTTGATAGCATACAAAGTTGAACCGTTCGAATCGTTGAATAGCTAATGCTAAGCACTGTGAAAGTCTTGACACTTTGGCTTTCCGTAGACACGTCTCCTGGCCATGCATTCTTCATTGCATTTATCATGAGAAGTGTCCTGAGGAACTAATTGCACAGTACGTCACATGCCCAAATATCCTCTACATAATTTAGATACGTGACACTTCACTACTTCCATCAACGCGCCACGCAACTGCAGAATGGTGTATCTGTGGTAGTGTTTTAAGGCCGATACGACATGGAAGCCTTCAAAAAAGCGCATCTATCTCTTTTCTGAGGGGCAGCAACGCACTTGCTCTGGTGTTACAAGGGGTCGTGTGCGGCGGTGACGGTGACTGACGACAATCAGGTGACCTGTACGCACGTTTGATTTGTCAATTCCATAAAAAAGTACTATTACTAGTACTAATTCTCTCTGTTTGCCCAGTAGAGTAGAGGATCACTAAGAGAGGATTTCTCGAATTTCACAATTAAATGGGAAAATCACATAAAACAAAGTTCCAGGCGGCAACTTATATAATATACCTACTTAAATTAGACCAATGTTTAATTCAAATATTACAAGTCCAGCCTATTTCACCCGTACCTGTAAAGCTATATATTGAATACTGATGACATCGGACAGCGAACATCGAACATCGACGAAACCTGTTCATTTAGTAATTAATGCTCATTAAGCGTGTGTGTTTGGTTAATTAGTAATAACATTTAATTGTGATACACGTATTGCTATAGATTTTTTCTTCTTTTATAGCTTTCGTAATATATCTTTCATTTTGGTCTTATGGATGGGAGAAAGAGTAATATATCACTTTTTATTTTTAACGAGTTTTACACTAGTTTTAAAGAATCCGTGCCTTACTGTAATGTTGATATTAGATAGCGTATCTCAATCCATGCGTTTTACCAGACTGTGTATTCCACACAGTAAATATAATAAAAATAACCTCATATCGCAAAAAAAATCGACTACCTTCCAAATACAATAAAATTATAACGTATAATCAGCATGTGACAATTTTCATAAGAAAATAGATATATTTCATTTTCATATACATACATTTTAGTATATCATATTTATTGTTTGTAGTGTTAGGTTAGCTGTACGTATTGTTAAAGTCCTAATTCTTTAGGAACATAAAATCAATTACAACTCTACTTTAAAAAAAATCTCTAATATCTCCATCAGAATCTCTATAATCAGTATAATAATAATAATATCGTTATCAAAATAAACCAAAATATTAAATAATGATCAAAGCCAAGTAAGTCGGTTTTGATTATGGAATTATTACATCGACATATGGGGACGGTTGTTCGTCCTCATATGTTAGTGCATTTATCTGGATTACCGTCGACGTGCTACCGGACAAGCTTTGATAAAACTATCACACCCTTGGGTGTAATTTGTATAGGAAGTTTAGAAACTAGGATTACAGTAATGATAAAAAGTTGATGGTATATTGCTAACTGGTGGTGGCGGGTTCAATTCCTATTTGGGGTGCCAATATCTCGAAAATTTTGCCCAATATGGAATATGGAGAGTCTAAGCACTCCCGTGTCTTACCTTATTATACGTGGGATGTAGCGTGAAACTAAAAAAAATGTGAAAGAGAATTGAATTACTTTTACTAAAACTTTTAATGGGATGGAAAATAAAGAAATTTTATACCAGATTAATTATTTAATCTTAATCAAAAAATATGAATATATAAATAATATCTATGTAACTAACATGCGAAAAAAAGACTGTTTAAAACTTCATTCTGTTTATTTAGAGAAAATGGGTGTTGATTGACCCCAAATAGTAAGTAAGATTTATTAATATAAACGACATCTGAATGTAGTTCAAAGTTCCGAACTAATTTCTTGAAATATTTTGGCATCATTTTAAATAGTTAGCTATTGTTAGATGATATAAAGTTGACGATTGATATAATGTTATCTTTAATCCTATTATATGTGTACAATTTTAAATTTATATATGTATATATAAAAATGTACATACATACAGTATATATGATATGTTTATTTTTGTCTGACGTATAGGTAGACATAAATATACAGCGTTACGCTTCGTCCCGCTCAGCAGAGTAGACAAGAAAACCTAGTAATAAAACTCTCCGCTCTTCTTTTTCCGCCGAATTATGGAGACATTGCGTGTTGAGTGGCGGAACTCAACACCGAGATTGGAAATGAAAATAATTAATTCCCCTGAGTGGAAATTGAACTCAGAACCGTTGTGATAATAGTCAAACGCTGCACCGCTATGCCACGACGGTCTCACACATATAAATATAGATTTAGGAAAAAAGGTGCCACTTATTGAAATGTAATATGTCACTCTCGGGAGGCTTTAGTAAGAAAAGGTTGACACATGATCATGAGGATAAGTTGAGACTAGATACTTCTCTTTGTAAGTTTATTGCTTATAATAAAATTTAAGAACATTTCCAGTTTCGTAGTGAATTAGATTGATATCTAACTGAAAACGCAATGATAGTAGGTTCGATTTCCTATCGGAGAATCAAGTGTCCAGACACTCTTTTCTCTATCACTTTGTATGTCTAGTTGCGCAACTCACCGTGGCACTTGTTTGCCAGAACGAGGAAATGTTTTTTTTTTCCGAGTAGGAATCGAATCTAAAACCGTTGTGCTTACAGTCAACCGTTGTCTCATCGCTCAAAAAATAATATAAATTAAAAATGCAGGAATTTATAATTTTCTGATATAATATGCTAATTTTAAATCTTACAATGTTGCATTTGGCTGTTCTTTGAATACGTTGACTATTATTAGTTCGTAATGTAGGGGAAATTTATTGCGCATATAAATATCCTTACATCTAGGACAGTGCTGTTATAAAACAAAGTATTTACGTGGGATTTACTTCATTATTAAAAAAATATATTAAGGTTACATTTATTAGTGATTTAATGTTAGTTTTATAGTTATTTATTAGTTGTAAAATCCCCCATTTTTCTCGTTCAGGCTTACTAGTAGGAAATGGAAGTGTCTTGTAGGGGCCGGAGTGACCTAATACTACTTTCCCAGTTTCCCTATAAAAACAATTTCTGTAGATTTATGTACTTTATAAATATATATTTTTACTAAAATAGTAGAAAACAGTAAAAAATATATAAATATTATCTAAAAATAATATGTAGATATGTATCATTAAAAAAAACAAGTATAAAATAATCAAAAAATCCATAGAAAAATAACGTTTCTATAGAAAATAACATAGGAACTGTGCCAATAAACACTCATTATGGAAAATTATAATTTGAATTCGACTGAAATACGCTTGTTAGCTTGTTATATGTAAATGTAATGGCCTTACAATGTCGATCGTCGATGTCTTTGATAGCGAAATGAAATCACGAATCTATTTATGTTTCTGTATTACAATAGTGTTGGATATTTTTAAATATTTTATAAATGGACTAATAAAATATATGAATTATAAAGAAAACAAAAAGCCTGTCCGTCTGCAGAAACTAAATTAATATATTCAGTAACACTCGGCCAGTAGTGGTGCAAGGGCACAAAGTGTGACTGTAAAACAGACTGGTTGTGGGGTTGATCCCCAATCGAGGACATGAAATATTAACTTAAATTAATATTTCCATTTCTTCGCTCTGGTTTCGAGGTTAAGCGGCGTTGAGTTTTGCCACTCAACACGCAATGCCTCCAGAATTCGGCAGAAAGTGCGGAACGGAGTGTCTTAACACTAAGTTCCCTCTGCCTACAATGCTGTATGCGGGATACAGCGTGAAGCTGATTTTTTTTAGTAACACTCGCGCTTTCAAGACAAATCCGACGACATATCATTTATCAAAATCGGTTCACTGGTTTAACAGTTACAAGGAAACACAAGGAAGGCATACATACATATGCCCTAAAACTTAACCATCATTTTGAGCTTAGCCGCAGTCGGGTAAAAAGCAATTTCAAGCTTTTGCCAGAAATTACGTATAGAGTGGTGGAAATCAACGCCACTAGATAGGGAAAATTAAAATAATTTAAATAGAATTACTCCTCGTCATAGCGACGTTCTTTTGTCTAATAGTTTTATAGTAAGCTAATATTATTCTTTTAACTTGACGTTGTATCCTGCACATAACAAGTAAGGCAGAGGGAACCTAGAAACCTAGTGTTAAGTGTTCCCTATTTTTTAAATGAAACTATTACTAAACTATACGTGACCACGGTCTACTGGAAATACTGGTGTTCGAAATGTCGGATTTCCAATAATGTGTGCTAACGCTCAATATTAATAATCTATCTCCAACATCAATCTTCGATTGTTCCACATATCTATCCAATCTAGAGATTAGAAATATACGTAAATATACTAAATACTAAATATACGTGATTAATCCGGTTAAATAGTTTAATTTAAAATGTGTAATAATCGTGACAATCAAAGATCTTACGTACTATGTTTCCTACTTTCTAAAAAAATGTTTATAGTAGTAATTTACATAAGAAAATATATAGAAAATGTTACACAGCAGTATATAGTTTAAACGCATTAGCAAAACCATACGTTTTTGTCGAGCTACGTGGAAATATGCCAGTTAAAGCTTATTTTTGTGGACACTTGTTTGAAACCCACTACATTATTTTTTTATACGATTTCTAAATATTTTTCTATATTTAGTATGGAATAACATTTTAAAGTATGTTAGGGTAATAAAATATGTCCCTTTAAGCCAAAGGTAAATCAGTATTATGATGAAACACTCCGTTTCCTACTTGTTGCCAAATTTCAAGTTATTACATTTTTTTTACTATTTTACTATACTATAGAAACCTGACTAACATATATAAGTCAATTTTTTTATCATCAATTTTTAAATCATCAAATCACCAAAGCTATCACCAGCTCGGCTGAGAACAACCGGCGAGAAGATCAACAATTTTTCAATATAAAATAATATTCTCACAATAAAATGATATCAACATGTCTCAGTCATTTATTCACTGAATGCAATTGGATCGTTTCCAAATCGTTCGCTTCTAATTCTAGTCGATTCACTTGAGTTTATCACAGTATCATTTATTGTTTAAAATGTGTTAAATGTATAGTTTTAGAAAGATAATAAAACTTTTTTAAAAGCAAATAACAATTAGCGTTACAGTCTTACTGTTCTTTAGACATTTGTTAGGTATTATAAATAAAAATATTTTTCTATTAGCTTTTTTTTTTATTTTTTTCATCATAATATCATCATCATCATTTCAATTTTTCTTGCGACCACTGCTGGACATAAGTCGTCTCCAAGTATCCTCACGGCCACCGATCCTTTATTGTCTGCTTCCACCGGCTGCCAGCGATCTAGATCAGATCGTTGGTGATCAGATGGTTGGCAGGTGGGGGAGTCTGCTCACTGGCCCTCGTTTGCCTTTGCATCATTTCTCCGCGATGTGGATGGTACCTTTACCATTTTTCGAAAATTCTTCGAGCCTTGTCCTTTAAATCTGTTCTCGTATAGAAATCTATTCTCATATAAATATCATCATTTCCATTTTCCATCACTTAGGGAAATACCGAGCATTGTTGCTCCATTGTCCGCGTTGTGACCTTGAGCCTTCTTATGAGACACATAATTAGCAGCCAAGTCTCGTTCCGAAAGATATCACTTGGTTTTCCGAAAGCTGCCATGCCAGCTGGATTCGACGAAGGATCAATGTTTTGAAGTTAAATTAAATAATTTATAATAGTAGGGACTTTTTCAGTCTTAATTAATTAAATAATAATTGTCATAAATAACACTTATATATTAAATATATTTTTTTAATTTAATTATTCGTCTTATTCAACAAAAATACTATTTCACACAAAAAAAATCTCATGAAAACTAAATCAAACAAAAGGGTGAAGAAATCATAAATAATTCGTTCAGCGTTTCATTCTTGGCGTTTACCTGGCTACTTTTAAAAAGTATACCCACGATGAATAATGTATTAGAATTATTTTTTTATATAATTATTTTTCTTATTTTATTGGGTTGAATACCAATAGAAGATATTTCTTTAACATGATGGAACTCAACGCTGCCACTTAGCTTATTCATCTCCGATATAACATGGTAGGCAGAACAGTAGAAAAAGCAGGAACTCAACCTGGGAACTAATGTTAAGACACTCTGTACCCTTTAAGACAATTTAATTTTCCACTTTCCACAGAATTCTCGATGCATTAAATGTTGAGTGGCGGAGTTCAACGCCACCCTTTGCCTCCTTATCAAAGTGAGGACATTAACATATTAAATATTTCATTTCCGCCAGTGAGAATCGAGCGGAAGGACGTCGCGCATACAGTCGCACGCTAGTGCCCCCACGCTACGAGAGCTTTTTTCAAAAATATTTATTAGAAATTTCTATGTTACAATTTTCTACAGCGTTTCCACACTAAACGGAGAAAATAACTTTTTCATGGCCGTCTCGATTTGATTTATTGTTTGGTTCCGATATAAAATGTACCGTTTCTTAACCAATGCAATAAGAAAATTATATACAGTGACTCGTTTCTAGAATTTCTCATTAGAATATCGGTTTATATTCTTGAAATAGCAAATAAAATTCTTCTAAATCTTAGTCTATTAGAGTGCTGTCAGATTGATGTATACATATTGAACACATCCAGATTTAGAAAGTTATTACAAAGATTAGTTTTTTTTTTATTTAAAAAAAATCAGCTTCGCGCTGTATCCCGCACACAGCAGTAGACAGAGGGAACTTAATATTAAGACACTCCTCTCCATTTTCCGCCGAATTCTGGAGGCATTTTATATTGAGTGGCGGAACTCAACGCCGCGCTTTGCCTCGACACCATAGCGAAGAAATGAAAATATAAATTTAAATAAATATTTCATATCCTTGAGGGATCGAACCTACAACAAGTCGCGTTTATAGTCACACATTTGTACCCCTGTGCCACGACTGGACGATATAAATAATACTTTTTATATAGCTACACGCTGTATCTTGCATATAGAATAGAAAGCAAGCCTTTAGAAAATCTATAAAGAGTTGAATGTAGCGGGACTCGAATCCACACCTCTTGTATGGCTTTTAAGAGGCACAAGTTCAAGTTCCAATATGTCCACATTTTTAAAAATTTTCTATAAAAAGCTATTTCATAAATTGAAGAAACTTATCTCTTAAACACAAAGCTTTACTGTCTTAGAAATCCAATATACGACATTTGGAATGTTCTAGTTCTCTTAATTTTAACACTACTGAATTGTTCAGTCGAAAGTCGCTGAAACTTACGTTAAAGGACTTTATTCACAAATCTGGGTTCAACTTAAAAGGAACCCGTTCTAAAATTTGTAATTCTACAAAGAGATTTTTTTGTTACTTAAATGGCGCAACCGTTCTTCTTTTCTATCAATTTAAATGGTGATTTTATGGAAGCAAAGAAAGTGTGATAGTGTGACTGTAAGCGGTGAAACTTTGGTGAATCTGCAACTTAACATATAATTCCTCTAGAATTCGGCGGAAAATGGGGAACTTAGTGTCTTAACGCTCCGTTCCCTATTAACACATCTATTTTCAAGACATTGAAATAAAAAATAAATGATAAATTATAGAGAAAAAAAATACAATTATCAGCATATTGTCTATGTAAATTAAAAAAAAACTAAAACGAAATAAATTAAATTTATGATTCTAGAATTTATGATTTCCAAGATATCCAGTACGTCAATTAGTTCCCAACGTCCCCTGAAAATGATCAATAGAATTGGCATACTAACTACTAACTAAGTTGCCTCTACGAGTACATACGCAACCTCAATGTAAACGCAGAGCTTGTTCGAACATTGTGACAGATGAACTCGATTTGATTTGATGTTTTAATATATTCATACATTATTTAGAGGCCAGTCGTGGCGCAGGGGCACAGAATGTGACTGTAAAACCGACTGATTGTGGGTTCGATCCCCACTCGAGGAGATGAAATATTTACTTAAATTTATATTTCCATTTCTTCGCTCTGGTGTCGAGGCAAAGCGCGGCGTTGAGTTCTGCCACTCAACACGCAATGCCTCCAATTCGGCAGAAAGTGGGGAACGGAGTGTCTTAACACTAGCTTCCCTCTGCCTACCCTGCTGTGTGCGGGATACAGCGTGAAGATGATTTAATTTATACATAATTTTTTAACGAAAAAAACGACTCAAACAGTAAAGTAAAAAGTAAAAAAAAAATACTGTATTTTTATTTAGTTAAACAAAAATCATTAAATAAGTTTTTTATAATTTTATAGTCGGTGTGAAGCTAATGCTACAACAACCTTATAACAATATTAAATTACTAAACCTGTTTGTTTTACTTTCATATAATTTTGTACAAAAAAAGCGGACTTAAAACAATAAACTATAAAGTAAAAAATAGATTAACTTAACATAAAGTAATACATATTTTTATTTAGTTAAACAAAAATCATTAAATGAGTTTTTTTTTTAAATTTTGAAGTCGGTGCTAAGTAAAACATATTATAGTAAAGCTGTTGGCCCATATTGTAGTAAGGTTGTTGTAGTATTAGCTTGACGGCTTAGTGGCTGGTGTAATTTAGTCTTACATTCACGAGACTCATGTTCATACAAAAATACTCTAGGAACAACGAGTGTAAAGTGTCGCCCACATGTGTCATGCTGATCAATATATACTATTTCTATTTCAGCAAATGATTAAATTATCAGTCAGTTTGGAGGCCATTCGTGGCGCAGAGGCTCAAAATGTGACTGTAGACGCGACTTGCTCCGAATTCGATCCCCATTGAATAAAATGAAATATTTATTGAAAATGTTTTTTTTTTGCATTTCTTCGCTCCGGTGTAGAGACGAAGCGTGACGTTTAGTTCTGTTACTCAACACGCAATTCCTCCAGAATTCAGCAGAAAGTGGGGAACGGAGTGCCTTAACTCTAGCACCACACTGCCCTCTGCCTAACCTGCTGTGTGCGGGATAAAACGTAAAGCTGAAAAAGAAAACAAAATTACCAATTTACGATCAATGAAATCCACAATCTCACACAAAACTTTTTCTAAAGATTTTAAAACTAAAATCGAGTCGTAAGCTCCAGGCAAGTTAGCAATAGTGCAAACTACCAAGTTAACTCGGCTGGAAAGTCCATCCGTGCATACTCCTACATGATTCAGTCAGATCTAAATTTCGACCGACCGATTTTATCACGTTCTTTTTGTACTGTACACATAGTCTCTTTGAAAGTTTGAACTGTAGTTGTGTTAAAAAAAAAAAACTTTATCACACGAATCCCTTTTGACTGGAAATACGAGATTTTAGTAAGCATTTCAAATATCTACGAGTATTTTTTTTTATTTGCAAAGTGCGGCGCCGAGTTCCGTTCCAAAAGTAGGGAACGGAGTGTCTTAACACTAGGTTCCCTCTGCCTACCCACTCTGCCGTGTGCGGGGTACAGCATGAAGCCGATTAATTTATTTTTAATACCCGGCGTTGAGTTCCGCCACTCATCACGCAATGAAAGATGCTTCGAAAAATATAGGTATTTAGGAATTGTCTACTCTACTGTGTGCGGGATAGGAAAGCTGATTTGATTTTTGTACTTATATGAAAGCAGAAAATAACTTAAATAAAAATGAAAATGGTCTTCTTAAACAGTATTACACAATGTAATAATAAAATGTTATATAGGTTATCTATAAAATAGGCACTATCCTCTATAGAAATTCCAATCACCAAGAACATCCAATCTAGTGGGAGCCGCAGCAATTATCTTTCTCAATTAATATCTATGTAATTTCACTTTAGGAAAAATCAATATATCTATTTACTTTTTATATGAAATACTGTTATACTCGTAAAGTAAAGTTAGTATTATAGTAGCAGTAGTCATTTTGGAGAACGGCGAGTTTTAACACTAGGTTCTCTCCGCGTATCTTGCTAAAAAAATTAAACAATAGTGGTTTTTAAAGCTTCACGCTGTATCACGCATATAGCACGGTGGGGAGATGAAACATAGTGTTAAGACACTCCTTGGCATCACACGCTTGTGCACCTGAACTACGTCGGCGTCAACAACAATTGTAAGCAATTGTATTATTATAAGTTTAGCTTACATTTATATATTAGCTGCTGGTTTTTGTTTTCCTTTCTTAATAAAAGACAAAGGATTATAAGACTTAGCCCTTGCCTCATTTATTTACATTTTTGTGACAATTAGAAGAGAGTTTACACAAAAGGGTTTATTCAATTTGCTTATTCAAAAAGCTATGGAAGGTAAAATTAATATTATATTATATGCACAATAATACCTGCCATTTTATTTTTCCTTTGTTTCCTTTAAATTTTCTCATAAAACGCTTATTTTTTGTCAAAATCTTTATATGTTTTAGATATAATAATTTCAAATTATTTCTCGTAATTATTTTTCTTACCAGAAAGCCGCTATGGCGCAGTGGTGCAAGCGTTTGACTGAAATATGACGGTTGAGTTCGTTTTCTACTTGGGGAATGAATTATTTAATATTTTCATTTTTAGAAAATTTCAATTTTGGCTTAACGCTAAGCTCCGCCACTCAACATGCCTCGAGAGGATGATAGCAGAGGTACGTAGAGAATGGAGTGTTAAGTTGCGTTCCCTGTTGGTTTCTTTCTGCCTAACCTCTTATGGCCTATATTGTACGGCGTGAAATTCTACAGCATTTCTTTCTTTTAGTATATAATAAATATAAGTACAGATATTTTTCGAATAAACAATTAAAGATAAAATTTGTTAAAACTAAAATTTATGAACAACAAATAGTTCTCTACGAAATATAGAGTTAACTTGTTAAAACACGTATGTATATCCAGAAATGTATATTTTCTGTCAAAAACACACCGTATTTTTTCACCGTATCCAATCAACATGGTGGAAAGAAAATATACACATTTTTCATTTTCCCCATTCCTCATGCAAGTAGAGAGTACGTATGTGTGTTACAGACTAGTTATTACAGAGTATTTGTGGTGTACTTTTGTGGTTCCACTGTTGTTTAAATATCTTGATTCGCTTAATCGAAAAA
Organism: Heliconius himera; assembly: GCA_021202915.1. Classification (NCBI taxonomy): domain Eukaryota; kingdom Metazoa; phylum Arthropoda; class Insecta; order Lepidoptera; family Nymphalidae; genus Heliconius; species Heliconius himera. The sequence goes on from JAJHJA010000073.1 coordinate 364,999, forward strand.
ATTTTGACATATTTCTTATAAAGTATAATAAGTAGTTTTTAAACCCGGCTTCGCCCCGTAGTGATATGAATATAATTAAACTATTGTGTGTCACGATTTCTCATTATCAGCTTCACGCTGTATTCCGCACACAGCAGGGTAGGCAGAGGGAACCTAGTGTTAAAACACTCCGTTCCACACTTTCCATCGAGTTCTGGAGGCATTGCGTGTTGAGTGGCAGAACTCAACGCCGCGCTTTGCCTCGAAACCAGAACGAATTGATGGAAATATAAATTTAAGTAAATATTTCATCTTCTCAAGTGGGAATCGAACCCACAACCAGTCGGCTTGACTGGCCTCTATGTCATCATATGTCGCGATGACATTCTAAATGCCCGACTCAACTCTGATAACAGATAAAATTGGTTATATCAAATGTATTAACGTATTGTAATACATGCTATAGTCTATAGTGTTCTTGATAAGCTCTAAATCATTAATATTATTTTAAAATAGCTTATTTAGCTTTTTGTCTAAAGCATAGAAATATTGTATCATATTTTTCTTATTCTTAATATGCTTGTTACATATATCTTCTGCTTAGTTTAGCCTTTATATAGGTGTTACAATAAATAAATACTTATAAAAAAAAATAGCTTCACCGACGCATATGACAGGTTTAGGATTAATTTCAACTCGAGGGAATGAATTATTTTTATTTATTCGCTCTGGTAACAAGATAAAGCTACAGAATACTGTGTGCGGGATACAGCGTGAGGCTAATTTATTTTTTTTAAAGCTACATAATATTCCTAATAATATATAAAAATAAGTAATCTCTATACTTATTTAATCTATACAACTGTTTGTTTAGGTCGCGCGTCATACAGACGTGTAAAAACATCGTCCACTTGGATTTATGAGATTTTTCGTTGTTAGATTAGGACAGGGATGGCCAAAGAAAGGGCCGTATGATATGACGGTCATAATACTATTTTTTTATTATTTTGTTTACGGATTTTTTTTAAAATTAAATTTAAGCATATACGCATGAGAGTTTATCCATATATTATTTACCAAGTTAATTTTTTTTTTATGGTTTCACGAATCTTTTTAATTTTTCGCTCAATTTCTAGATATTCTAGCTTTAGCTCAGCAGAGCGAGTGGGAATCGAACCCACAACCGTCGCATTTACATTCAGACCGAATCCTTTTTCTGTCGAATTTTGGAGTCATTGCATGTTGAGCATGTTTGTTACATTAGCAGACCAAGGAAAATTAATTAATTAAATATTGAAATCCCCCGAGTGAAAATAGAACCCACAACCGTCGCGTAAACAGTCCCGCAATTGTGTCTCTAACCCAATTATGTCAAAGTCGTAACATTAATGATGATTATACATATTCTTATTTACTATTTAAAATCCTAAATTTTTGGAGTCTGTGCCAACATGAGTATTTTATTATTATTATTTTTAGGGTTCCGTAGCTTTTAAGAAAAAAAGGAACCTTTATAAGATCACTTTGTTGTCCGCGTGTCTGTCAGTCAAGGGCCTTTATGTCAGGAACGCTTGGAGATATTCAGTTGAACCATATCTCAGTATATTTGAACCATATACTGAGATCTACGGCCCCTTGATTTCTTGACAAAATTGTATTTCTACATTTACTTATTGAGAATTATGAAATCATCATGGCATCTACAGGTAGTACTGGTACAGGAAAAAACTATAAATAGAAATATAATAAAAAGTATACATTTGTGGTTAAATTATAAAAAATAACAGCCTTAAAAGAAGGGAAACTTTAGTATTAAAGGCGTTAGTTCAAGTGAGGTATCAAATCAAAGGGCTCTGGCCAAGCTAAGCTTGAATTTTAGAAAAAGCTCAAGACCTCCAATTTTTATACGGGACCCTCGGTTGGCGAGCTCGTCTCGCGCTTGTACGGTTTTTTTACTTTATCTCTGTGTATTTAGTAATTATATCCTAACAATATGTTTTTCTTGGTTGGCATAATTATTTACTAAAAGCATTCTATATAATTATTTGCACAATTCGTTTAATATATTTGAAAAACTCTGAAACCATCCATTTTTCAGTAGAACTGAAATCACAATTTGTCACACGAAGCACTTTTAGATGCCACTCAGTGGATTTATTTGAATTCTTAAGCGAATGCAAATTGCAGCCAACACCGTGTAATTTACTCTGAGATATTTATATACATTATATAATTTATCAAAGACAGCATCTGACTGTAAATGCGATGTGTATGGGTTCGATTCTCACTCAGGATAATGGACCTCGTTCTGGTAACCAGCGAAGTTGAACCAGTTGAGTTCCACCACTCTACTGGCAATATCCCAATTGCTGAGTGGAGAAGATGAGCGGTGGGTGGGGAACGGAGTGTCTTAATATTAGGTTCCTTTTGCCTACCATGCTATATGCGGGATACAGTAAAAAAAGTATTTAATGTTAACCAAATGATAAATTATTTATCGTACAGTTTTGTTTGTTAAGTGAAGGTCGCGATGACGGTTATTTTTGTAGGTGATGTTCTTTTAGATTGAATAAATACTTATTGCGTAGTAAGTGAAAGGAAATAAATCTATACGAAATATATATAGGCGGAACTAAACGCCACATTTTGTCTTGCCATATATATGTAATGAAAATAACTTAAACATAAACAATCTTCCCTCCGTTATCCTCTTTTCGCCCAATTTTCGACATCGCTTGTTGAGTAACGGAACTCAACACCGTGTTTTATGATGTACACAGACCGAACAATTATAAATTAATCATCGTCGGAAGCCGAGTGTATTTACACTAGATTTCTTTTGCTTACGCGGAGTACAACGTGAAACTAAATAAAAAGAAATCTTTAAGTGGAATTGAACCCACAACCATCGAGCACTGTAACTCTCCCATTCCGCCACGATGCCTTATAAAATCGTATTAAGCCGTAAAACACATAAAAATTGCAATATAAGTATAACATATGAAACAAAATGTCAATCACACGTGACGGTATACTCGCGAATACATTAGAGCGGAGTACTAAAGTATTTTTATGCTCCACAAAAGATTTTACGCGCGTCTCGACGTTATAAATCTACGGTTTTTTTCATTGTTTTTCTTAAAAGAATATATTTTGTGTTGGTGTTGTTTATTTAAAAAAACAAAATATCACTCCACTCAACACGCAATGCCTGCAGAACTCGGCGGAAAGTGAGGAACGGAGTGCTTAGCACTAGGTTCCCTCTGCCTTCTCTTCTGTGTGCGGTATACGGCGTGAAGCTGATTTTTTTTTAATTATTTATATTATATTTATTAATATTGACTGCAACTGATTTGTGGGTTCGATCCCCACTCGAAGACACAAAATATTTAAGTTTATTTTTCATTTCTCCGCCCCGTTGTCTACGCAAAGCGCGGCGTTGAGTTTCACCATTCAAAAACGCAATACCTCCAGAGTTCAACGGAAAGTGGGATACAGAGTGTCTTAACACTAATTTCCTTCTAGTTATCCTGCTATCTGCAGGATATAGCGTGAAGCTGATTTGATTGTATTGATTTATATTAAGCTTTATGCTATTAAGGTCGCAGTTTTTTTTTACTAGAGTGTAAAAATTAAGATATAGTATATTGCTCCGAGTAGGAATCGAATTCATAACCATTGCACTTATTAGTCAGGCAATGTACTCCTACGCCATTATATTAAAACAATATCAGATTGTAAAAAATTAAACAATATTTTGAAGAATATACAAGAAAATTGAATGAAAATATTAAAATGAAAATGAGCGAAAAATATAATTGAGAAAATAGCTAAAAAAAAGGTGAAAAGCCTTAAAAGTTGTTTTTTTACTATAACAATCAGTACAGGCAATATTCTATACAATAGAATCTAGACTTTTATTTGTTTATAGCCCCATTATACATGGTTCAGGTATTCGTATAATTGCCTATATTACCTACGCTATAAATTCATTTTTATATTTCGAGAGCAGTCGTGGCGCAGGAACACAAGCGTGCGATTAAACCGAGATAAGTTGTGGGTTTGATTCCCACTCGAGGAAATAAAATATTATATATTTCGTCGCTCTGGTGTTGAGGCAAAGCGTGGCGTTGAGTTCCGCCACTCAACATGCAATGCTTCCAGAATTCGGCGAAAAGTGGGGAACAGAGTGTCTAGTACTAGGCTCCCTCAGCCTACCCTGCTACAAGCTGGATATAACATGAAGCTGAAAAAAAAAGTTCTTAAGCTTTTAGAAATAACTTTTAAATTTGAAGACCTATGTTGATTAGTTATCGAGCATTGTTATTGCTTAAATTGTACTACTATTGAATTAATTATATTTTTTTAGTTCCGTGCTTTATCCTATATATTCACGGTATATCCGCACATAGCGGGGTAGACAGAGGGAACCTAAGAACCTAACGCTAACACACTTCCGTTCCCTACTCTCTGCCGAATTCTCGTAACAAATTGTGTTGAGTTGCGAAACTTAACGTCGCGCTATGCTTCGTTATCAGAGCGACGAAATGAAAATATTAAATATAACATTGCCCCGAGTTGACATCCAACCCACAACCAAAACGTCTAATGTCGCACCATACCGCCACAGTGCCACCACAGCCTCAATAAAAAAAAACGTATAAAATATTATAGCTAGCTCATAGCAAAACTTCTATTGAAAGAAAGCTTTTAAAAAGCTAACTTAAGCTGTAAATTGAAAAGTTTTTTTCTGTTATACATATACAGGAAATATGAAAAAGTATGGAAATTAAGCTTTTATTTCAAAGTGTATAATATGAATTCATAAATAGACATCGCGAGTCATAACAACTTTTCCTTGTAACGAATGTAATATATTTTTGTTTGTTTTTTTTCCTTTCTATAGATATCGTCGTGTAGTTACAAAGTGTTTGTTGTTTATGCGGTGGTTGCTGGTTTGATTTTTACTTGAGAAGTTTAAATTACTTAGTTTTAAAGCATTTTCACGATTTTTCCCGCGTAGCAGAGTTAGCAAAAGGGACCTCTAACAACCAAACCTCTAACACTAGGACAGGACGTAGCTTGATTAGATCGTATGGCTTATTGGCCAGAACCTGTGGACGGTTTCCAAAAGGCGCCGGTTTAAATTCCGCTACGTAATTTATTTATATGTTTATAAGTGAGTATTGTCGTTTCTCTCCTAAGTGTGAAATACACTTTAAAGATGTTTCAAATATTAAAGACACTTAGTTCCCCATTTTCCGTTAGTATCAAGGCACTCCATTCTCTACTTACAGACATACATACACATACTTATATAGATATATATATTTCTACTTCGTTCAAAACAAAAATACTGTAAAGTGAACGGTAACTTTTAAAATACTTTACGACCAAACAAGAGGGGGACCAAAGTTTCTAACTTCGCCAACGTTAGAAACATTGAATGATTTATTTCCTTTGCAAAATTGTGGAAAATTGTAAATTAGCGAGTTAATAATGTTGGCACCATTGCGTACGACAAATTATATATTAATTTTTAATGCCATGAAGTACAGTTGGTACTTACTAAGTACGATGTCGTGGATTCAATTCTTACTCAAAATGCAATTATTCAATATAAATATGTTTTTTTATTAGGTCGAGCTGAAAAAAAAAAATGCATATTTTATTTATTTGTATCATCATGAAATGTGGCAGCTATACGAAGCTTAGATGACAATACGATCTCTGGTCTGATGACGGAGCCAGGATCAGAATAGTGGAACTCTTTAGAGTTTCATATTTATTTTACTTACTAAAAATCTGATAACTCTACAGTTATTTGGGCCGTACTTTTTTTCCTAGTCAATATTATTATTATTTTACCTTTCAATTTTTTTAAATATTTACTCTGAACTTAAGATTAAACGATGTGTGATTAAGATATTTTTTTTTTATTATAATTAACAAATACCTATAAGTATATGTAGCTTACGAATAAATCAATTGAGTTTAGACTTATATAATTTATAGCTTACATATACTACTATGCATGCATAAAACATGTTTTTTTTAAATATAATATTATTAGAAATCAGAAGCGGTTAACGTTTTAAAAAATAAAACACTATATAAACACATATCGTCTATATGATTGTAAACTATTTAGAAAGGGATACTATTATTTGCAATAAGTGATATGTATCACCTCATAACAATACTTCATACTAGTTTCCTTCCAATAAGAGCCGTTGCCTACAAGCAACTACCCCCGATTGACACAATTCCACTGCTTTTATCATCTTTTTCATCTACATCTACGCTCTTTTACACGAGTTCGCTAACAATATAATATTATTTAACTTTAATATTTAACATTGTCTTTATTTTCTTTGAGGTCTTGCAAATTTCTTTGTGACATTAAACCTGGTCCTAGCAGTCAGTACATTTCATAGTAATTGTACTACGCAAGTATACTGTAACGGGAATGTACTAAAGGAGGATCTTGTGACACACTGTCTCAGAAATGTAACTTATCATTATTTTATATAATTTAATTAATATTCTTACAAGATAATGTTTTTTCAAAGTAAGTTTTTATTAAACTTATTTGTAATAAAATTTTCTTAAATATTTTTTCTGCCTCCTTCGCTTTATTTATAGCGTGGTAGGCAGACGAAGCGTCCTTGTAGCTCCGTCCTTCACTTTTCGCCGTTCAGGACATGGCGTGTTGGGTGGCAGATCCCAACGCCGCAGTCGTCACCACTTAACCGCACCAGCGGGGACGAACTAGTGCGCGTCGACTCAATGAGACTATCATCGTGTGAATGTATGTTGGTCATATTGGATAGAATGTTATATGCATAAATATGGCTGGCCCAAGCTCAAAAATGCTAACGATATAACAGTACCAGTACAGTACCAGTGATACTTGAATAATTTACGCAATAATTTCGGCTTTCTGTTTGGTTTTTAGGAGTGGAAGTAATGTGAACGTTTAGACGTCAAATGGAAAATCAATTTTTTTTCTGGTAGCCATTTTGAGATGTCCTCTTTTATTGCTCCTCCTATACTCTCCACCGTAGGTGGTATCTACATGTCAAATTCCAATAAGTCCAGTAGTTTCGTAAATAAAATAAAATTCCCCATTACATTAGAAAAAAACAATACATCAAATTATCGTTTACGTCTGTGTGTCACTAGAAACGTAATAAGAACGTCGTGTTCTCCGAAGTACTGACTGTAACAAATTGCATCTATCATCGCCACCCTCCACTCCACGTGAAATGTTAGAGAAAACAATGTTTCTTCCTATAACAAGGATTTTAAACGAGCTCAGCTGGACTATCCAAGTCCAGCTGTCATTGCAACTGACACGTTCGGTATTGGATATTTATAGGACGGTCGTAGGTTCAGTTTTTTTTGCTTCAAAATAGCTAAACTGGCTTTAAAATTTAACTGCAGTTATAGTGTACTTACTTGGGAAACAATTTATCAATTCGAGCTAGTAGTTCCTGAGATTAGCACGTTCAACCAAACAAAGTCCTCAACTTTATAACATTAGTACAGAAGTATGAACGTAAAGTCATATTCTAAGATTATTTAATTAACAATATTTTTCTCTAGTTTCTATTGACCAAATTACATAATTTCTATCGCGTGCCAGCATTCCTTTGGCGTTTAGAAAGGGCTCAATGATTGATGACCGCAAATATTGTAAAAGATTTTATTCGGGCCGTAACACCTTTTTACTACCCTAATATAAAGCTACACGCACGTCCATTCATTTTATTCTTGGATTTCTCAATTTAGATTTAGGTTGTAAAATATTGTTTTACGTACAAGAGAACTATGATGTAGCCATTTGAGACGAAAATATTTTTTTAAACCAAGCATCTTTTTTTATTTTTATTGAAATCTTTTTTTATCTTTGCACTGTATTATAGCAGCACCACATAAAGCAGGGTAAGCATACGTAACCCAGTGTTAAGACATTCCGTTCCTCCGATCCGGAATCAAACCCGCTCTTTTACGGTCTGACCCTGTTCTGCTACGCCACGATAGACTGGGATTTTAAAATCATATGAATTTGAAAATATATGGTAATAAGAAATGAAATATTATTATCTAATCGTTATGGTAACAAGACATAGTCCGGCGTTGAGTTGCGCAACTTAACACGTAATATTCTGAAAATAAGGAAAGCGAGGAAAAGATTGTCTTAAGACTAAATTCTTTCCACCCCCTGCTATGTAGGAAATATTTTGTGTTGTTTCTCTTAGATTGAGATGGCAACCCACGACCATCTGCAATGCAATAAAACACTGACCAACTACCAGCTTAGGGCTATTATATAAAGTCTTTCGATTATAAAAAAAATCTGTTAAAACAAAAGAACCACTCTCTCGCAGAGCATATTTCAGTAACAACAAGAACTAAAATATGATTTAGCTTTAAAGATTAAGCCACATTATACTAAAATATTCAACCTAATATAATTCAACTGGCTGTGTTGTATAAAATTTACATGTTCTTCAGTTATTTTGAGAAAAACCTGGCATAAACTCAGTCAATAGGTGAATTTACATAACCCGACGCCATTAAATGAATATTTAGGCATATTGCTTCATTATATTCAAATATGTCGGATGAAACCTGCTTGTTAGAATATTGAATTATTTATGTAAAAATACTGTAATTTTGACTGAAAATATTGTTTATAATAGATGAGAAGCTGATAGGTATTGGTTTGATTTCCACTTAGAAAATGATGATTACTGTTTTATGTGTCGGATAAGGAAAAACGTGATCTTGGATGTCACCAATTAATATCCAAATACCCTGAATTATGCTAAAAGTGGATAGCGGAGTGTCTTGACACTAGGTTTTTAATTTTTTTTTAATTTAACTATCTATATCGCAATTAGCAAGGTACGCCGGGGGAACCTATTGCTAAAGTTCATCAACATTACAAGAATAAATTTTTTTTATAAATACTATTATAATTTTCCTCCTTTCCCTAGTTCCCTTTGCCTATTCTGCTATATGAGGGATACAGCGTGGAGCAGATTAGATTTACAATAATTAATTTACCCTACCGGGGTGCTAGCAACATAAATAAATTGTAACAAGCGTATAAGAATTTCGAAAAAGTTTAATTTCAATTAAAAAAACGTGACGATTGTAGGTTTGATTCCTGCCCACAATACTTATCTACCTATTTACTTTATATTTTTTCGCTCTGTTAACAAGACAAGGCGCGGCGTTGAGTTCTGACATTCAATATTCAATGGTTAGAAAATCGTTCGAAAATGGGGAACAGAGTGTTTTAACGGTAGGTTCCCTTTCCCTGCCGTGCGACATGCTTGGTACAGCGTAAAGCTAAAAAACATATTTTATACTAATTCTTTTCAAAGGAAAACAAAAAGTTTCTCATTCTATTGGTATATATCAGATTTTAGTTTTATATACTTCGTATTGTTCTTTATTCATCTCAATAGCGACTTCTTCGTACAAACTTCTAGAGAATTCTTTTACTTTTTAAGAACTTCTTGAAACTCTATAGTACAGTCTTTTATAAGTTTTTTCCACGTTATTTATTCATAATCGATGCCTTATGGCAGAGTTGGGGCATGCCAGACACTCTTATATATAGATGCGGGTTCATTTAGGAAATATAAAAAAAAAAACCATCGTGGTTTGGCCGTGGGGAACGGAGCGTCTTAAAATTAGGTTCCCTCTGCCTACACTGCTCTATGCAGAATATAGCGTGAAGGTAAAAAAATATTTTTAACTTTTTGTCCGATTAGATATCCTGCAATCTTGTACGCCAAATTTTAACTTTCTTTCATCCAGTTTTAAATATATAATATATAGCTATGTACCCCACGACCGAAGAGCAAAGATGTATATTATTAACGCAGCTTTATGTATTGTACGGATAAAGGCCGATTTGTCTGGCACCGGTAGGTGGTAATAAAATGTTGTTTTATAGCCGTAACGCGTCGGTCACAAAAGGCGAAGCGCTCGACCGATTTTACGATGTTTTTTCAAGTGTATTGGGACTGTAGAAAAATCCTTTAGAAAAGATATGGTCACAAGGTAAATCTGAATTTAATAGTTTTGGTAGGGGATAAAAGGTTTATTTATTTATTATATGAGACATTTTTTAGGTTTAAGTTGTACCGAGAATAGGATGATAAACGGAGGAAAACTATGGTTAAGACACCACTGTATTCATTTTCCTTACTTAATTTGTGATACTGCATGTAGAGTTTCAGAATTCCACGTTGCACTTTATCTTGCCTGAGCGGGAACATAAAAAAAAACCCACGAGCAGGAATCGAACGCAATACCATCGCTTTTTCAATGAGACGCTGGCCAGGATTTTTTTAGAATAAAAAAAAATATATATAAAACGAGGCGAGAAAGAAACAAAAAGTAATCCATCTGTCTATAGCAAAAATACATTTGCTTCCTCTACTTTGATATCTTCAATAAATAGAACATGGCAGGAACGGTGACTATTTAACAAAAATTTTGTATAAAGATGATAGAGATCTTTACTTTTCTTGTTTCAAGTAAAATTTTTATTGATGGAAATTAAGACGATAATGGCAAGCTGGAATAGCGTCTGATTGTAAATACAATGATTGTGGGTTCAATTTCTGGTCGGAGGAACGATATCAATTCGGGACGAGAAGAATAGAGCGTCTTAGTAGTCTAAGTCTCGTGGAAATGAAATATTAATTATTTTTATTTCTTCGCTCTGGTAACGAGTAAAGCGCTGCATTCAAATCTGTCGCTCAATATGCAATGCCTCAAAAATTCGGCAGAAAATGGGGAATTGTAGTGTTTGAAGAGGAATCAGGGTGTCTTAACACTAGTTGTCCAGGCTCCCTCTGCCTACCCTGGTGTATGCGGAGTACAGCTTGAAGTTAGAAAAACGAAATTCAAACTCAAGATCTAAATTGTTAAAAGCTATATATCTTAGGTACTAAACCACAAGAAGTACACAATTTATCATCAAAATTAGGCAACAAAAAAACAGTAAATTAGATTTCGGGGCAAACTTAACATTTTTTTTCATTTGAAAGCATCTGGGCTTTTATGGACAAATAACGCAACAATGCCCCGAGAAATTAGTATCATAATTTTTTGAGATTGACCACCTGTGAGCCATTAGGGTCCTCCTCGTTATATCCTCACCCTTTTCACACTCCATGTACTCCTTTTTAATTTTCAATGAAAATCTTTTTTATGTTACCTTTTTTCCAAATGTATATATCTTATGTAAGTATACTAGCTTTTATCTGCGGCTTTGTTCATGAACAAATACTTTTATAAGTTACTTCCTCGAGAAACAGATTATCCAAGTATAATAAAATTTTATTTAAAATGTGTTTTTATTTACCTCAACGCTATATCCCGAAACATAGTGTTAAGATACTCCGTTTTCATTAAAACACAATCACTGATTGTGATTGTGTTTTAATGAAAACGCAGAGCTTTCATCAAAGCAAACTGGACTGTGAACTGTAGTCCGCAATAAGATGTTTGATTTTCGCAATCCAACTCAAATTTGATTAAACAAACTAACTAAAAGTATAAGTATAGATGTTTATACTGACATAAATAACACCTTAACACTAGGTGCCCTCTGCCTGCCCTGTATATGTGTAGGATACTGCGTAAAGCTATAAAGGAAACCAAAATACAAAAATCTTTAAAATACATAACCACAAAAATTGAAAACATTTTAGTAATAAATGGGAAACAAACCATTTATTTCCACCATTTAGGTACATAAAACCAAAGTTTTTGTATTATGTTTCAAAAGCTTTTCCCACATCCATTAGTAGGAATTACACTGAAAACATAATAATGACTTCGAAAATTACAAAGTAATTTTGAAATATTATTTTTAATAATATGATAAGATATGCTCGTTACGTTGTTCTTTGTTTCGTGCTGAATCTTTGGGTTACAGGATAACAGGATAGGCAGAGGGAACCTGGGAACCTAATGCTTAGACACTCCGTTCATATCAAGACACTTCCGTTCTCGACTTCTGCCGAATTCTGAATGCATTGTTTGTTGAGTGGCCGAACTCAACGTCGACGTGCTCCTTATAATCGATTTTTTCAGTTCCATATTTAAACTGAGTAACCAAATAGAACCTAGGGTCAAGATATTCTGTTCCTACATTCAGGTAATTTTTTGATATATCGCATTTTGAATGGAGAAACTCATCGCCGTGCTTTGTTTTTTTACCAGAGAAATGGAAATATTTTTTTTTATCTTCACGCTATATCTCGCATTTAGTAGGGTAAACGGAGTGAACCTGGAAACCAAGTGGAACTCAACACTAATTAATTCCTCTAAACGGAAATCGAAGCCACACCCGTAGCTTTATAGTAAAACAACATTCTACGAGTACACAGCATGTATAAGTGTAAGCTAAAAATAAACTTAAACTACTTTATGAAGTAATAACAGCGCGTAAAAATACATAGACGGATGTTCCGTAAAAGGGTAAAGGATGGTAATAGAATATTTAAGGCTCTTGCAAATATATTGTTCGGGCTGTATTAGAATTTTTAGTAGCTTTTTTTAATTTAGGCATATATATATAATACGGGAGTATTATACGAAACTAATTTTTACGGTACAAATTTTAGAGCGTTAAAGGCTACAACAGGCTTCCCCATAACTGGATATACAACAGAAAATTTTTTTTTCATTACTAACAATTAGTTTCTGAGATTTGCACTTTCAACCAAACAAACTCTTTTTCTTTATGATATTAGTATAATAATATAAAATCAAACATTACATTGCTAGACCTTTTTTCTATCTCTTTTATATTCTCTCTGCGATCAATCAGAATCTTTCCTGATAGAACTAAACCCATTACAGTTTTTAAGATAATTTCTAAAAACGACTTATTGGAGATTTTTTTTTTCATTATGTTTTACCAAGCGCGGTGTTGAGTTACACCATCCAAGGTGCAATATCTCGAAATTTATTGGAAAGCAGGAATAGAGTTTCTTAATACTAAGTTATTTCTGTTCATATATAAATATATCACACGTACAAAAATATACATGAAACGTCCAATCTGATGGATATAAATCCTGAAATGGCTTTCATCCGTCCATTTAAAAAAATCTTTTTTAATAAAAATCACGTCACTGGTCACTGAAAATTAGTTTCGCTTCGTCGATCACAAAACGTCGAACCAAACTATACTTTAAGAGTTGGTATCATCCAAGCTGTTATCTTTGTTTTTATATTTCTTATATCTTCAGAATTCGGCAGAAAGTGGGGAACGGAGTGTCTTAACACTAGGTTCCCTTCGCCTACCCTGCTGTGCGCGGGATACAGCGTGAAGCTGAATTATATTATTTATTTATTTTTATTTATATATTTAGTTTTTTATTAAATACTACGAGAACCTTCGATTCAGGTCGTGTGGTAGAATTTTGTGTGTTTTGTGTCTTGCAAGCTCAATTTGATCCGCTTCCTAGTGTCTGATTGAGTTGAAGTTTAGGTTACGACTTCAGTTCTGATGACAATGAAATTGAACATAATCAATATTGTAATTAGCCCAACATGGCCGCTGCAACAAAATGGCGGATTACATTTTTTTATTATAAAAAATAATGATCTTAGGACACCACATTTTCTAGAAAAGAAGCAATTTACATTCTATTATGTAGATACAGCGTACACAGCATGTTTTTTCCGTTGAAATTACTGTCACTTCAATGCCACAGTGACACTTGGCTTAAATCTAATATTATTTTTATTAAAAACACTCTGTACATTTTATTAACGCTACATTTACCGTAAATATTTTTTTCATTCCTATTTTTTGCAGAGAGACTAACAAAGAAAAACTATTTAAACCAATTTAGAGACATTGTATAAAGGTGGCGTAACACAACGCTGCGCTTTATCAGTGTCAAATAGAATATATATATTTTTAAACTTCGAAAGATAGCGTGCGCCTCGGAGGTTTTAAACTGACATATTGTGGTATTTTTTAACCGATGCGTATTTGTATAGTTGTTTTTTTTATGAGATCATTTTCGATGTCGGTCAACATGTATGAAGGACGCGTTGCGCTCGAGAGGCGCATGATTATCTTCTGTATAATTTTTGCACATTTAGTGATATTTTCATCGCTATTTATTTTAATTTACTTATGACGTATGGTTTATGTAAAAGTTGTTTATTGTTATAGATTAAAGTAGTTTTTAAAGAATATTTTAAGGCCTAGGCAACAGAACATAATAAAGAAAAAAAAAATACAAAAAAATCGTTTTAAAAAAATCTATTTTTAAATTGAATCTGAAAATAAATACATAGATGAAGTTGGCGAAGAAAAACTATGACACCTCAAATGTTTCCAAATATCCAAATTTTCTCCTGAAAATATAAAACCTGCTAGACACCAATAAATAAGTTTTTTAAGATTCCGATCAAGAATCTCCTAATAAAGTATAGCATTACCTATAGCTTATAAAGTACAAAAAAAGGAAAAGAATGTCGAAGAAATACGTGTATCAAATGTAAAAAGTGAAAAATGTAGGAGGTGAACGAGCATGTAATAGATGCTTGCAACAATTTTCTTTTTTATTGTTGATTTTTTTAAAATATTTTTTATAATTTGAGATTGATTATATCGGTAGTCACTATATAGTGAAGTAAAATACTGTAAATGTGACCAGTTAAAATTAAAGAAAACAAAAAAATAGTTTCACTATTATAAATTATTTAAATGGCAAACATTTTATAAAGTTTTACATCGTTTGCTACTTAAATTAATAATAATAAATGAATAGATTATTAAAATTGTATACCTCCCAAAGATATGTTTATCTTTTATGTACTAAAAAAATAAGTTTATGTTTCTATAATGCTTAATTACCTCGACCAGGAATCAACTCCAGATCATTTATGTACAGACAGACACTTTACACCTGCGCTAGGATGATGTTGTCAAAGAAAATCTTAAAAAGTTTCACTTTAATCTTGTAAATGAATTTCATAAGTATGCATTATGAAATAAGGTAAAGAAGCTCTTTACTTAAGTCACTGAGTTCAGTCAATTTACAACAAAAAATGCAAATTAAAAATTTTAATTTTGTCAGAGTGGAGCGCTACAGCGTCCCTTATAACACCCTTTCGTTCGTTAATATTTTATATATAAAATTATGAATAATATATATTAACTAAGCAGATGTTGTGTAAGAAATTTGTAAGTATTTTTAAAAAGTAGTTTTTTGCTTTTTCTGTATTTTGACATCCTACCTATAGTATAACTACTCACCGTCGTGGCGCAGCGGAACAGTGTCTGACTGTAAACGTGGTGGTTGCGAGTTAAATTCCCAATCAGAAGATCGATATATTGTAAATTTTCACTCAAACAAGATAAAATGTGGCGTTAAGTTTCGCAACTGAACACGCAACATCTCAAAAATTGGCCAGTACGTGGAGAACGTAGGGAGTGTCTTAACACTAGGTTCTCTTTGCCCTCCTTGCTATATGCGGTATACAGCGTGAAGCTAAAAATATAATAACAATAGAATGGCCTAACACTACAAAACCGATAAAAATGATTACGCAGAAAAATATATACACCGTTACCATTAGGTTTGCTTCAAAAGTAAAAAGAAAAATCGAACCCACACGACCGACAAATAAATCAATGCATACAAAACACTACAAAAAAAGTAGTGTAAAAGTTAAATCCAAGGAAACGGATATACGACATTCACTTCGACCGGAATGCAACACAATTTGTGGAAAGTTACCAATTGCTTAGACTTTGAGTTATCGTTCACTGTCGATCGATCTTTGTAAGGAAATCCCAATAAGTTGGAAACTGCTAGGAGCTGAAGATTTAATTTGTTATATGGAGAGAAATTTCTTTAGATGCTATATGTTTTTGATACTTTTTTATCAATTCTGTAGCAGGATAGAAAGGGGAATTTTGTGTCAGGACACTCGAATTCCATTTTTTACATCCAATTATCAAGACATTGAAGTGTTGAGCGCAGTACCAACAGTGGATGATGACTATGTGTTAAATGGTGAAGCTCCACGCCGCCCTTTCTCTTGTAGTTCACAGTAAGGAAATGCAAATATTTAATTTACCTCGAGTGGAAATTGAACTCCTACTTACTTTTTTATATAATATTAGTTGAGGCTGTTATAGTGCAGTGCAGCGTTCGACTGTAAACGCGACGATTGTGGGTTTGATTTCGCTAGAGGGATTTCACTTTTTTGGTGACGCAATGTATCGACACTAGGTTCTCTATGCCCTCCCTGCTATATGTGAAACACAGCGTTAAATAATAAAAAATATTTGTATAACTTCGTTAGAGTTTCCTACAGTTATTAAGAAAATATATATTTTATTACATATTCATGAATTTTCCTTATGTAAGCCCAAAATAGAAACTAGGACAAGATTTGCACAAGCTTTTGGCAATTTTTTTTGTCATAGAGAATATAGAGAAAAAATTCTAAATTTCCTCGTAGCTTTTTGTTCTATTTTGAGATTTTGCGTTTTGAATGGAAGAACACAATGCCACGCTTGGTTTTGGCTTAAAATAGTTCAATCCCCCGAGTGAGTAGCGAACCCATAACCGCCAAGCTTACATTCAGATGACTTCTTAGCAAAATTATTATTAGAATATTAAGTAAAATTACACAAAATAAATTTTAACGTAGCATGTGAACTATCAAGTGCTATATCAATTAAGCTATACGTTCTTCGATATTAAAATTCTAATATACTTCGTGTTAGCAGCTGTGGAAAATTAAGAGAGAGCTTTGTTAAACAAAGATAACCAATCCTGCTAACTTCGCAGTTTTTTTACCATATTTGCTTTAAATTTAATATGTTATTTCAAAAATATTTCATCATATCCCACTATTCAGTTTTACGCTGTAACTCATACACATAGCAGAATAGGCAAAGGGGAATTAAGTGTTAAGACACTCCGTCCCTATTAAGATACTTCCACTCTCCGTCGAATTATCGACGAAAACTCGACGCCGCCCTCCCCTACATTACCAGGGCGAAAAAATGAAAATAATAAATATTTCATTTCCTAGGTTGGGATTTGAACCCACAACCTGTTGACCATCCATTCGCATGCTTGTACGCCACGACAGGCCTCAAAATCATATTCAAACGAAAATTTTCTCGATATATTATAGCTTTTACGATTCTCTTCAATCAACTAGTTTTATTATTCGCGCGCGTTTGAACTAAAATAGCTGGTATGGATGGGTCATAAAAATATTTATGGGTGTTCCATGTCTCAAATTAAGCTGGCACAAAAAGAATTCAAGATGAGCATTTATGTGTACTACATTACGATCGATTGAAAATAATTATAGGGTGGTAGTGGCGCAGTGGCTTAGCGTCCGAGTGTTGTGAATTCAATTTCTACTCGGTTAAATTAGTTTTTTTCATTTTCTTGTTTTGGTATTCTAGACAAAATGTTCTCGAAAATTGTATGAAAAGTGGGGAACTGAGTATAGGAACACTAAGTTACCTCTGCCTAACCTGCTGTGTGCGGGATACAGCGTGAAGCTGATTTAATTTAAATTTAAATAAAGTTTGAAAAATACTTATTTTTTCGCTTTTATAATCTACCCAGAAAGCAATCTGTCATGGCCAAAGAAAGATCAAGCGCAGGACCAACGATGTTAAATATTCCCTAGACACGAGAAATAATGCAGCCAACTTATAAGTTATAGCTTTAAAATGAAATTTCTTAACTTCATGTAATATACTGCGCCACGAGATGGAGGGAAATATAATAATAAGATCTTCACGATTTTTACATATTCGATGTGAAGCCGTTTTAACTGGATTAGTCACGTATGCATAAATAAAACCGGCCAAGTAAGAGTTGGACTTGCGAACGAAGGTTTACGAACAATTATCTATATAAATAACAACAAAAAAAAACATTTGTTGTATGAGAGCTTACTTAAATATTTATTTTGTTTTGTTTTAGTATTTGTTGTTAAATAGGCAACAGAAATACATCGTCAGTGAAAATTCAACTGTTTAACTATCACGGTCCATGAGATGGCGACAGACGGACAACGGAATCTTAGTAATATTGTTCCATTTTGACCTGTGGGTACGGAACCTTAAAAAAAACTAAACAAAAGGAATACAGTGTAAAGACAAGCCGTCGCTGAATTTAAAAAAGAACAAATAATTTCAATTAAAATATGAAATTCCGATTAAAACAGACTTTTTCTACTGAAAAATTAAATATATTGTATCCTCAGAGCGAAGAAATTCCCTTAGATAATTAACAACAGTGCCAAAATCATTTATGATTTTCACAACATTATTATTTTTTACAATAAACTAAACAAATAATACAATGACTACATATTAAAATGTATTCATGGTTGTCCTTATGGTCAAGTGAACGTAACTACTCGATGACACATTCTGAGTCCCCGGAGTAGTTGAACGCAGGTACAGTGACTAACTTCATATCGATTTTCCTGATGTATATTATGTATGATTTTTATATTCTCAACAAATGATCTATCAAACACAAAAAAAAGCATTTCGAACCAGTTGTTCCTGAGCTTAACACGTTCAACCAAACAGAGTGTGCAGTTTTATATAGAAGAAGATAGATAGAAGAGCAGTATTAAATCAACATATTTAGATTCAGGTATTCGAATCGACTACCCCACAACACTACCCCACCAGAACAGTGTCAAAACAAAATTTTCAATCTAAAATATTAAAGTAAAGCTTTCCAAGAGTTGCCCTAAAAAGTTAATTCACCTTCACTCAGCCAATATACTTCTCAACTTCTGAAGTTGACAGTTCGGTAAGACATTAACGCGTTTAAATATACACCGGGATCGTAATTTTGAACTTCTTAAGCTTATTTCTTCTAGCTTTATTACCTTTATGTCTCTTGTGAAAATTATAATTTTATAACAGTCAGTAAGCAGATGGTCCTGGATTCGATTTCCACTACAGAGTAAGACTGGATTTATTTTCATTTTCTTCCGAAAATATGGCGGAAAGCGGACGGAGTGCTTCAACACTAAGTTTCGTCTGCTTTTCCAGCTTTGCGGTAAAAATAAAACCAGGTAAACTTTAAGTGTTGGCTTACACTCTCCAATTCATAATAGAGGATTGAGAATTTCAATAAAAAATAAAAATCTCAGCATCACAGGATGTTGCGGAAATATACTACGTTGGCGAGCTTTCTTGAGAAAAAGCTCGTTTTTAGTAAGTTTCGCTATTTAAATTGAGTGCCTTGTTCTATTCTTATACGAAAGATTTACATTTTATGGGTAGTTTACTATAGTATTTAAGGTTATAAATTTTCAAATGTTATTACAATATGAAGTATGGAGGCCATTTGTGACGAGGGACACAAAGACTGTAAACCCGACCGGTTGTGGGTTCGGTTCCACACTCGAGGAAATTAATTATTAAATATTTCAATTTTTCTTCGCTCTGGTGAAGAGGCAAAGCGCGGTGATGAGTTCCGCCACTCAACACGCAACGCCTTCAGAATTCGAAAATCCGAAAATTGGGGAACGGAGTGTCTTAATAATGTCTAACCTGCTTGGTGCAGGATACAATATGATGAGTGTCAGAGGTTTCCCTGTCAGGGTTTGACTGTAAACGCGATGTAGGCAAAGTACGGCGTCCAATACTGCTCGCTAAATGTCATCATGATTTAAGTTAAAAATATAAAGATTTTTTAAAATTTTCACGCTGCAAGGGACCTTGTGTCCCAGTGATAAGATACTCGAGTCCCAACGTACTGTTTAATTTATATGATGAGTACAGTTGTTTCTTTTCTTTTATGAAAAAGACAAGACAAAAATATCACATATTGAGTGGCGGGACACAAGACGGGACTAACCAAATCGAACGATAGCCTACAAAAACAACAAAAAAATCAAAAATATCAGTTATTTATCCAAGACTTTAAACTTCAAAGAAAGCACATTTCAAACGCCAGTAGTTTCTAACTTTTTGTACAGCGGAGCATTAAATAAAGAAACACTGCGGGTTTCCTACGTTTAAATGTCACACTCTTAAAATACCCGCTTGAATTACTATCGGCTGAGAAATATATCATTTTTTATTCAGGATTGAACTCGCTACCAAAGAAGAATAAAGCCATGTAGGATTGTGAATAAATAAAACCTTTCTCTTAGCTTTTTTAAAGGATCTTTCTTGTGACATTTTCTTACTTGAGATAAATAAGTAAAAAAATATATTTTATAACGTAATCCATTTCGTTTCGGTTTTTTTTTCTCTCTTTTTAATCACCATAGAAATAAAAGTACAATCACCGTCCCACAGCACAATTATAGCTTTTACTTTATGCCGCGCAGCATGATAAGCAGAAGGAA
This sequence comes from Heliconius himera, assembly GCA_021202915.1. Classification (NCBI taxonomy): domain Eukaryota; kingdom Metazoa; phylum Arthropoda; class Insecta; order Lepidoptera; family Nymphalidae; genus Heliconius; species Heliconius himera. The sequence continues at coordinate 385,402 of JAJHJA010000073.1, forward strand.
CCTAGTATTAAAATATGCATATTTCCCGGCAATTTTAGAGACATTGTATATTGAGTGGCGGAGTTCAACGCCGCGTTTTATCAGAGCTTGAGAGGAGTAATATAAACAATATAAAATACCATTATAATATTTATAATAATATATTCATTCCAGCGATCGGAAATCGAACCCACGACTGAAAAGCAGTAAACAGAAACATTATCAAAGCAATAGTGTATTATAATATATGTATAGGATTTACAAAGGGCTGTAATAACACTTTGAAATGGTAATCACAGTATTTGTGATGTCACAATGTAAGTGAAATAGATATAGAGAATTATTTACAAGAATGTTAAGGTGAAATATTAATAAAGCTGTTATTCTATTCCGTTTTGTTCTCCCATTTTCAGTAATTCAAGATGACGAACAGAGTTTTGCTATTTGGAAAATTGAAAAAATTGTTTGTTGAAAGAATTGTGATTGAGGTTGTAGTGGCGCAGCAGAACAGAGTCTGAATGTAAACTTGACGATTGCGGGTTCTGTTGAAGAAATGAAAAAAAAACATTTCCTCGCTCTAGTAAGAAGACGAAAGTCTTTCTTTCTGTCTGTTTACCTTATATATGGGATACAGAGTGGAGCTATAAAAACAAATAAAAAATATCTTGAGAAAGCTATAGATATTTTTTTATCAGCTTCACGCTGTATCCCGCGCACAGCAGGGTAGGCAGAGGGAATCTAGAGTTAAGACACTCCGTTCCCCACTTTCACCCACATTGCGTGTTGAGTGGCAGAACTCAACACCGCGCTTAACCTCGACACCAGAGCGAAGAAATGGAAATATAAATTTAAGTAAATATTTCATCTCCTCGAGTGGGGATCGAACCCACAACCAGTCGGTTTTACAGTCACACCTCGTGCCGCTGCGCCACGACCGGCCTCAACTATAGATATTGCAATAAAATAATAGTTTTTTAGCGCTTAAAGCTAATTTGAATAATGTTACTTTCCGGTGTCCTCATCTCCTCGTTTCCTGTCACTGGCGACTGTTGCTTTTGTTACAATATTGTAATTCTTATTTTGTACGTAGTTGGAATATTTAATAGTTATACTATAAATTGTGATTTTTATATCTAGTTTTATTCTTCTTTAAAAAAAAATCTGTTTCACGCTGTATCCCGCACACAGCAGGTTAGGCAGAGGGAAGTAAATAAAATAAAAAATATATATAATAATAAATGGTATAAGACACTCCGTTCCCCACTTTCTGCCGAATTCTGGAGGCATTGCGGCATTGTTAAGTGGCAGAACTGAACGCCGTCTTTTCTTTTAATATATTTATTTTATTTTTCTTTCAATACGAAGAAGTTTTCGTGTTAAGTTACATTACGTGTCAAGTAGGTGAAAATTTAAATTAAAAAAATCTCTTGAGATAGGACCGAACCCATGACTATTGCGTTTAAAGCAAGATGCCATTCCACTACTCTACCAAACCAGATAAGATTTGAACTTACTAACGTCATATTCAATCACAGCAATTGCGTCATGATAGAGTCATGGCTTATACGTGTATAAAAAATGTATGAAAATAAAAAAGCACTTCCATACAATTTAAAACGATGAATTTTTTGATTATTCATGACTAAAACCACTTTTAGAATAATCTAAATGCAGTATTTCAACGTGCCAGTGAATGGGATTAAATGAAAAGTTTTATAAATAATATAAGCTTTCAGAGTTAAGTTCATTAAAATATACTGTTTCAGGTTCGTTGTACACACTAGAGCTTCAGTAAAATTTTAAAATATTATTTTTTGCGTCACGCTGTATACGTATGTGTATGCACTTATCAGGGTAGGCAGAGGGAACCTAATGTTAAGATAATCCGTTCCCAATTTTCCGCCGAATTCTGGAGGCATTTCGTATCAAGTGGCGGAACTCAACGCCGAGCTTTACCTCGTCACCGGAAAGAAGAAATGAAAACATTAAATATTCCATTTCCTCGAGTGGGAACCAAACCTACAACATGTTGCGTTTAGAGTCCTTAACCTTTAGAGTTGTCCTTCTGTGTATTTACAGTTATTAATATTTCGCCCAAAGTAAGAAATATCCGAAAAATTAAAAATTATATATATTTCATAGAAAATATTTATATATCGCCTATAGGGTATTTTCTGCAAATCTACAATTCTGAAATTGAACAGAACCCTCGATGGGTGAATCCGACTCGCGCTCGGCAGTTTTTTTTTTAAATCACTGCTATTTAATATGCATACAATATATTTTTTTAATATAAATAATAAGTCTATAGCAAGATAGATACAGATACAGTAATAAATATTCCATATACACAATATTCGGATGGCGTGAACCAATGACACACACTATTGCGGTCCCACGTCGGGCGCCAAACTATGAACATTGAACATGTCAAACCGCAGCACTGTGAAATAATTGAATCGTAAATTTGTAGTTCACCTACAAAATTATATGAAAATGAAACTATTTAATATTATAAACTTTGATTTTTAAGTATTTATTTTTTAGTTTTCTTAGTACACACGACAGGGTTTTTTTTCATCTTCCTTCTGTATTGTGAAGAAACAGAACATGGAATTTAGGGGTGCGAGAAGAGCACTTATTTCGTTAGGAAATGGAGTATCTTAGCACTAGGTACTCTCTGCGCATCCTGCTATGTGCGGGATACAGCGGGAAAAAAAATACTAAATACATAACAATATTGTTAAGTTAGACTTTATATTATATACATATATAGATATATTATAAACAAAAAAATGTTTTATATTTAACCGTTACATTTTATAGTTAATTTTATCGATATTGTTTTCTTCATTTCAACTTCTATATTTAATTTTTTTAGGTTCCCCCTTTATCCTCAGCAGGGTAGCCACATAAACCGGAGTGCCAAATTACATATACTGAATAAAATGAATATTTAATAGTAAAATTCCATCGTACCTCATCGCGGATGACCACATGTTAAATCACATAATATGAGTTGATTGTAGTGTAAATTATTCGATACAAATTTTATGTAAAATTAACAATGCAACGGAGATTTTCACGTCACGCGATAAATATATTTTGTATAAAGAATAATAACTTTGATGAATATTAATTAATAGAATATATTAATAATATAAAAAATATTTTTATGGTACATACACAGAAAATCATATTATACTCGTATATTAAAATCGATATTGTAAATTTTATGTAAGGCCCCACCCTGTGGCTATAATAGAAATAGAGTACTACAGTTCATGTATGTTTGTTTGTTTTTTAACATGACGCTGTATCCAAAAAATCCATAAATCAAGCTGGTAAGCAGAGGGTACCTTGTATTAAGACACTTGAGACCCAGACCAGATCCTGTCTTGCTGTGTGTATGGATATAGCGTGAAGTAAAAAAAACTGTTTCGGTATATTCTGGGGCAGGCAGATGCCAGTCACAAAATCTTTACGTACCAAACAGTTAGGGTTCCATCATAGTTGGATATTGATAGTCAGTTCTTCTATATATTATTTGTTATTCCGTTTCTCATATGATTATTTTTTTAGCTTTACACTGTATCAAAATGTATGAATCTGTGAACCTAGTGTTTAATACTCCGTTCTGGAGGAAATGCGTGTTGAGTGGTGGAACTCAACGCTGCGCTTTTGGTAAGATTAATAATTAAAATAATATTTTTGAACGTTGTATAATTATGTTTTTTTTTTTCGGTTACACGTTTTATTTATCTTACATAGCTTGGTAAGTAGAGAAGCCAATATTTAGACCATGTTCTCCGTTTTCCGCTCAATTTATTTTAAGTCGCAGATATTAACGCTGTCTTTTGTCTTTACTTATACATATCAATATATAATACATAAAATAATTGAAAACGGAGCAGGATTTGAATCTCCGTTTCTTGGCTACCATCCAAGTGTTCTAGCCAATTAGGCAATGCGTTCATAAAAGTAATGAAAACTTCTATACATTTATTCCAACTTTTGTAATTAATGAGTCCGTCGTGGCTCAGGGACACAAACGGATACTGTAAACGCAAGAGTAATGGGCTCTATTTCTCCTCGAAGAAATGACGTATTTAATATTTTCATTTTCTAGCACTGATAACGAGGCATAGCGAGCAGCAAGAATAAGAAAATAAATATAATCATTCCCCTGAATCGGAATCAAACTCATAACTATCTCGCTTACAGGCAGATGCTATTCTGTCGCGCCACGATGATCTCAATTATATTTTTTAATTTTGAACCCGTGGCTCTCAATTTTGAAACTACAACAATCTTATAATATAGATATTTTTTCATAAATATTCCACTTAAAATTGAACTTACAGTCAATACTCTGAGTCCAACAAGTAACAACTGCGCCACTTAATATTTATATTTGGCATTAAGGCACAAAGGTGCTACTGTAATCACGACGGTTACGGGTTCGATTGTTGTGAGTATAAAATCCATACCTATATTATAAATTCGAAAGTAACTCTGTCTGTCTGTCTGTCTGTCTGTCTGTCTGTCTGTCTGTGACGCAATCAAGGCCAAACCGCTAATTCAATTGTAATAAAATACTCATACAGAGATACTTGAGGGTCTTCGGATGAACATAGGTTACTTTTTTTCTCATATTTGTAATATTGTGGATATATACTAATATATTAAAATATTTTTCAATTTGACAGGCAATTTATTCCGCCATGTTAATAATAACCGCCCGTTGCTAAGCAACGGTTTGCAAAGTTTATTTGTTGTTATAAGAAAACGTCACCCAAAATGAGCTTGCTCAACGCATACATGGCGTGCGCCGACTCAACCTTATGAGATACATAAAAATAATGTTTTACAAAAATATTGTCCTTTAAATAATATTTTAAAAAGTCCGCGATACACATACCATATTTATCTCTGAAGCTTGAGCAAAGTAACACAGTTACAACAAGTAACCATTTTAATTAATTTACTTTATATTTATCGGGTTTTTGTTGTATGTATTTTCTATAATTTGATATTGATCCTTATGAAAATGAATATAATAGTCACTTTTAGCATTTCATCTAGATTGAAATTATAGTTCACTGTATAACATTCTAATAAATAATTAAGGAGGTGTCACTGATTCGAAATGACCTAGCCTACGAGCGGCATAGTATGACCGACGCGAACGGGCGGGCGGATGACTTTGACGGTTTTGTAAATTTTCATACATTTTCGAACTACTGTTAATTTTTATGTAATTATTTGCTGTTTATAATTAATTTATACTTTTCTTTGGTTCTTCGCTTATTCGAGGAGCAGATTAGTTAGATTTTCATAAATTTCTTGGTGTGGTGTAAGTTGCGGCCCTGCGCGGCATCGATGTAAGTAAGGTTTTGTTTAGTCTTTTTATTAATATTTTACTATGGTTACGTTTACTTATATTTTTTTTATTTAAATTAGTTACATATTTTCACAAACAATTTCCTAAATATATCTATAAGCATTCGTAAAGTTTAAGCGGGCGAAGCCGCGTCCGGGTCCGCTAGTATTTAATATATTTATTTCCTCGCCCTGGTAACGAAGCCATGTCCGGCATTGAGTTCCGCCAATCAGGCGCCAATAGTGGAGAACGGATGTGTCTTAATGGAAACGGAGCGTCTTACCACTAGATTCCCAGGTTCCCTCTGCATACCATGCAATGTACGGATTAGGGCGTGAAGCTAAAAAAACCCAGCTATATTCATTAACAATCTTAGTGATTGTAACAGGGGCCATTCAAGTATTATAAAATGTAATTTGAGGGAAGAAAGAGAAATCGACACCTTACTTAACAGATAGAATTGTTTTTATTTAAATTAAAAACACTTTTTTATTGTATTTGTTTTTGGCAAAAGAAAAGTGAAAATATCAACCGTCTAACTATCACGGTTCATGAGATACAGCCAGGTGACTGATGCACAAACAGTCAGCGAAGTCTAGTAATATGGTTTTACCCTTCGCGTACGGAGCCATATGAAAGGGAAACCCGTCTGGAGTGTACGCAATTTTTACTTGCTCCCATAAGAGGACACCCACTTCCACTTATGTTTTTAAAGTTTAAGTTACAAATAGTCACTCAGGTCGAATCGGTCGATCGTTCGGTCTCTAGGTAAAATACCTATCAAAAGAAAAAAATTACAAATTTCATTTATTGCTTTCTTGAATTACTAACAAGGACAGTTTTGGATTATATACACGCTTAAAAAACACATAAATAAATACTTTTTGAAAAATAAAAAAACAAAGCCATTTAAACTACACTTCTTAGTAGTTAATAAATAATCAGCTTCACACTGTATCGCGCACACAGCAGGGTAGGCAGAGGGAACCTAGTGTTAAGACACACACCCCACTTTCTGCCGAATTCTGGAGGCATTGCGTGTAGAGTGGCAGAACTCGAGTGGCGCTTAACCTCGATACCCGAGCGAAGAAATGGAAATATAAATTTAAGAAAATATTTCATCTCCTCGACTGGGGATCGAACCCACAACCACTCGGTTTTACAATCACACTTCGTGCCGCTGCGCCACGACTGGCCTTTTAAAACAAAAACGTGTGCGATTTTTCGCTTACGATACTTTACCTAGGGAACATGGACGTAATATTTAAAAAATATTTAGACGAAGTCACGGCGCTACTACAAGAAATTCGTTACGGTAAACTGAATTGATCCTTAACAGTTTACCGGTATGTTATTCATTTAATTACACTTGTTCCAATTTATGCCCACTCAACGCGAGTGGACAGCAGTAATAAAATTACAAAGAACAAAGTTCAAATCTATTAACTATTCACAAATGGTTTTTGAAAGATAAATTCATCGAGCAATTTACTTTCAGCATCGATCCACTTTACATAGTTTGCCTTTATAATAGAATAACTGGTGCAACTAATAAATTTTAACCCTTAACGATACTGTAGTTAAAAAAGTATGTAGGTGGAGTAATCGACAGGCAGTGTGCAGACGATTAAGAAAGTTGTTTTTAATTGATTCTTTTGATTAGATTGGAAGAGATCATTCTTAGTGATAAGGCCGCCGTTTCACATTTTTTAAATGTATTTATTTGTTAATTATGTAATTTTCTCGTATGAAATAAAGAGTTTTTATGTTTTGTTATGTTAAAGTTAAATAAGACATCTAGGTGGAAGGAAATGCAGGGAAGGAAAGAAATTGTCTGAATTCTTATGGACACAGAAATTCTTCTTAAAAAACGAGATTTTACAATTATACGTCCGGACTTTCTAGGAAATCTTCTAAAGATAAACTCTTCTTCAATAGAATTAAATCTAAGATTTTGCACCTAATCGAACACTGTCCAACTGCACTTGGGAGTCAAACCTAGAAGTAAGCAGCTCATAAATTAACCTTTTTCTTTTATTGCAGCTAAGAACTAAGAACAAAGAACGAAGCAATTGGGGCCAATAGTGGCGCAGGAGCACAAGCCTGTCAACGCGATAGGTTGTGGGTTCGATGTCTATTCAAGAAAATGATATATTTAATGGTTTTATTGCCTCGCTTTGGTAACAAGGTAAAGAAGCTCCAGAAGCTGGCGGAAAGTGAGGAATGGAAATGTCTTAATGAGAACAGAGTTTGTGAACTTAATACTCAGGTTTTCAGGTTCCCAGGTTCCATCTGCCTCTGCTATGCGCGCAATAAAGTGTGAAGCAAAAAAAAGATAAAAGGTAAGAACTAAGCCAGCTTAGTTAAAACTATATAATGACTGCGGCTGTCTTAACAATGACTAATACAACCAATTATACACCCAATAATAACAGAATACATTCATTATTATATCAAAACAAATATTAACAAAAGCTAAATAAATGATAGCAATAAATATAATAGTTTACGTGTCATTTATCAAGACATTAAAATGTATATAAGCCAAGTATCGAAAGGCTGCCAAAGAAATTATTTGTTCTGTTCTTAATTTAATTAGTGCTCCCTTTTCAATTTTTTGTATTAATCATATTAGTTAAACAAATCGCGGCGTTAAATTCCGCCAATAAACAAATTACATCTCGAGAATTAGGCTAAAGGTGGAGTATCTAAAGTTTCACATCTGTCTCACAATAGAAGATTTAAAAGTATTGGGTGAAGAATCTTAAAAAATAAATTGTAGAGCAACCTAAGCCCAAAAGCAAAGAGATTTTTTTATTTTAATAAGTATGATGTATTATGGCTTTAGATTTGAAACCCAACACTTAAATTAAAACAATTAAAAAGTACTTTTCGATTGGGACTGTTTTTTTTTGTAATGAATTTTTGATTATTCATCTTTACCGTTCACAAGACTGTCGTATCGCAGGGGCACAAACGTGTGACGATTGTGAATTCGATGCCCATTCGAGGGAATGCATTATTTAATTTTTTACGAATATTATTTTTTTCACTCTGGTAAAAAAATCGCGGCGCTAAGTTCCACCAATTTAGCATGCCCCGAAAATTCAGCTAAGCGTGTTGTGTGTGGAACGATTTGTCTTGACACTAGGTTCCCTCTACTACCCTGCCATATGCGGGATACAGCGTGAAGCTGATACTATAATTGTAATTGACCATCTGAAGACATTTTAATCGGGACACTACGATGTATATACATATACATACATATATAATACGTAAAATAAATAAATCAGCTTCACGCTGTATCCCGCACACTGTAGGGTAGGCAGAGGGAACCTAGTGTTAAGACACTCCGTTCCCCACTTTTTGCCGAATTCTGGAGGCATTGCGTGTTGAGTGGCAGAACTCAACGCCGCACTTGTCCTCGACACCAGAGCGAAAAAATGGAAATATAAATTTAAGTAAATATTTCATCTCCTCGGGTGGGGATCGAACCCACAATCAGTCGTTTTTACAGTCACACTTTGTGCCACTGCGCCACGACTGGCCTCAATAATAGGGTACGTTATTATAATCTTCATAATTTGAAATCGCTTCCAAGTAGGTACGCGCAGGTGGGTTTTACGACGGCGGAGTATATTACCCCTTTTGTACTAATTGTTAGGATACTGAATGGTGTCGCATTTCAAAAGGGAATGATTGTCTTGAATCGGTATAATAGGTGAGCTATTTGGACAATTTGTCGTCGTCTCGACGCAGTTACGACTCAACCAAGTATCAAAATGACGTCAAATTATTGAAACTAAGAATAGCATATTTTTTTTTTATTGAGGCCGGTCGTGGCGCAGCGGCACGAGGTGTGGCTGCAAAACCGACTGGTTGTGGGTTCGATCCCCACTCGAGGAGATGAAATATTTACTTAAATTTATATTTCCATTTCTTCGCTCTGGTGTCGAGGTTAAGCGCGGCGTTGAGTTCTGCCACTCAACACGCAATGCCTCCAGAATTCGGCAGAAAGTAGGGAACGGAGTGTCTTAACACTAAGTTCCCTCTGCCTACCCTGCTGTGTGCGGGATACAGCGTGAAGCTATTTTTTTTTTTTTATATATATTTTTTTACTTATCACACACGCTGTATCCTGCATTGTCTCATATGTAGGGGGAACGTGATCTAGTGTTACGACAGTCTGATTAGATTAACATACTTCCGTTTCCCAATTTCCGCCGAATTCTGAAGGCATCGCTGATCTCAATGCCGCGCTTTGCTTCAATACCAGAGCGAAGAAATAAAAATATTCAATATTTAATTTCCTCGAGTAAGAATCGAACCCACAACCAATGGTGCCACATATTTTTTGCTAAATAGCGTTATAGAGACAAAACGAGTGACTGGTTTTAATGACTTTTACGTCAATCGATTCGTCTTAACAATTATCAAAGTTCACAATAAGGACAACCAGACGCCATATTTTTAGCGCTGCTCATAGAATAGATCTATATAATATAAGTTCGTAAAAACAACAAAAGTAAAATAAATACTTATACAATACTATCTAATCGAAGCAATCTATTTGGTATTTCTATATCAATTCAAAGCTTTTTTTAATCTAATTCTCTAAAATCCAAAGCCACGAATTACCATAGCCAAACGTAATTTACGATTTTCAATCGGTCATTCTCAGGCCTCATTAGTGACCTATGACCTACAATCATAATGTCATTATGAACGATTGTACAAAATCTACAATTTGTCGTAGTAAAAAACTTGCCAAGTGTGAATTGGAATCGCCTGTGAAGGGTTCGGTAGCAAACAAAATTACACTTATTGACACAAAGCTAAAATACAATTAAAATATATAGTTTTTTCTTCAGCAATTTATTTATTCATAGTGTTTAAATAAATTATATAGTTTTATTTACGATTTATATTAAATTATTTTAAAATTTACCGAATTTGTCTTGAACAAAACAAAGTTTCATTGAGAATCAACATCTGCAGAATATTTTTTTAGTACTATTCATACTCTTATTTTACACACTTTGAAAGTGTGAGTATGACTATGAACTTTTGAAGTGTTTGGAGCTTCAAACGACAGAAACGCCAGACAGATAATAAAGAATTAGACAAAGATGAATTTTAAAAAAACTACCACGGGTCCCTAAAATATATTTCGTATATGATATAAATCAGTGTACAGTGGAAGTGTAATTTCGTCGCCAACAACCGATAGAAACTTGTGCAAACCAACCTTATCTGATTTAATGTGGTGGAACTAAAAAATTACTGGGCCATTCCGAGTTAGACGCTCTTTGTAAACGCGATGATCATAAAATATATACAGAAGTTGGGAACGAATTGTTTTAATAAAAAAGAACAATTTTCTCGAGATTTTTTCTTTATTTATTTTCTGTTTTTTTCTTGTTGTTATATTAAAGGTACTGTAGTAAAACAATAGCTTATTTCTTTCTTTTTTCGCGTAGCAGGATAGGCAGGGATAAACTAGTGTTAAGACACTCCGTTCTCAAATGGTCAAATCTAGGGTAATTAAGAGTAGGATATCTTTAATAAAAAATATAAGTGACAAAATACTCTGCTGTCCACTTTTGCAGTTAAACTCTGTCTTTCTTTTATATTAACATATGTTTGATACTCAATTTAATATATAAGGTAGCAAACCTTTAATAAACAAAATAAAATTAGGCTAAGCTAAGAGTATTTGACATAAAGTACATATATTTACAGCGTTTGTAAGCACAACTTTCTCGACACTCGGGTGAATGTACTATTTTCATTCCCTAGCTCTGACAATAAAACAAAGCGCGGTGTTGAGTTCCGCCGCTCAACACGCAATGTCTCAGAATTGGGTGTATTAGGAACAGTCTCTTGACAAAAGTTCCCTCTGCATATCCTGCAGGATATAGTGTAAAGTAATAATAATATTTTTGCACGTTTTAGTTCCAATAGACATTTTTTACGTTCTAACAAAATGATAATTATGTTTTCATCTAAAAGTATATTTCACGACTCTATTTTAATTCACATTTCTACTTCATAGTTGCTGAAAATATCATTTTAACCGACTTCTGCTGTTTTTTTAGTGACACAGTTGAAGGCGAGCAAATAACTTCACATGTTGAAATGGCTAACTTTGAAAATACACGTTTATACTGGAATACGTGTACCGCAGCAAAATTTGTTTTAATAATTTATCTTTTTGTGTTAGATAGCCTATTTTTATATGAAATTCATTAATTTATTTAAAAACATATTAATGGTCCCTCGGGAAAGTATTGAAAGGGAAAAGCCGCAATTTTTTTATTTTTCTTTTGAACTACCAAGAAATTTTGAATGTGATTTTTCAAATTTTCAAAAAAAAAAATGTTTATGTGTTATTATATATACGAAAAACCCTTATTACGAGGAATACCTAGAGGCTGTCGGTACCTACAATATTTTAATGGTTATTACTATGACTTACCATTCTTATGCCCGTAATACCCGGTGCCAGACGACGACCCGCTACCAGTGGAGCCCTGTTGAGGCCTGCCCTCGTCTTCCTCCAAAGGTAAAGACGGTTCCATTTTATAATTTTATAGAATTAGCACATCACTACACTGCACTTCACTGCTTAACTGTAACAAATAAAAAAGGATATCTTTACAATTTTATAAGTTATTTCACACGAAGAAAAGGAAAATAGAGATTTTTTTTATACAAAATAACATAATCTAGTAGTTTTGAACCCACGCCCTTTAGAAACTGTCCAAGCACTCGGACCACTAAGCCATACTTTCATATGCAGCAACTGCCAACATAAATAATTTGTACTTGGACGGACCAAGAGACGCAGGTTCAAAACCTGCCTTTTTCTAATTTGTACAAGTTCTATAAAATGCGTGTATTTCACGAGAGAATATTTAGAATTCGATCGGCAAGCTGAGTACAGAGTGTATTGGCACAAACTGAGTATATGTATTTATTAAAGAATTAAATATAGAAGAAGTAGTGACATGTTTGTCCAATGTCCATCCTCTCTCTTAGAGTATCACTACTACTATATATTAAATGAAATTTAACATTTTATAATCCTCGCAAAAGAAATTTCTGAGCTAAAAATTCGTAGAAATTCGTAGAAATTCGTAGAAATTCGTAGAAATTTTAGGCCCCAAATATATTATACGTTCAAAAAAAAATCTTCGAAAAAATACTTTTCTACGCACCTATACACAATATTAATATCGCTAGTGACCGTGAAGGCTTTTAAGCTTATATTATTAAGGCAACAAAGATTTATTTCCATTACTTTAGTAAAATTACTTTTCATTATAGCACTTTTAATGGACTTTGGGCCAATATTTCTTATATAAATAGACATGAGCTGTATGCGCACTTCCTTTATAACCTAAGTTCCTGGAAATAAATACAGATTTTCTTCATTTTCCTTAAATATCTTTTAACAACTTTTTCCTACATACCAGGATAGATAGAACAAACCTAGTATTAAGACACCCCGTTCTCTTCTTTCCTTACAATTTTCGAAATATTGTGATTTGAGTGCAGAATTGAACCTCACCGTTTTGTGCCACAAAGCAGCGAGCAAATAAAAGTAACTAATTTACCTAAGTAGGAATCGAACTACAATCGCCTCGTTTACAAACAGCCGCTGCTCCGCTGCGCCAGGCTGATTTTATTGTCTATTTTCTAACGCCAATGTATTTAAATACTTACTGACTAGGAAAAACACCTTCAAAATTTACTAAATTTAAACAAAAAATATTATTGCATCAAACAAATTCTACCGTTCCTCTAACTATAATATAGCACTGTTTAAAATACACCACACACAATACACCACAAACGCATGGCTATCTGCCTCCAAATAAAATATTGTCAATACTGAAACGTTTAAATTTGCAATCCAATATAAGCCGGTGTTTTCGACACCGCGTGTAATAAACTGAGCGCGATGTTAGTGTGCCACTATTTTTACAGATGTTCCGAAATAGTACAGGAGGTGGCTGCGTTTTGGATTTTATTTATTTTTTAATTTGGGCTAGTTTCACGTGATACCAGATTAAATTATTATTTCGTAGATTATAGTAAAAGAATCTAGTAAAAAGCCATACATTGTTTTTATTTTCATGTTGTAAAGCCACATAAAACAATATAGAAAGAGCGCACCTAGTGTTAAGACACTCCGTTACTCAGTTGTCAATATATTTTTGACAATTACATTACGTGCTTAGTAGCGAAATTTAACGCAGCATTTTGTCTTGTTACCAAACGCAAAGAAGAAACAAAAACTATTTATAATTCCGAAAGGGATTGAATCCACAATCGTCGCGCTCACAGTCAGTCGCTGTATCGCTATGCCACGATAAAGCATAAAAATGATAAAAAGCTATTGTTTATTATTATTGGATGTTATTATTATATTATTTATATAAATAAATGACATTAGTATTTCTCGTTTTGGGGGTTTTATATCATGTAATTTGTAATGGATTTGTTTATATTTACATGCGCAACTCACTTTACATAACAAGGCATAGCCAACATTTAAATAAAACAAATCGGCCCCTAGACTATCTTAATTCTGGCAGACTTCCCACGACAGTTTTGACGTGTCAAGCAAAAAAAGCTCTTTATTTCAATTTCAAAGTATTAATAATAAAGGAAAATTCACAGTTTTCAAATATTCTACGCATTTCATTTTGTTTAGATAAATTTATGGCACCATTATTTAGAATAACATAAAAATAATAGAAAATTTGAAAAGAACTTCGTATAAATTAGTTTCATTTACATTAGATGTCTATGTCAGAATTTATTTTTGATATACATATTACTAATGGGCGTTAGTAAACGTATAATGCTTCAACAGTTTGTAATTTTTTTTTCTTTATTTTTATTTATATTTATTACGGCGTTGAGTTCTGCCAATCAACACAGTATCTCAAAATCGGTCGAAAAAGGAAGAACGCAGTGTTTAATCACAAAGTTGTCCCTGTCTTCCCTGTTATATGCGGGATGAAGCTTAAAACTGAAAAAAACACATGTTTTTGTATAGACAGAAAAACTATTCATTAGATATTACTCCGGTTTTCACTTAATTGATATTTTGGTATATTGGTCCTTTCTTTTATAGAATCATGCCGTATTTGGCATATATTCGGAGAGTAACCAGTGACATACAGAAGACACTTAAGAAACATAAGAAATGAAAATAACTCACTACCCCTGAGCGGGAATCTACATCCTCAACCGTATAGTCCAGTCAGATACTGCCGCTGCCGATCAAGGTCTCAAAAAAAATTAAAAGTTCCCTCTACTGACTTATGAAATAGAGAAAATCTCTATTTTTTTACTTTCCACATCCAATGGGATATATATAGCCAAGGAAAATTTTATTACATCACTTCGTTTTTACTGTCCAAGTAAATAAAAAGAGTTCTCCTTTACACAGAGGAATCTGAGACAGGATATTACTATACATTACAATAACTGAATTAAGTTCTAGTTCTTAACTAATTCGTAGAAGATTGGCGTGGGATGACTTATTACTGAGGAAATAAATTATATGCTACTGTAAACAGTAAGTGAGAGATAGTAAATTAAGAGATTTACCATATTATTATTTTCAGGTTAACTGCAAATTTAGCTTGTTAGAACTGTTCCGCTACTGAGTGACTGACAACACGCAGATGCAACGGAAGATTTGGCATGTAGGTAGGTTAAGGAGTGTAGGGGAGCATAAACAAAGGATTTCTCGAAATTTATACGGAAATGGAAAAAAAACACAGGTTTTTCGGTTTTACATATTAAAGTCCACGTAAACAAAATTGCTGTTGACGACTAGTCTTATATATGAATCAAATGTTTTCATAGATTTATATTAAAACTATTAATTCTAATTTGAATGATTTACTTATGAAGTTATTTTTTTCATAGAATACATAATTGTAAATAAATATAAGAAATAGGGCCAAAAAATGTTATTATTATGGAATAATGTGTGATAGTGATGGTGTGATGGCACACTTATCACTAACTATCACACATACTATCACATTATGAGAAACTAGAAAACTACTGAAGAAATATATGACTCATACACTTTTATGATACACATACGAGTAGATAGACAGAGTTCCAAAACATCATAAAACAGTACTATTTCAAAGCTAACATGTAACAGTTAAGACCTTGTCAAAATTCAACATAAAACCAGCGCCGGTTGAAATAACAAACGCTACGGTTATAATAGTATATGAAATATTCACTCGTAATACGTGCGTGTTTGTTTTTGTAAAGTTAAAGCTTAGAGATGGGGAGATAAATTATTGTAAAATAAACTCCGGGGAAGAGAAAGGAGAAAATTGATTAATATACCAGGGTTCAGTTTTTTAAAAGAAAATTTATAATATATATATTACTGTGGTATAAGTGTCAGTCTGTCGGTCGCACAGTAATTTTTTTGGCATGTCAAGCCCTAAAGCCTCGTTGAGAAAAATCTTATGATCGTATAGAGATACCAATCTGAACCAAAATTAATTTCAAATAAATATTTGTTCTTGAAAAATTTACATTACAAAATCAACGCAATCATAAAATACGAGCGGCCAAGCTTTGTTTTTGCGGCATAGTGCATTAAATTTCTCGCATAACCAAAACCTAAACTTCCCGTTGGCTTAGAATTCTGAAATTTGCCGTGAATTGATATTTTTTTAGAAAAATAGCTAAATAAAAAATTAGAAAATTTTAATTTTTTTTTCTTTTCTTTGATTAAGTCAATTAATATCATATCTACATACTTAGTCAATTTTCACAGGGGCGGAGCTCTACCTCGCGCTCTGTCTCACTAAAGCGAGGAAACGAAACGAATTCATTGCTTCAATTGGGAATCCAACCCACAACAATGACGTTTACAGTATCGCGGTATCAAAATATTTTCTTTGTAACTTAATTTATTCTTTATCAATGGAATAATGCAACCCTAATATGAAAACTGTCTGCATCAGCATGATATATTACATACAATATTCAACATCCGGTTTACTTTAAAATTTACCAAGTTTCGAGACATGATTCAAAGAAATTTGTTTTGAAAAAAAATCTTATTTAATATGCTATATTTTGGTTAAGATGACTACAAATTTAGCTTTCTAGAAGCACATTCTTTATATCTTTATTAAAATATTTACTTAGGATGATGCCGTCGTCGCGTTTACAGTCGCACGTTGGTGTTTCTGCGCCATGACGGCCTCAAAATAAATATTCTCATTTTTCTTGCTCCGGTAAGACAAGATACAGCGTAGAGTTCCGCCATACTTGTGCCATGTTACTGAAAATAAGCCTAATTACCTATTCGTACTTTATTTGTTGGTGGCAACTTGGATGAATTGAGTGTCAAAGTAGAATTTGAGGCCGTCGTGTCGCAGCACAGGCGTGCGACTTGGTACAGAATGTAGAAAAAAGTACATATATATATTATATTGTATATATATTTTATATAAGAATTATATATACTATGTAATTCGTATATAAAAAAACTAACTATTAGAACAAACCCACAACCACCGCTCTACATATTTATCTATAATTCTTACACATAAAACTGATTAAAAATATTTTAAAGTAATTTTCATACTATAACGCAGACAATTCCCAAAGGTATCGCATACATTATAAAAGCAAACAAGTTCAACAAAAAGCTGTGCTTGCGGAGGAAGTTTTAATTTGGCCGCGGAATAATGAGGTAGATATTTGAAGCTTTATAACGATCTTTCGTGTTTCTAAAAAAGAGTCAATAAAAAAATAATGTTTTTTTAAGCACATCCCTAACATATATTAAGATGTAGGCAGAGAGAACCTAGTGCTCTTCTTTTCTGTACTTTACCTAATGTCAAGCCGGTACTTGTTGAAGTTGTGGAACTAAAAGCCTTACAGCACCTTACTTGCCTATATAATTTTTATTAAGAAAATTTCCAGGATCCAGAGCTCATCGCATTGCAGAGAACAGTGTCTGACTTTATGCGATGTTTGGCGTTTGGTCCTCACTCTGAAGATGTATTTTTTTTTTCTCCGCTCTGGTTAAACAAAATGGATCATTGAGCACCGCCACTCAACACATAATGTCTTGAATTTGGGTGGAAAGCGGAGAAAATACTGTCTTGATACCAGGTTCTATCTTTCTCTCTACGTAGAAAAAAAATTAGAAGCTACATACATATAAATTTTAACTAGTGGCCGCCTGCAACTTTGTTTACGTGAACTCTAAAATCGAAATTTTCCCGTTACTGTAGTAATTTAGAGAAAATCTTTCTCAGTGCTCCCATACACTTTTCTAGAAATATACCTAAAAAATCTAAATCACTTAGTAATGGAAAAAAATTATATTTTATCACTCACTATACATGTTTAACAAATACCATTTTCTACAACGCTACCGGAAGTTACACCTTCTTTTAGATATATTGAGTGTGTGCCAGATAACACGATGTTCAGATACCATTCATTTTTTACAGAACATTAACAAAATGTATTTTTATATTATTTTAAAATATTATGCTGCTTATTTCTTAAGAAATGAAAAAATGCATGTAACATTTCAGAAAATGGTTTATTATATATATAATACATATGAAATAAATAAATTATGACAGAAAAGTAGCTATGTATGATCGTCGTGGCGCAATGAGACTGACTGTAAGCTTTGAGGTCGAACCTACAAGGGTTCGATCTCCATTCGGGGAATCAATTATAAGAAAAATGCTATCTTAAGTAGCCTTTCACATTTAAAAAGATATTAAATAATAAGTCATATTAAATATTTTCATTTACTCGGAAAAAAGGTATTCAATGGCTCAACGCCGCTTTGTCTATCAGAACAAACAAAAACAAAATATAAGCAATTCCGCTTACAGTCAGACGTAGTCCCATTATGCCACGATTGCCTCAATAATATATACATTTTTTGTGTTAAGCTTCACGCGGAAAACGATAAATATCATTATACATTTATCACTTTCTGACAAACTCTGGAGGCATGGTGTTGAGTGGCGGAACTCATCGCCACGCTTTGTCTCGTTACCAGAGCGAAGAAAAGAAAATACTAAATATATCAGTTTCTCGAATGGGAATCGAACCCACAACCTGTCGCGTGTATAGTACCACTGTGCCACAGCTGGCCTTGTAATATCTATAACAGAAATATACACCTCAACTACACTAAGACGACGTTTAACACATATAAAGCAAATTTCTCAGAAAAATTCACCACACACAGCAATTTACAATAACTTTCAACTAGAGGAGCAATAAATTTAAATATTTTTTATTAAATATAATTTCATATTTCGCTCACTCACGTAATGCTCGAATGCGAGTAGAAATAACCTAAAATAAACTAACATAAAGCGATGCAGTGGTTTGAATACGGCAATTTACTAAGAAACATGGAATAATAATAGTAAATTCTAGTTAGAATGAGGCCATGGTGGAGTAGTTGAGAAATATCTGTACTTGCGGTGGTTTTGAGTTCGATTTACACTTGGAAAATGATTATATATAAATTCTGGTGGTTTTCCCAGTCTAGGTGTGTATCCTAAAATATTTTTTTTCAAAGGCAAGGACAATTTAGTGTTAAGACACTGCGCTCTTCAAATTTTAACTAATATTCATTTTTTTTTACTGAATATCGAAATTCATCTCATTTATTTTTATTTGTTTCCCATTTTGTTTTAAAAGAGCGAGAGAAAAAAAACAAATAAATAATTAAAAGCAGCGGGATTTGACTCCGCACCTCTTGAAAACCGTTCAAGCGCTCTGACTACTAAGTCAAAGGTTCTTTCGCTATGTTCACATTTTCTAAAAAATGCAAACAAAATTATAAATATAGTTTTTACTCTAAGGGGGAATTGAACCCACAACTACCACATTTACAGTCCGACGCTGTCTGTACTGTGCTGTAGTATAAAAAAAATTCGCTATCTACATATTCCAAGTCTTACAACTCCACTCAAAGCTAAACTTGCTTGCGTATAATTTAACGAAAACATATGAGTTAAATTAGGCAGTTCGCTATTTTACTCAAATTATAGGGAAGTGAAATTTTGGCAAAACAACATGGGTTCCGTACTATATTGCGGCCGTTATACTCAATGTACGTGCAAGTTCTGCTATAACATTGTTATTTTACGAACTAACCCTAAATTTAATATCGATTTTACTCATATTGTAAAAGAGAAAGAGCTGATGTGGCGCATTCTCACTTGGCAGTTTTTAATTTTGGAAATATTGCTTGTTAAGTGGCGGAACTCAACGCCAACGAGGAAATGAAACATTTCAGAAAATGTATTGGTCGAGTAAGAATCGAACCCGCAACAATTTTTTTGTGTTTATGTTCCGATCCCCACATTCCTCCCGAAGTCGAGATATTCCACAATCACTCACTTATTAAAACCTCTATGAGATAGTACTTCTCTTTTATTAAGCTTCACGTAGTATCCCGCATATTACCGGGTAGGTACCTCCGAGTGGAAATTGAATCCACAACTGTCACGTTTACAGTCAGTTCAGTCGGTTGTTCCACTGAGACACAACGGCCTCACCAAGATAATATAATAGATTGATAAAACAAATAGAAATAGAATAATAAGCGATCTTCAAAGACGTTTGCGAATCGTAAAAACTGACTAATGACAGCAGATGTGACGCTCGTATAATATGATATTAGACAAGTATATGTAAGATATTACGTTGGATGCGTAGCTTTGGTGATAATATTTAGATGAAAATAATAAAATTAATTTAAATTATATTAGGAATTTCGTCTATTTTTAATTTGTTTTTTTTTTAGGTTCAAATTCTATTCTCAAGTTCTAAGAAACTAACTAACTAACTTTATCATGAAACATGGCAACTATACGTATTGGGTGATAGCACAATAATGTTCCTTACTCCTTCATCGACCTGGTCTGATGAAGGAACAAAGCTTGGGGCGAGAAATCTTCAGACGTTCCTAGAAAACAATTGGAGTTCAGGCTCATATTATTTATACCTCCGAACACATTTTAAAGAACTCATAACTCTCGATATCTCTATATTATATAATAGAATAATCTATACACCTCATGTACGTGTGATGATGAAACCAGGACTTAAATTGTGAAAATTTTCAGAGAATTTCTTCCCAATTTTCGACACATTGTGTATTAAGTGACACAACGCCATGTTTTGCCTTGTAATCTCAACAGGATATAATAAAAAAAATCTGCATCGAACCCAGAACCGTCACGTTTCCGACTACTCCACGACGACTACAGACTAAAAAGTTGTTGAAATATTTAGAGCGCACTCAGTAATTTCTATATGCCACAACATATACGCATTTTGATTTATTACTCCTATGATAGACTAAACAAAGTTACTGCCAAGAGCGCTATGGAAGACAGAAGTTTGGTTACAATATTAATATTATATATAGTACAGTATTAATATTCTAGAGTATTTATATTTATCAAAGTGCGACGAAAAATTCTGCGATAAATAGGTAACGGTTTACTTTAACACTAGGTTCTATCTACTTACCCTGGTATATGCGAGGTACTGCGTGAACTTGATAAAAAAAGGAAATCGAATCTACAACCATCGCGTTACAAAAAGAAAATGAGCCACAACGATTTCATATTTTTTAAACTATTTCCATATTTTTATCCTTTTCATAATCGAAATTGTGAAATCTCCATCTTATATATATATATATATTTTCTATTATCGATTCTACGTTATCAGATCACAAGCAAATATATCTAGAGGTGAAAAAATTCACATCTTCTCGACCTCGAAAAGTATCTTATCAGGCTATAGATTATAACAAACTATATAAAAATACCTTGGAAAATACCATTACAAATGAATTTAACTCTTATACCATATTTCAAGAAAAAATATTAAATAATATAAAAAATAGTACCGTAAACAAAATTAAAATAATGAACCCACCAAGACAAGATTGGATAAGTAAGACAATTATTAACGAAATAAATAACAGAAATATACTATGGAAACATCACAAAAAAAATCCAAACAGTAAAAAAAAAGAACAACTATTTATTAAGAAACGAAATGAAGTGATGGAAAAAATACAGCTGAATAAAAGAGCTTATTATACTAAATCGTTCGACGCGTGTTTGAAAAGTCCTAGAAAAATGTGGGATCTCCTTAATAGCCTCTCTGCAAACAAATTAAAATCAACGACATTAACCAACAAATTACAAACAGACCAGGGATTAATAACGGGTGAGAATAAAATTTGTGAATATTTTAACACTTTCTTTTGTAATATTGGCGTAAATTTAGCAAATAAAAATTCCAATAAACACTACTACAGCCTACCTAGAGCTGAACACTCTAGTCGACCAATCAAGACATTATGCCGATTTGAACCAACTAACAAAGCCGAAGTTGCTAAAATCATAGATAGTCTCAATTGTAATGTTAGCTCAGGTTGTGATCAAATAAGCGTCAAATCAGTAAAATCCATAAAATATTTAATTTTAAATGAACTTACAGCATGTATAAATAAATGCTTCGAAGAAGGATCTTTTCCAGATTGCCTTAAAGTAGCTAGAGTAACGCCAATATATAAATCTGGTAGTAAAATGGAACCGGGAAACTATCGACCGATATCAGTTCTCCCTGTTATGTCGAAGATTTTTGAAAAAATTATTTATTCACGTCTTGAATCTTTTTTAAATAATCAAAATTTCTTCTATAATAAACAATATGGATTCCGGCCAAAAAGTAACACTCTGTCGGCAACCATAGATATTGTGACAAAAATTAAACTATGTATTGATAAGAAACAGGTGGCTCTGGGTGTTTTTATTGATTTAAAGAAGGCATTCGACACTGTGAGCCATGAATTACTCTTAAAAAAACTAAATGAAATAGGAATCCAAGAAAGTGCTTTTAAAGTTTTGAAATCATATCTCACCAACAGGTCACAGATAGTAAAAATAAGAGAAACACAAAGTAACCCCCAAAACATTACCTATGGAGTTCCACAAGGGTCAATCTTGGGACCGTTGCTTTTTCTTGTATATATTAACAGCATCCATAACATAAACTTATATGGCGATGTATCTTTATACGCTGATGATACTAGTCTTTTTTATTACGGAAGTCATTTAGAAACTATAATGAACGATGCTCAAGAGGATCTAAAGCGGTTAAATCTTTGGTTTCAATCCAATCTGCTCACAGTCAATGCATCTAAATCAAACTACATAATTTTTGCCGCAAAGAACAAAAAGATATCCCACAAAATAGTGCTAAGCATCAATAACGAAGCAATTACACAAGTGGATCAAGAAAAATATTTAGGATTGATTCTTGATAGCAGAATGACATGGAAACCACATATTTATAAAATTAAATCTAAGCTAACATCTTTAATGGGATTACTTAGAAACATTGTACGTTGTTTACCACGCAAAGTCCTTTATATCACATATAATTCCCTTATTAAGCCACATATTGATTATTTGATTGAAATATGGGGTTCAGCGGCAAAGAGCAATTTAGACCGTTTACAAACAGCTCAAAACAAATTATTAAAAGTACTATTCAAATATAATTTCCGTACTTCAACTAAAAAAATATATAATGAAACAGGGCTCCTAAATATTTATCAAACCTATGTATATAATAGCTGTATTTTAGTACGTAAAATATTAAGCAAAGACATACATACAAACATTACATTTACAAAAAAACAAAGTATACAAAAAATCAGACTAAGAAATGCAAACGATATCAAACTTCACAAGCCACGAACTAATTACGGCAAAAAGAATATAATGTTTGAAGGTGCCTATTTATATAACAAACTACCAAAGGATATTAAAGAATCAAAATCAACATCTAAATTTAAAAGATTACTTAAAAATTACGTGAAAAATATAATGCCTATACATGTTATTCAATATAATGATAACACTTCTCACATAAAAAAATAAATAAATAAAAAAATAAAAACAATAATATACACTTAGCTTAAATAAGTATATAAAAAGTTAATACAAAAATAATACATATATTAAAAATAATAATGATAAATAAAAAAAAAAAAGCAACAACAATATTAATATAAACTTAAGAAATACTAAAATAAAATCATAAAATAAAAATTTTTAAATAAAAACGTAAATAATGTAACCAACGAGTAAATAAAATATCTTCATGCTAATAACTAAGATTACTAAGTGGCACTTCCAGTTGATCTTATTCCGTACAAATGTTTCTAATATCTACCTTACATTTCATTTGTCAATAAAGCATATACTAACTTAGTGTAATGTACCCAACGAATTATTATTGTACTGTAATATGTTATTGTCTCATGTAAGTGAATTTTGTATTCTTATGAGAAATAAAAATCTAAACCCATATATATATATATATATATATATATATATATATATATATATATATATATATATATATATATATATATATATATATATATATATATATATATATATATATATATATATATATATATATATATATATATATATATATTTTAGTTTCACACTGAAACCCGCATATGACAGTAGTAGATAGAGGAGAGATAGCACTAAGAAACTTCGTTCTCCGCTTTCCACCAATTTCCGAAATTTTAAGTATTTATCATATTAACAGAGAGAGAAGAAATAAAAATAATACATATTCACCCAAATGGAGTCGACCTTTGAGATTTGACTTCTGACAGCCACAAATTAATAAAAAAACATAATAATAGCCACTAATTACTCTCCCAATCCCAATCGTAGTGATTCATCACTACACCCAGCAGATAAGACTACAGTACATAAAGATAAAACGAAGAGTTACTAATTCAATATTAATTTGTGTAACGTCTGGAGTCATAGCGTGCACAGTGATGGATACGGAGACGGCGCGAGCGTCTCAGCGTTGGCCGGTGTCCAAAATATATTTTACATAATACCTAGGCGGCGTGTACAGTGGTTGATATCGGTGTTAATGTCATTTGTTGGAAATCTAGTGTTGTGCTTGTGGTTCTGCCTGGGGGTACTGTTCTATTTTATTATTTCTTTTTTAGGGTTCCGTACCTTAAAATGAAAAAAACGAAATACGATAGGATTACATTGTTGTCCGTCTGTCTGTTTGTCACGACCATTCATGTCCAGATCGCGTGGAAGTATTAAGCTGAAACTAATGTAAAATATTCTAAAACACGGTCCATTCGAAAACAGAAAAAATCAAGCTGTTAAGTGAACACTATCTAAAGATACGAACGTGCACTTTTTAGACCTCATTATTAATGCATTTAAAATAATTATGGAATTTGGTAAGGAGTCAGAACTTGTAGTACAAATAAAGGAAATAATTCAAAAACTGAAAAAAAAATTACAAACTTATAATTTCACTTCATTTCATACAAAATGAATGCATTCTGCAAATTTAAGATTGTCAACTTTTATATACATACTTCCCGTTGTTATATAATCCTAAAAGTGTCCTTGGTATGCGAGTCCGACTCGCATTTGACATGATATATCCGGCGTATAGCAGAGAGGCAGAGGGAATCTAGTGTTAAGAACCTTCGTTCTCCACTTACAGCTAAATGTTAAGATACTGTGTAATGGGTGGAGAAAATCAACAAATCAACACCATGTTTTGTTTTGTAACCAGAGCGAGAAATAAAAATTACTTATTCTCCCAAACAGAAATCAAATCCAAAAGTATCACGTTTACAGTCTGTACATGTGCTGTTTCATACCGATGACCACTAAGTCGATTCACAAGTCAAAGTCATTACGATCGATTTATTGTTTAAAATTAATTATTATTGAGGCCAGTCGTGGAGCAGGGGCACAAGAATGTGACTGTAAACAAGACTGGTTGTGGGTTCGATCCCCACTCGAAAAAATGAAATATTTAATATTTTCATCTCGCTTCGCTCTGGTGTCGAAGCAAAGAGCGACGCCACCACTCAACATTCAATGCCTCCAGAATTCCGCGGAAAATTTTGGTTCCCAAATTACTTCTGCCTACCCTGCTGTGTGCAAGATACAGTGTCAATCGATTTTACTTTTATATTTAATTAGCAATACAAAATCACTTGTGAACATAACCGTATTTACTCATTCAATGCTTCGAGCCTCAGTAATGATGTCAGTTAAAATGAACTCGTCTATTCTTCCTGTCGTACAAATATGAAGATTAAATGTTAGACTTTAAATTTTATGACAGCTTTATAATTAATCTTTCCACAATCCTTTCCCAAATTTTCCTCTCAATTGGGGACATTGCATTATCAGTGGCAGCGGAACTCAACACCGCACTATATCTTGCCAAAGCGGTGAAATGACTCGATTGAAGACATGAAATATTTAAACGTTTCCCTAATCGGGATCAAACTCACGACTGTTGTAAATACAGATAAACACTGCCATTAATGAATTACTATAGTAGATATAAATAACAATTCGTTTTTACATGCGAATATAGCTGAAGAAACTATGTCAGTTAAAATTATCATATGTCTTTTTGCTGTCCCACAAAAATTTCGATAAAATCTTTTGACTGCTAAATCTGTCTCTTTGATGGATCTATTTAGATACGCGCCGGTAGAGTTTAAACGATCCCATTCAGATTATCTTTAATTATATAGTTAAGGAGCAGTATTTTGGAGAAAATATATTTATATATAAATAAAAATTAGTCTGAGACGTGTACTCTTGACAGAGTAGTCGAGGTTGCTTAGAAGGCGCACTAGGTTGAGGTACGCTTACATGGCCGAGTAAATTATTGTAATCAGTCCCGGATCGCTGCCCTAGTAATGTCTCTCCCTCTTAATCAGTCCGCGTAGATCGCGAGATCGGTAGATCGCGTCACCGTTTTAATAATGTCCATCGAGTAGGTGATCATCCTCGAGATCTCCATGCCTCTTCTTTGCCCTGCACAATCAATCGTTTTATTGAATCCTCGTTCCCGATTATGTGGCCAAAGAATTTTAAACTTAGTAATTTAATAATCGACGACAACCGTTCTTCAACCTTGAATTCCTTAAGGATAGAGCTGTTAGTGCGGAAAGCAATCCAAGGGATCTTTAGGATACGCCGCCAGTACCACATCTGCAATCAGTAGGGGCGAAATTTTAGATCCGTAGAGCAAAAAGTAGGGAAGACAAGACAATTCATAAATCTAACCTTGGTGTTTTTAGTGACGCTCCAATCTTCCCATATTTCTTTGAGCTTCTCAACCGCTGATCGTGTAATACCGCGTCATCTTTTGATCTCCTGCTCGCAGCCTTCTGTGCTAGATATATCAGATCCAAGGTATACGTGATTCTGAACAACATCACAGTTAGCAAAATTATGTATCTCTGGCTTGATTTGTTCAGCTCAGTTCACGATCACCATTTTCGTCTTTTCCCTATTAATTATAAAGTAAAATTCCAAGATAATGACTTCCAGCCGTGATAACAGATTTTCTATAGCTTCATTCGTCTGTGCAAGAAGTGTTGTATGATCAGCATTTCTTGAATTGGCAATAAAATACACTGACTTTTGGAGTAGGTGGGAGAGGGTTCAAAGTTATGTTGATTGTATGATGCATTCCACTGTAAACGCAATGGTTGTGGATCGACCGAGTAGGAGTACTCGGGGGAATGAACTCATAACACTAAGTTCTCAAGTTTCCTCTGCTTTCCCTGCTAAAATAAAGATATATTTTCTCTTCTTTGCTTTACACTGTATACCGCACAGCAAGCAAGCAAGAACCTGAGGGTATCCTACGGAAGCAATTTAGTAAAGATAACTCACTTTCACTTAAAAAAAAACCATAGGACCACCTCTAAAACCTAACCTACTTTACCATACAAAAATCACCAAAATTCATTCATAATTACCAGAGTAATCGTGTAACAGACAGAAAAACATACATCAAATTGGAGTCTCCTCCTTTTTGAAGTCGGTTAAAATCTAATTTATAATAATTACAGTATTATTTATAACAATTTACGACGTTAAACAATCCTTACTGGACACTGACTCATTGGAGAACACTTGGATGTATTCCAAATTATAAGCGTAGCTTTAACCGTGGAAATTGGAGCTAGGGATGGAAAAGCGATTGGAATCGCTTTCTAAATTTATTACTATTAGAAATTCTTAGAAATTGCATTAAGTTACGTTATTATAACGCCATGTATTAATAACCAGTAAGTAATAACCAGTTTATTTTTATAATTTTCACACATTTTTCATTTTGGCTAGGAAGCCAGTTGTGGCGCAAGGATGCAAGCGTGTGACTATAAACGCGACAGGTTATACGTACGTTCGATTCCCAATCGAAGAGATGAAATATTTAATGTTTTGATTTCTTCGCTCTAATGTTGTGGCAAAGCACGGAGTTAGTTTCGTTTCGTTTCAACACGCAATGCCTATATACTCTGGCGGAAAGTGGGGAGCGAAGTGTCTTAACACTAGGCTCTCTCTGCCTACTCTGCTATTTGCGGGATAGAACGTGATAAAATATTTCATTTCCTCGAGTGGGGATCGAACCCACAACCAGTCGATTTTGCAATCACACTTTGAGCTGACTGGCCTCTATTATATTTGTTTTAATAAAAAAAGAAATAATATATGAGGCCATCCCTAATTCAAAATAAAATTATTGAATCGCCTCCTTCTAGTTCACATTGACTTTAGTATAGTAAATTAATGTTTTCACGCCCTAATGGCATGTTGTTTGTTATATTTATGTTAGTTGTGTTGTTGTGTCTTATACAATAAATTATGTATATGAAATAAAAGACATATATTAGAAGATCTATTCATATAAATAAAATTGAAAATTTTGTGTGTCTGTCTGTTTGACCTGGCTTATGTCTGAAACAGCTGACACGATATTGAAATAGCTGTATGACAGTATAGACAATCATACTAAAATAACCAACCTATTTTTCCTATAAACATTTAAATAATATTAAATTAATAATTGTATAGTTCAAACCTGGTTGTGGCTTCGATTGCACTCGGTGGAATTCATTATTTTTACTTTTCCATTGAACCAGTAGGGGCGTTAAGATCACAACTGTACAAAAATTAAGCTTAAGTTTTCCTAATAAAAATTAGTACATATTTTTAGTGTCACTATAACATAATATAAACAATAAATATATAAACAATTTACATAAAGACTACCTCTTTATCAGAAAATAGTGAAAACAGTATAATATATCAAAGGTTTTGTTTGTTTCGTGTAATACACCTTAATAAACATAAACAAAAGAATCATTCATGTAAATTTATGTAACGATATCGTAGGATAGTTGGGGAATGTCTCAAAACGGATTCGAGACATTGCGTATCGAGTGGCAAAGCTATCGCCGCGCTTTGTCTTGTTACCAGTGAATAAAAATCAAATAAATCAGCTTTACGCTGTATCCCGCACACAGCAGGGTAGGCAGAGGGAACTTAGTGTTAAGACACTCCGTTCCCCACTTTCTGCCGAATTTTGGAGGTATTGCGCGTTGAGTGGCAGAAATCAGCGCCGCGCTTAACCTCGACACCAGAGCGAAGAAATGGAAATATAAATTTAAGTAAATATTTCATTTTCTCGAGTGGGGATCGAACCAGTCGGTTTTGCAATCACACCTCGTGCCGCTGCGCCACGACTGGCCTCAACCACTGGCCGACTGGCCACTTGTTACCAGTGAGTGAGTTATAATCAGACACTATGTAATTATTGATAACTAGCGACCCACTCGGGGCTTCGCCCGCATACCACCTATAATATTTTTACTATGCTACATTTGCCAACAGATTGATATCTATATATATAAAAGGACTTGTGCTGACTGACTCAGGTAAGACGCACGCAGAGCCGTAACCGCTGATGGTAGAAACGTGAAATTTGGGCAGACGTTTATTTTCATATTCTGGACATCCACTAAGAAGGGATTTTGAAAAATTTTAACCCTAAAGGGATGAAATAGGGGTTCAAAGTTTGTATGGATTTTTTTTTAAATTGGCACCGATTCTTATAAAATTTTAAATCCAGACTCTTAAAAATATTTCATTGAACACGTGTTTCATGGTTTTTAAGAATTCACCCCCTAAGGGTTCAAATAAGGGGTTGAAAGTTTATTTGGAAAAATCTTTAAATTGTCACCGATTTTTATAACAATTTAAATTCAGACTGTTAAAAATATTTTATTAAACATGTGTTTCGTAGTTTTTTGCTCGCGCGCCCTCTAGTACTCAATAATGAACAATACGTGGCTGTATGAAAGGACGTCATCGATATCGGATTCGAGAGTAGCCTTGCGGCCGTAAACAGAGCGTTAAATTATTTTAATTTTACATTTTCTCGAAAAGTATATGTCCAAATTAAATACTATAAAAGCCAAAGATTATCTTCATAAAATTTCCTTGATAATGAAATAACTTTCGCCCGTACATTTCAAAATACATGTGAAGTAAATTCGATGAAATATCACCTTATAATTTTCAATTATTTTTTGTCTTAAAATGCCTTATTGGCACTTATATGTTATCGCGGACTTATCTTTTAGAACTAAAAAAATTTAATATGTTTGTCATACAACGTACTGACATATAATTATCTATATTTGCAGCGAATGCGCTAAAAATATTTTGATGGTGATCCTTATTATTGTTATTTCGTTATTTAAGGCTAACTAAGACTTACACCGTTATGTTATATAGCCTATAGCACTTTTGAAGAATCAATACAAAACAAAAACAAAGTAAATAGAACCAGTAGATCCAAAGATCTTAGCGTTTAAACAAACAACCACTCCCGCTTTATTATATTAATATAGATTTTTTTATTATAGATTATTAACCACCCTGAGGCCAGTGTCGGCGCAGGGGCACGAGCGTGCGATTGTTAACGCAACAGGTTGTGGGTTCGATTATCTATTAGTCGAAGAAATTAAACAACATTTTAATATTTTTACTCCATCACTCTGGAAACGAGACAAATCACCGCACTGAATTCTGCCACGCAACACGTAATGCCGCCAAAATTCGGCATTCGGCACAATGTGGGGAAGTGTTTTAATGGGGACGAAGTTACTTAACTCGAGGTTCGCAGAGGTATACTCTGCCTACCCTGCTATGTGCGGGATACAGCGTGAAGATAAAAATAATAATAACCAGCCTGTCATAAAAAGAAATGCTAGTTAAAAAACTTTTGCGAAAGATTTGTTTTAAGCGAAATGTCAAGACATTAAAAACAAAACAATCCTCAATAAGTGAAACATATGAGTTTTAAATTAAAAATTAATAAAGGCGTGTTCATTGCAATTATTTTAGCTAAAACTACTAAATTATATTTATTATATTTTAATTTAGAACCGTCGTGTTTGTTGTTGGTTTATTTCCACTTGTGGGATTGAATTGCTTATAGTGACTTGCTATGGTGACAAAAAAAGTGGCGTTGAGTTCCGCAAATAAACACACCACGTCTCGAAAAGTGGATAATGGAATGACTTTATCTTAGATCTTAGATTCCCTATGGATTTTCTGCTATGAGCGGGCTATAGAGTGAAGCTAAAAAAAAATCCCGCTCTGATGACTTGCATTCCATTCTTCAATTTCTAAATAACATATAGGCTTCAATTTATGTACAGATTTGATTATAATATAACTATTAATATAAGTTAACTATAATAATATAAGTTTTAAGGAGGCAAAGCTAGATTCGGGCCAATTGTAATATAAAAAAGCTTAACAATGTGTTTAGTTGAAGGCGCTGACATTAGGAACTTCTGGTTTGAATTATATATATTTTTTGTGTTAAATAAACTATTAATTAACAGTCGCTATACGGTGTATTACATCTCGTTTCCATATATTTTTTTATTAATTATAGTTCAGTAATTTAGTTTAAAAACACAGATATTTATGTGAGGTCAGACGAGGCGTAGGGGCACAAAGTGTGACTGTAAACGCGACTGGTTGTGGGTTCGATCCCCACACAATGAAATTATTTAAAATTATGTTTCCATTTCCTCGCTCTGGTGTCCAGGCAAAGCGCAGCGTTGAGTTCCACTACTCAACACGCAATTAGGTGGAGAGTGGTGAACGGAGTGTCTTAACTCTAGGTTCCCTTTGCCTACCCTGTTGTGTGCGGGATACAGCGTGAAGCAGACTTTTTTTTCTCATTTATATTTATTTGCATTTACAATATCTATCCTAGATGAACACAGTACAACCATTATGCCCACTCTACTAAATAAACTTACTGAAATTTCATGATGAATAATTCAATTTATAGAAAATAAATCGTATTACAATTACAATAGGTACAAATTCGAATGACTCTTAGGTAATTTGATATATGACACGTGATCCTATATTTAAACTGGGGAACAAAATTTGACGAAAGCACTTTGAAATGTTTTTATGTTGAATGTTGAAATATTATCCATTGTAGCATAGTTGAAATATGTTTCTCTAAACGCAATAGTTGTGGGTTCAGATACAATTAGGGAGAAAGTTAAAAAAGAAAATCCTGTTGACGGTTTTGCGCCGGTTCTTTTGAGTTTGAGGCATTAGCTTTAGTGAACCTTTGGTAAATTATATGGTGTTCTAAAATCAT
Source organism: Heliconius himera (assembly GCA_021202915.1). Taxonomy (NCBI): domain Eukaryota; kingdom Metazoa; phylum Arthropoda; class Insecta; order Lepidoptera; family Nymphalidae; genus Heliconius; species Heliconius himera. Next base: position 417,434 of record JAJHJA010000073.1, read on the forward strand.
GGGACTTTTTATTTTGAACTTTAATGTATAGTACAAGAAGGATGGAGAATAGGTATAAATTTAAGATAGACACTAAAATGCGAAGCCACTACATGTAAGTTTTAAATAAAAAAAAAACACATATCTTCTCCTTTTCACGTTATTTCTTATACAAATTTAAATTGATTAAGAAATGATTTCAGTTTGAATCTACTACCATCATAGAGACTATTTTATAGAAAATTTAAAGTTTATAAGTACGAACCTACATTACTATGTATGTACATATGTAATAATATTATAAAGTAAAGAGTTTGTTTTGTTAAAAGCTCTAATCTGGAAAACTACTGGTTTTGAAAGAAAAATAAGTAAAACATATATATTTTTTTGGATAGTCTTTCCATTGAGGAAGTCAATGCTATAGATCAGGCTAGGCTATATATATTACATCACGTTATTCCTTTTATTGTAACCCAAAGTAACTATGGCGAATATTACCTAGGTGACCTAGAGTGCGTCATGTATAATACAGAATTCTTAGCTATTTCTAATTTGCCATGCAAATCACATGTAAATCAACAATGTATACATACATACATATATATATATATATATATATATATATATATATATATATATATATATATATATATATATATATATATATATATATATATATATATAATACAATATATAGATACAATATTATAATATACAAGTATGTTTGTATATTGTACATTACCAGTGAAATGTCTTCTTTCCTTGAAACATTGTTACATCAAACTCGAGTGTACAAAGTTTTGTAAACATAAGTAACTTAATAACATTCGCTTATCTAAATACCCACTTTTGAGCGTTTTCACCGGATATGTGCTCCACATATGCATCTCGGAATATCTGCGCTATCTGATCGAGAAGTAGAGCAATGTCTGCTGTGTAAAAGATTTTTTTAATGAAATGAAAATATATATTTTTGATTACAAACGTTGACTGTCGTGACGGTTGTGGGTTCGATCCCCACTCCAGGGAATTATTATCTATTAATATTTTCATATTTTCGATCTGGCAACAAGGCGAAAGCCCGGCGTTCAGTTCCGCCTCCGACAAGCAATGTTTCGAAAATCAGCCTACGTTAAATATGTAAGATATATTATGAAGCTAAAAATTATGTAAATATATAGTTTTCAGTAAAAAGAATGGGTCCTTTAATCAAAAGTTAACATACAAAATTAATAATATAAAGTTTGAAAAATATAAAAAAAAAACAAATATATTTTTCCTATACATTTTTTTATGTATACCTAGATAGATACGTATATCGATTTTTATATAAAACTAAAGTAAAAATAACTTATTAATACTTTTCAACGAAAAACGTCTCTAGACTATTCCAACCTCAAAGCTTTTAAAGCTCAAATTGAATGCTTAAGCAAATTAAACACTTTAAAACCACCTCGTACGCGAGTTTTAGCTAAGAGGTTGAATATTCAAATTTACGAAAGCTTCTTTTGAGATTATATGCCGTTGTTAGTTATTATAAAGAGATTTTGATAGTGTTGAATTATTATTTATTATTTGAATTATTATTTACATTGTGTTAGATTCACGCTGTATCCCGCATGTAGCAGGATAGGAAGAGAGAAAGTAGTGTTAAGACACACTGATCCCCGATTTCCGGCTAATTTCATCTTCAGTTGCCGAACTTAACACTGCGAAAAAATCAAAATAAGTCAATTTCAAAAGTAGAAATCGAAGCCACATCAGACTCCTTCGCAGATATTGTATCGATGTGCCACGGCGACCTCTAAATATAAGTTTCTCGCCTTTTTAACTAGAAATAATGAACAAATTGGAATAAAAATTCACATAACGAAGAAATACTCGTAGCATATGGCTGAAATAATTGATATTTTAACAAACGTAAAATTGGCATTTCAATACACGAACGAACAACGCAATTCAGCTAAGCGCCATTCATTGTTGTAAAACTTGAAAAGTTTCCAACGACCCTATTTATAGAAGTTCTTTAGAACACGTGACGCAAATTAGAATATAATTTTAAGTAACTTATTTTTAATTAATATTATAAAGCTTACACAATAATTATTAACATCTGTGCGAAATGGACATATGGCACAGTGGAGCAGAAAATAAGACCTTGTATTTTGTGTGGCGGAACTCAACGCCGTGAATTATATAGCACTCTAATATAAATGACAAATATTTTCCTTATTTAGGTTCCCAGGTTCCCTCTACTTAGGTTCCCAGGTTCCGTCTGTCTATCCTACTATATGCGGGATACAGCGTGAAACTGTAACAGTGAAGAAAACAGAAATAAATAACAAATACTATCTTCAGTGCTAAAATATTACAAATTATTTGGCAAAGTTAATTAGTAATTAAGCTCATATTAGTAAACGTTGCTTTGATAATGATCTAGTTAGTAGGTGTATAATTATGTATATAGTTCTCTGTTTAGATTTTGTAATATATTGTATAAATTAGTTTACTATTGCACGTCTAAACTTAACTGGAGTAGTATAGCGTATTTTTTTTTATTTACTACCAAATTGAGAAAAAAATCTAGTAGACCTTAAAAACAATGCCGATGATACTGCAAAAAGGTCACATGAAAAGAATGAGACCCTCAAAAGGGCGGGTATTAAAAGATTGGTAGCAGTGAGGTATTTTTATTATATTTTCACACTGTAACCTGCATATAGCAGCAAGTTTCAAAATTCTTATGCTCCATTTTCCGCCCAATCTTCGAGACATTACATGTTGAGCAGCGGAACTTAACGCTGCGCCATCTTGTTACCAGATAGAGGAAATGAAAATAATTATTCCCATTGATTGGAAATTGAATCCACAACGCGGTAACAATCAGACATCAACTGTGCTGCTGCTGCTGCGCCACGACGTCCTTTACAACAAATATATATATAAATATTTCTTTAAGTGAGATACGCCTACACTGGAACATTCAAACGTGGGTGCAAAATAATAGAAAAAACTTGTGTACAGTTAATAAGTTTCTTTACCCTCCATAAAAAATGTGAAAAACTTAAAATAAATTACAATAATTTAAATAGTTAACGTACTCGATAGCGAGTATCGAGTTAACACACGTTAGAGGCGTGTTCCACCGTATCAGATGACTTCAATCGAATTTCAATTAGAATTAATGCTCTAGAATCTAGAGCTTTGTTAGACTTAAAGGATTATTCCAACCTAATTTGTTAACTTTATGCTAGAATTTTGACGTTGAACTTATATATAATTAATATATTTTAAATAAAAAAAATACTACATATACATTATATTATAATGATTTGTATTTGAAAAAAGTATTTTTTTAAATGATATAATAAAATGGCAAATTTTATACTTATATACAGTCATTCATTTAGGATTTATTAAAAAACCACAGTAATTTTTTCTTATGTTTAACCAGGACAGGCAGTACCCAATGTTAAATTATTCGTTCTCAACTGGAAAGTGGAGTCTCGAGTCTCTCGACTCGTAGTCAAGACATTGTGTTGAGTGATGAAACCCAACGCCACGTTTTGTGTACCAATGCGGAGAAAAGGGACTCTTCTATTTAATCATTCACCCGAGTGGTAATCGAACCCAAAACTATCATGTTTACAGTCAAACGCTGACACTGCTATGCTATTGCTATATATGCTCTTGTATTATGTTTATATTTATGTAACATATGTAACAGTATGTACCTATGGTATAATTTAAAAATAAATAAAATAAAATATGCATGGCAATATACATAAATAACATAGTTAAATATGAATAATAAAAACTATATATTTTTTAAATATCATATTAATCGAGACGCGTTCGTGTATTCTCGTCCCGAGTGTCGCGACCGTCGTTTCGTATATATAGGTGGTGGTGATGCTCGGAAGGCAGCGGTCGAGTCGAACTCTTAAGTACTACGGTACTAATAAATATGATGCACATAAAGACTCGTACCAAGTATATTATAAATATACTATAATAATTCGAAGCCTATGATGGCACGATCTTTTAGGATCGAATTTCTTATAAAGGCAATATATGTGTAGGAGCGACACATATTGTGGATCTTTGATCCATATTATAATATTGAATGTTGCTTGACGTCGCGAAGGCTGACGTGATGGGCTTATGCGAACTGTTATAGCGACATTAACTATGTCGTGGCTGATGCCGTCTCGCAGTACGCTCGCGATACGTAAGCTATGCTTGTATGGCGTTGGTCATTGATATATTATATACCACGTCTATGACTTGGTATACGAGTAGTAGGTGTGTGGTGCTATTTTATGTCCCAGCTCCGGTGTATGTAGTAGTGTCCGCCTTCATACGGGCGTGTGGTGCTATTTTATGTCCTGGAACTCTGGTGTATGTAGTAGTGTCCGCCTACGGTTCGAGACACGACTGTGGGGTGTGTGCTGTGCGTTTATTTAACATATCGGCCGCCTTGCGGTAGTGCGTTCGGTCCAACGACTTATATTCTCACAAATCAATCAACATCACGAATCACTATTCTAATACAATCTTAATATAAACAAGCGTAACAAGTACCTTCGGAAAGATCACACACAAAAGTCCCGGAGGGTTCAACGATGACTGTAAAGCCACGGTCTGGTCGGAATCCACAGTGTAGGGGCGGGGCGGGGCCCGTACTCTTTCTTCCTTTTATTATAACTAGTTCACAGTTATAGTGGAGAGGAAGATAGGACGCGCTCTTGGCTTTTCCTCGGACGAGCTTCGAGTTATGACAATGTTATATTGTCGAGTCAGCAGTTATCTAAATAACTGACACAAGAACAACTTCTGATGGCAAATATCTTATTAAAGCGATACCTTCTAATGGCATAATATAAAATTCTTAACACTGTGACCTCTGAATCTCTAAAAGATTTTGGGTTCTTCACGATCACAACTAAAAGAGTTCTAACCACTAGACACATCACGAGCCAAGGCATTAAATATTAAATAATATTTTAAAAGGTGTTTGGGATATCAGTTACACATACCACAACAGTGGTATGTTACATAAATCTAAATGAACATAAAAAAATGTTTTAAAATTTAAATTTTTACAGTCTATTTTTAATCGACACTAAAATGAACTATATATAGTACAGGGCCGTTATTTTTTTATAACACTTTAAAACTCATAAAATAGCCCTCGCTATATTTATGATTGCTACAGGTTTCTACGGTAAGTTACTACAACGGTAAAATAAACTTTTACTGCGTCGAGTAAAGTAATTACTATAATAGCTTACTACTGTGATTAAAATATAAACATTAAGCTTGAACGAATTAGCCGAAATTATTTCTTTAAAATAAATGTAAGTAATAAATTCTTTATTTTCTATTAATAATTTTAATAATGCGGACAATGCGGCGTTGAGTACCGCCGCTTACTCGCTATGTCTATGTCGATTTCCGTTGTAATCTGATGAATGAAGTGTTAGCCCTAGGTTTGGCGTCGCACCAAATTCTTTATTTTAATATAACTTTTTTTTAATGAACGATTGAGGATTTAAATCGAAGAACCATTAAATGTTAAAAGAAATTTGTCAAAATGCAACAATTTAAACTGTATTTAAATCAGTTAAGCCAATTCTGAGATTACCATGACCAAACGCACAGACGAACCGACAATCAAACAGACCAAAATTTTAAAAACCATTATTTTTGGTTCTATTACATCGACAGAAGTAAAAACACAGTGATCAGTTATCATAATTTTAATATAAGTACCTATAGATTATATTTAACATAAGAAACGAATATGATTTTTTATAATTTTTGAGTTTAATTTTTACTCAAATGAATGTATGAAGTGGTCTTTTAACTCATACAGGCAATCTTCTATTCTTTTAGTTGTATATCGCATATAACACGGTATGCAGAGGAATCTTAGTGTAAAGACATTCCGTTCCCCACCTTGTACCAAATTCTCGAGACATTACATGTTGAATGGCGGAACTCACGACCACTATTTTTCTTGTTGCTAGGGCGAGGAAATGAAAATCATTTATTTCTTTGAGTTTTTATCGCTAATGCTGTAAGTTAACCTTATACATATGTATATACTTTATACAATGCGAGAGACGCTTGAAGACAAAAAATATACTTTTAGCATTTTTAAAATGTTATTCCACACCTAGGAGAAAAATATTTATTTTTCTTAATACGTATAAAAAATTACGAGATTTGAATCCACAGTCGCGGAAAAGAGTCCTTTTAAACCGTCCAAGTGGTGCGGGTCCAAATCTCATAAATTTGTATACGTTTTCATAATAAGTAAAAAATATATTTGCCCTATAAGCTTAAATAATACACCAGTAAATTATATTAAATGATAGTCTAACAATATCTTTTCTCATGAAATTTACTATGAACGGTTACGGCTTAAGTGATAACGGCCATTTGCAGACTCACTAAATCTGATTACGCCCTAATAAAGAATCCAGAAATTCGATAGAAACTAATTTGGCCCTCTATTATACTTTTATTGCCTTCTTGTTGTTATTAGGGGGTATCAGTGAAGAAATGCTTCATATTTGTGTATAAGAATAAGTGATGAACTTAACAGGATAGTTGAATTAAAGTCATAAGGAAATTTACACCTATTGTAAGTGAAATGTAATTGTTAAGGCAATTGAGACTTATAAAATAAAAGTATAATATATATTTTTTTTACTATTGAAGCTTTTCTATATTTAGTGCTGAAAGTGCTATAGAATTTTCATGGAGTTTTATATTAAATGAAGGCTCATTTAATTGAAACTGTTAACCTTTTACTTTTAACCTCTACTATTAACCTCTGAAGAGTTCCACTATTTAGATCTTGCCTCTATCATCAGAAGAAGAAGCTACGTATAACTGCCAAGTTTTATAATGATACAACTATTGAATAACAGATGAATTCTTTTCATTTTCGCTGTCGCTATGGTAACAAGACTAAGCGCGGTATTTAATTCCGCAACTTAACATGCGATGTCAAAAATTAAACAGAAAGTAGGGACCAAAATGTCTTAACACAGCATAGAGCTAAAAGAGAAATAAAAAAATCGGATGATTTCAAAAAACTATTAATATCACACAAATATCGCACAAAGTGTGACTGTAAAATCGACTGGTTGTGGGTTCGATCCCCACTCGAGGAAGTGAAATATTTAGTTACATTTATATTTTTATCTCTTCGCTCCAGTGTCGAGGTAAAACGCGGCGTTGAGTCCCGACACTCAGCACGCAATGCATCCAGATTTCGGCGGAAAGTGGGGAACAGAGTGTCTTAACACGAGGTTCCCTCTGCCCACCCTACTGTGTGCGGGATACAGCGTGAAGCTGATTTTTTTTTTATTTTTTATGTATATTTGTATATTATAGTGAAGTAGTGTTTAAAATTTAATGAGATAGTCAGGAGTCAGATGACAAAAAGTCATGCTGTTATAGAATAAAACACAGTTAATAGGACAGGAATAGAAGTAAAAGTAGTTCAAATAAAATTTTATAACGTTTTATATAACTTAGACTTAATTAAGCCTTAAAGTAATTCCAGGTCTTTCGAGGGCTTTTGAGGCTGTCGTGGGCACAAGTGTGTGAATATAAACGCATCGTTTATGGGTTCTATTCTCACTTGGAGAATGAAATATTTAATATTTCTTCGAGGCCAAGCGCGGCGTAAAGCCCAGTCAATCAACACGCGATGCCCCAAGAACTCAGCGGAAAAAATCATAATGGATGTATTTTATTGGAAAAGAATTGATTTTAAATGAAACTATTTTAACCGGATTAATCGCGTATATTTTGTATTTTTATACATTTTTGGAAACCCGACGTTTCGTCCGTGGTCACGGGTAGACTGAGGTGGCATTCGTCTGTCAGTTGACATAATTATTATATCAAACTACCGCCAACGATTATTTAATTGCCTCGCGTACTGCCCTGGATTCCTACAGAATGAGCTGATAGTATCTTGCCCTCTGGTATAGTGGGTTTAAGACTTCAATGATTTTATGAGTGGGTCCCAGGTGGTAGAAAGTTTCCAGCCATCCTCTCTATTGAAATTAGGATGTTTTTGTATTTCAATAGCCTCGCGGATCATTCTAGGAATGTATCTGTTTTCCTTAGAGAGGATTTGGGTTTTATCAAACCTAATGTAGTGGCTGGGTTTATCCACAGTATGCCCACATACAGCTGACTTCGATACATGCCCATTCTTAATATCGGAGATGTGTTCCTTCACACAAACACCGATGCTTCTCTTTGTTTGACCGATAAGCCACAGTCACAATCCAGTTTGTATACACCTGCACTCTGTAAAGGAATATTACTTTTCACTGGTCTCAAAAATCCGGTTAAAATAGTTTCATTTAAAATGTGTAATAATCGTGAAAATCAAAGAATTGATTTAACACAAGGTGCTCTCATCTCAGGAAAAAATCCTGGTTATATATTTATAGATCTATGAAGCTCTTATACCTGCAATAAAAAAGGAGTACCAAGGTAGTGACAACTTAAGCTAGGTGACTGTAGGTTATCTAAAAGGGGTAATAAAATATGGGATTGAAAAGGGTAATAGATTTATTACGTCAAACCAAAATCCATTAGTTTTCGTATAAAAAGGTGCTTTTTTACAAGTATATTATATATATTATACCTTTTGATTTTACATGAGATGAATGAGGCAGGAATATTTCGTCGAAGTTCTTTTAGATCTACAATAAATATATTTTGTTGATTTTAAAACTTTTTTATTTAGACCGTCAGATTCTGTGCCGGTGGTACAACGGCACAGAATCTGACTTTTTTTATGGAAAAGACAAGGCAAACGAGCGTTCGGGTCATCTGATGATAAGTGATTATCGCCGCCCACGACCCCATGCAACACCAGAGGAGCTACAAGTGCGTTGCCGGCGTTTAAGATGGAGTGGAGATAGACGCGCTCTTTGAAGGTACCCATGTCATATCGACCTGGAAACACCGCGGGTAGGCCATTCCACTGCTCCGTGGTGCGTGGAAGAAAATTCCTACGAAACCAGTACAGTAGTACCTCAAGAATAGTAGAGTTTCACGTATCCAGGTGGTGTGGATGATATTTAAGCTTATGATGTACTGTGCAACTATTAATATTATTATGATATTATATTATATTATTTGATATTTAAGTCAAAGGGAACCTGGAAAACTAAGTCAACCTAATTAATTAAATAATAGACAGCTTCCATTCCTACTTTGCTCCGAATACTGTATAGCGTGTTGAGTGTTGGAATGTAATGGCGCGCTCTGCTCCATTACCAGAGTGATGAAATGAAAATACTAAATATTTCACTTCTTCGAGAGGGAATTGAACCAACAACCGGTCGCATTTACAGCCGCATGCTTGTGCTCCTGCGGCACGTTCGAATAGTTAATATAATATTCTTTTACCCTATCATATACGAGCAATTAATAAATTATATTAAAAAAATCTGTAGCCCAAAGCTTTCAACGTGCAAGTTAAGTAATTACGTAGAGCGTCGTATCGAGTGGTGTGTGTATTGAATTTCGGAAAAACCATTTTGCAAAAAATATTTTAGAACTAACGTTATTTTATATTAAATAGCGCAAGTTCTTCTTTTTTAAGAAAATAAATACTTAATCGAGGAAACGATAAATTGTGGGTTCGACTTCCTTTCGGTGGAATGTTTTATTGTAATTTTTTCTCTTTGTTAATAAGATAAAGTGTATGAAACATATAAAAAAATGTTCTAAAAAATATTATCCTTTAAAAAATCTATAAAAAACGTCCGCGCTGGTATATGTTTTATCTCTGAAGGTTGAACCTCAGTAGCCATTTTAATATATTTAATTTAAATTTATCAGATTATTGTTAATATATATTCTGTAATGTGATGTTCGTCTTTATCAAATTAAGTAAAATAGTCATCTTTAGCGTTTCGTGTAGATTGAAATTATAGTTTACTGTCATTTAAATAAATACTTTAGTAGATATCACTGTTTCGAGTAATAGATTAGTTAGATTTAGTTTAGTTTCTTGGTTTCTGCCGCTCAACACGCAATGCCTCCAGAATTCGGCAGAAAGTGGGGAACGGAGTATCTTAATACTAGGTTCCCTCTGCCTACCCTGCTGTGTGCGGGATACAGCGTGAAGCTGATTAATTCATTTATTTATTAAATATTAGTATAGTACAAGTAGCCGAAATTGCGCGGGTCGGCTAGTTTATTTTTATAGTAGTAAACAACTAACAATAACAGGCGTTGCTACGTGACGGATCCAATGCCCGCATTTAGTATAACTGGACGTCCCAACATCTATATATTAAACATAAGCGTCCGTCTGTACAATTTATGCTTGGCCCCATCACGTACAGACTGCAGTACATACTGTATAGTGTTAATCGGACACGTTCCAGCTGTTCCATAACATCTAATTCTAGTTCATTAGACAATATAGATATATACAAAGACAATTTAGTGGTACTACCATTTTATAAAGTAAAAAGATGGAGTCGTTATGCAGGAGTATAAAATTTGATTGTGAACGTGATGATTATGAGTTTGATTCCCATTTAATTTTCATTTCCTCATTCTGGTAAGATGACAAAGTGCATCGTTGAGTTTCTCCACTCTTTCAACAAGCTATATTTTGAAAATTGGGTGAAGACTGGGAAATATGTTAACACTAAGTTCGCTTTACCTACTCTGCTTTATAATAAATATAATAGCAATGAAAATAATTAAGTTCCCTGAGTGGGAATCAAACCGTCACAACTCTCGCGTTTGCAGCCAAATGCTATGCCGCTACGCCACTACGGCTTAGCTGGCTTGCCTATAAAATACAAATAGAAGACAGTCGTCACAGTTAATTAAGATTTTCCAACGAGTGGATTTTGTAAAAATTACGACATGAAAATAAAACTTAAAAAATCAGCTTCCAGCACACATCAGGATAGGTAGAGGGAACCTAATGTTAAGACACTCAGTTCCCCAATTACCGCCGAACTTCGGAGGTATTGCGTGTTGAGTGGCGGAGCTCTACGTGGGGATCGATCCCACAACCAGTCGCGTTTACGGTCACAGTTTGTGCCCCTGCGCCACGAGTGGCAGATTATATGGCGGATTCACCTGTGCATCATTTTCATTTTCTACTACACTGACGCCGAGAAAGACGCTTTCGGCAGGTTTATTCGCCGGGCAAATGAAGGTTTCGTGACTGATATAGTGGGAACAGAACATCAAAATGGGTATTTCCTGCAACAACTTTAATATTAAAAAAAATAATAGGCACGGATGACAAAAGTCTGTAGTGCCTTTCAACTGACTAAAAAAAACTACTAAAAAAAGCACTAAGTTCCTTCTGCCTACCCTTCACTCTGTATCCTGCTGTATGCGGGATACAGCATGAAGCTGACTTTGATGTATGCCGTTACTGCCTTATTAGAAATGGGAGGAAGTATTTTTTTTTTCAGATTAGTACTACACATTGCATAGATGTCTAATGAGGAACTGTAATGAAAAAAGAAGAATCAATTAATAATCACGAAGTCTTCATTCCGTGGGCGATGCGATACGCCTCGCTTGTACTTGTACCTACGGAGTAGACTAACGATCCTAACGAATACTTCAGATCATGAATCAGAACAAATCAGAAGGGTTATTGTGAATTTCTGTAACGATGGCCCAGATGGCCCAGAATTAGAAGTATGGTACTTTAAGTTGTATTTTTCTTTACTATTTTTAGCTTTATAGTGTATCCTACACATAGTAATATAGCATAGGCAAAGGGAATCTTAAAACTAGTGATAAGACACTCCGTTCCCATTTTCCATTTTCGGCCGAATTGGACGAGTGAACTGGACGATGCGCTTTATTAAAATATTAAATATTTAGTTCCTCCTAGTGGGAATTGAACCTAGAACCGAGCCGTTTACAGTCACACGGTTGTGACCCTGCGCCTCAATTTTCCATCTTAAGTTGAAATAGTCGTGCAGAGGCCATCGTGGTAGAGCGAGATATGTTAGCGTCCGACTGCAAATACAGTGCTTGTAGGCTTGTTGCCACTAGTGTGACACCTTTCCAAGATATTAAAAATACGTGTGTCCAAGATATTAAAAATATCAGTAAGCAAAATACTGTTTTACAAGAAATAGCTTTTTTAATTTTAAAACGTGACCCTATTGCTAAGGCTCCGCTATCCGCCCGTCTATCTGTCGGTCTGTCACCATGTATCTCATGAACTGCAAAAGATAATCCAAATTTTCACATATATTTTTGTTCCCGCTATAACAACAAAAATACTAAAAACCAAAAAAAAATGTAAAGAGACTTTCATACAACAAAAAATGCCTATATAGATAGATAATGGTACGGAACCCTCCGAGCGCTATCCGACTTGCTCTTGGCCAATTTTTCTTATGTTCTTAAGATTAATAGAATGAAATGATAAAATCACAATGAAATATATCCAAAACTAACATCACAGGCAATTGTAGTGAACGCTTTGTTTGCCGGAATCAGTTAGCTGGTGATTGATTACGGCCATTTCCTATTTTGACGACGAGGGAATGAGATTAGGCGACCGGCAGACGCAATGGCTTGTTATTACAATCTTTTATATGCAAGGTCACGAGTTTGAATCTTGTTTTGGGTAGATTTTAGGGTTCTGTACTTTAAAAGGAAAAAATGGAAATTTATAGGGTCTATAGGATCACTTGTTTATGTTCACTTGTGTATTTGTGTAGTGAGATGCTGTTCTTTTTGATTATTAAAATAAATATAAAAATATCCTTATATTATAATTCTTGCTAAGATAAATTTACAAAAAAGTGTATATTGATTTCTTTTAATTTTAAACATCAATTAATTTGCAAGAACCGCTTCTCAGGTGAAAGTCTCCTCCAATGCTTGCCATTATTACCAAGGCCCAATATTTTAATTATAAAAAATAAAATCACTTTTCCGCTGTATCCCGCACACAGCAGGGTAAGCAGAGAGAACTTAGTGTTAAGACACTCCGCTCCTCACTTTCTGCCGATTTTTGGAGGCATTGCGTGTTAAGTGGCAGAACTTAACGCCGCGCTTTGCCTCGAAACCAAAGCGAAGTAATCGAAATATAAATTAAAGTAAATATTTCATCTCCTCCACTGGGGATCGAACCCACAACCAGTCAATTTTACAGTTACACTTTGTGCCGCTGTGCCACTGGCCTCAAAAATATAATTATAATTTTTTCCTCTAAACATTCGAAATTACAAGATTAAGATTAAAAATGAAACGCTTTTTGAATTTCTCCCGTCAATTTTCTTTGATTGCGTACTTCTAATAATGAAGACGTCTGCCAATATTTTCATATTTGAATTTGCTTGTAACGGAACTGATATTAAGGTACCTATTGTTCTGTTTGAATACAAGAAGTCCTTAAGGCGCAGTGGAGCAATTTAGTCGAGAGAAATACTTTATAATGATATAATTTTTTTATCTAAAAACCGTTACAATTAATGTTAAATGTTAAATGAATTTTCCCAAAATACAATTGTGAAAATGAATTAAAAGCGGTTAAGTTATTTCTAAGATTAGCATGAACAAATTCACAGACAAATACAAAAGCAGACAAAATTTTAAAAAATAATAAGTTAGTTTTTCTGATCTTTATGTACCTGCATGGTATAGACACCAATCACTTACGATTTGTATTATAAGTATAGTGATTACTTTAAAAAGATTTTTTTTAAGATTCTTGCTTTCGACTCTTTTTAACAGAACTGCTTTCCGAGCTACCACCCGATAGCTTCTTTAGTTTTGATATTTCTGTGTAACTTGACGATACAAATATTTGTAATGGCTAAATTGAATAAAAAGGCGTTGAGCTCCACAAATCAACACACAAACTAAAATGCGGGCAAAAAGCGAAAAACGGAGTGACATGACACTATTCACGGTATGATTTTATTACCTCAATTGGGAATTGAACCTTCAACCTGTTGCGTTTACAGTCACACTTTGTGTCCCTGTACTTGAGCCGGTCTCAACATATTTGATTTGAAATCGAAAATAAAGAAACATACCTAACAGCCTAAATACATGAAACTCTATATTTAGGCTGTAAAATGTCTATAACATCCAGATTTCAAATTTCAAACAGAAATACGCAATCACACACCGCTTTATGTTCCTAATGGAAACATGAGATTCCTTTGTGTTTCACAAATTTAAACAACATTTCATTATTCCACCTACTATAAAGGTAATAAGCATATATTCACAGACAAAAACGAATGTGTGACTTGAAGTGCGACGGTTGCGGGTTCGATTCTCACATTGTCAATAGAATCTCTCTATATATAATAAAAGGATAAAAAAGTCGATTCTGTACATGAAAAATATAAAAATTGGGTCGGTTAACATATCGATTATAGAAACTCAAAAACCACTCAGCAGAATTCTTGTCTGTCTATTCGTTTGATAGAAATAGATCCTAGGACCTGGAGGTACATCTTTTTTTGGATTTCATCCCGGTTTTCATTATATTTTGCTTAAAAAAAGTAAAAACCGAAAATGACAAATTAATTATTAAGGTATCGATAACTACTGGATGGAAGTAATGTATTTTGGCATTGTAATAGTTCAAAGTCTAAATCAACTATATTGGTTGTGACCACTATAGGATGGTTTTTACTATGAAGTATAATGCAATTGTAGTTGGAAAAATAAAAATCTGATAAAATCAAATTACGTCGATTACTCGCAAGTGAAGCTAAATTATCTCATTCAAATTGTTAAAGTTAAGTCGAATAAATCATTTATCCCAACGATTTGAACGACTCTACGTTGTATGCGATCAAATGGGTCAGGCTGATACTGGGGTGCACCAGTCCAGAGATGAGAAAAGTACTTCAAATTGAGGCCGATATTGTGTTCGATACAGGGCCAGGGAAGTGCCTTAAAGTGGAATCTGGGAACTTAGTCTTGTTATGTACGGGATATGCCCCTACGCCTATACTTTTTATATGTGATGAATGTGGGATCCTGGGGATTAAAAGTCTATTCAAAATATTCTCATCTTATCAGTATTAAGCTCCGCCAATCAACGCACGATTTAGCGCGAAAAATATATGTACTGTCTTATGACTGTCTTAAACACTCTATTGCACATTTATAATATTTAAAAAATATATTTAAATATTTTAGAGTCCAAGGTTCAAATTTACTAGGCTATATGAATGTTTGTGTTTAATTATTAGTTAACATTAGTTATTTTTTTAGGAAGTAAGCGATGATAATATCTAGATAAAAATAAATATATTCCAACACAGACAATTCTTAGCGCAAAATAGAAATGATTATGATGATGACACTCGAAATATTCACGTAAATTGTGTATGGTGTAAAAAAAGACAATATATTATATTTGTAGCTTCACGCTCTATCACGCACATTTCAGGGTAGGCAGAGGGAACCTGCAAACCTAGTGGTAAGACACTATAATCTTATGACTTTTCCATTCCCCATTTTCCGCGTAATGCTGGCGGCATTGCGTGTTTTGTGGTGGAACTCAGAGCCGCGCCTTGCCTCATTTCTTCGAGTGGAAATTGAACCCATAACCCTTGCGCTTACAGTCACATGTTTATGCCCCTGCGCCACGTCGGGCCTCAAGTAAACACGACAGCTATGGGATCGTTTCTCACTCGGGAGAATGAGTTATACTCATTTCATAGCTGACACGCAACAAGATAAATCAAAGCGTTTTTTTCCGCCACTCAACATACAATGTGTTGAAAATTGTGAAATAAAAAGGAGAACAGAGTGTCTTAACACTAGATTCCATCTGCCTACTACTATATTCTATATGCGGAAATAGTCGTCTGCCGTTGTTTTATGGGTAAAATTTAGATTGTTTCCTTTTCTCTAGAAATTTCAAGTATATTTTTTTTTACCTTGGTATTTCCCGTATATACGGGAAAACTTTTAAAAATGCAAAAGAACATTACGCCTGTAACTTAGAACGTAATCATTTGACGCTTCTTGAGCCGTCGTACGATGGAGCAGCTAATGAAACTGAGATAAGAATATAAATAGGAAATAAAAAATAAGACTGTGCTTTATGTCTTTATACAGTGTATACGAGTCGGTATCGGTGTTCTTTCGGCTGGAAATTTAACAAATAAATATACAACCTCCTCCTTTTTGGAAAATGAAATCAGTTAATAAAATAATTATTACGTTCTCAGTCCATGATCAAATGGAAATAACTAAAAGTTGTGTATGACATGACACTACAGTGGGTTGCATCGATATAAGTAGTGTCATTTAATAGCCTAAAGAAAAAAGCCTCATATAGACTTTTTCGATAAAAGAGCGATCTACAACAAAAAAAATCTACTAAGAAGGAAAGGAACTGTATTTTTAATAATATTACTATAGAAGTATAGATGAGTATTGGAGTTTTAAATAACCGTTTGTTTTCTTTATAACTTTCCAATATATTTTACAAATTTTAAAATATTCTTACTTCACACTCAGCGCTTATAGATGATTGATAATAGCTAGTGCGTCATGTTATCGTTATAATTCATAATATTATGTAAACTCATAGTTATCCAAGGTGATCTGTAAATTATCATTTATTTTTAAATTCTTGAATATTTTATAGCTGAATTTATGAAAATGATAATCAATATACTAATATGATTCCTACACAATAGGATACATTATTTTTATCTCCTCGTTTTATTAATTAAGAAGGGACAAGTCGCGGCGTTGAGTTCCGCCACTCAATATACACGCGTATGTCATGAACATTTAGCAGTGCATGGGATACTGAGATGAACGGAGATTCTTAATACTAGGAGATTCTAATGTGTGAACCTACAAGAAATTCTTCTTATATATAAAATATTTAAAAAAAAATCCTATAAGCAATACAAGACATAAATCTTATACAAGTAAATGTAATATTTTATAAAAGCAAATTACTTAAAATTGGTAAAATATATTGGATAAATTGATGTAACGTCGAAGTTTATTTGAAAACTACATTACTGTCGGTAACATTTTTATTCAATAGATTATTCCCTCTAGTTTTCTACAATATTTCACAGCTTATCTAAAGATTTTTATATACTGAATATATAATTAGTGGAAAGTTTTTTAGTGGTGTATAGACACT
This sequence comes from Heliconius himera, assembly GCA_021202915.1. NCBI lineage: Eukaryota > Metazoa > Arthropoda > Insecta > Lepidoptera > Nymphalidae > Heliconius > Heliconius himera. The sequence goes on from JAJHJA010000073.1 coordinate 434,604, forward strand.
ATTGAGTCCAGCACTGGCCCAGGGACTCAAGTACTTGTATGTGAACTCGAGGAAATTAAATATTTAAGAATCCACAACCGTCGCGTTTATAATTCAGATACTATCCCACTGCGCCACGATAGCTTAAAAACATCAAACATACATACATATATACAATAAAACAAGATAAGATAACAGACTACATTAGCATGATTGGCCTCGTCTAACTGAAAGCTAAAATAAATTCGCATTTTGTTCACATCCCTATACTTTTCAATTTCGCGTACTACCTTCATTGAATTAACACATTCTATGTCGACCTTCCGTTGAATACGAATAGGTTAATACCCGTTGGGTTCTGGAGATATTTAGGCATCCTTATTTTAATATAAATATAAAACTTATTCTAACATGTTCTCTCAATATTGTAGTACCGATAGCATATAAAGCGTTGAATTAATTTTGGATATGTTTTTGCTTATAAATGAAAACGTAACCCTGTAATAATATGTGTAATATAAAATAAAATTACCTTTATTTCTTGCAATTAAAAAAAACAATAACATAAAAAAATATTTTTATATATTTTCTTCGTTTTACACTTTTTAAATAAAAATTTGCTTCACGCTGTATCAACGCTGTCTTAAGTCACTTCATTCCCCACTTTCCGTCGAGTTGTGGAGGCATTGCGTGTTGAGTGGCGGAACTCAACGCCGCATTTCGCCTCGAAACCAGAGCGAAGAAATGAAAATATAAATGTAAATAAATATTTTCAGAACAATTTTTTTATATATTTATTGATCTACAAGAAGAATGCGAATGAAGGCATCTTTCAAATAAAATATAATAACAATATATACTTATAATATATTATCGTCCATTTGGTTAAACGCTTTAATCTCAGGAACTACAAGCTCGAATTGAAAAAATAATTTTGGTTGGCTGTCTGCTTATCTTTTTCTTTAGGGTTCACAATTTTATGTTATTGGTACTGTAGTGTATACATTTACACACTCATCCGCGATACATTCGATCATTCATAGATTCGTACATTAGTTCACTAATATATAAAAAATCTTGTTTGCACCTTGTCATGACGATAGTAGTCTTGTCTGTCCATTGGGTGCGGGTTCAAGCCTATCAAATACGTATTTACATTATCTTCGTAAATAAAAATTTACCTGTAACAAAAAAAGATATATAAATAAAAATCCTTAACGATACTGTTTTTGTTGTTTACATTTACTCAGATTGTTTATATCGTTCTTAGGTGCAGCTACGACGTTAAATTGCATTTAAAAAAAAAGTTTAATATGTCAGCCAATATAATATTTTTTTTGCATGTTTTCTTAATATTGTTATTGGTGATGGCTGTATTTACTAAAAAAAATCTCACGTTCACATTATCAAAAAAGCTTCACGCTGTATCCCGCACACATCAGGGTAGGCAGAGGGAACCTAGTGTTAAGACACTCTGTTTCTCATTTTCTGCCGGATTCTGGAGACATTGCGTGTTGAGTGGCAGAACTCAACACCGCGCCTTAGCGGAGTAGTAAAATTATTCGCAAATTTGCAAATAGGTTCCATTTAGAGTGGAAGTGGGTATTAAGAAAGTCATTTTGGAAACTTCACCACTCAGAGAGTAAATTGGGAGTTAAAAGTTTATATGGAATATCGTCGTTTTCAAAGATAGAAATACATAATTTGAAATTAATATTCATAGCTCAAAAAATAATAGAGCATTTATTGATTATTTTATATTGCAAGCTACTTTTTATCTTTATACCTCTTGACTTAAAACCAAAACTACTTGGGCAATTTCGCGAGCGGAAAGCTGACAATAAATATTAATTTAAAGCTTTTCAATATAAATTATTTTAATATCATTCAAAATTTGTCGTATGATAGCCGCACAACGTCTGACTATTAATGACGATTGTGGGTTCGATTCCCATTGGGGGCAGTGAATTATTACAATTTCCTCGTCCGTCTAGGCACGTTGAGTTACGCCACTTAACACACAATGTCTCGAAAAATTGGATGAAAATAGAGGAAGGGAGTGTCTTAGCACTATGTTTCCTGTGCCTACCGCACTATACAGGATACAGGCTAAAGCTAAAAAAAATATACTTCGAAAATGAAAACCTCAAGTAATCTATTTTGTACATATAGCGCTATTGGAGAAAATGCGTCGAGTTAAGCTCCTACAACCGTATTCAAAAACGTTAATTAATTATGAATTTAATAACACAAGAACGCTGAAACGCCGTTTAAAATCCTAAATCCCGTAACCCGCAAGTTACGGGATTCACCAACATGGGATTATGGCAGGTAAATCGTAAATAATAGGTCCATACGTGTACAGTTTTGCTAGATTTCGCTTTTTTGGTCTGTAATTTTGTTTAAATTAAATTTTTGCTTTTTATTTTTTTTTTAGATGAAAAATAATATCATTTGGACAATTGTTTATATATTGTTTGGAATATAATAAAAAGTGGATACGTATTTATTTTTTATTTTCCTTCTTTAGGGTACTTTTAAATTAAAATAAATATTACAAACTTAATTTAAGTGTTGTATTATAAACTTTATTAAAATTATTTTCTTATTATATGAGTGCACGCACCCGCAAACTTATGTTTGTCAACTTATGTTTCCGTTGACAACATGAATCAAGAAATTGGTTCAAAACTGAACCGTAAAGAGAGAAAGAGTTTTTTTTTCTAAATTTAATGTCTTTTTAAGAATGTCAGTCAAGGTTCTTCAGCATGGTGACTTTATTTTTTTTTAGTTTCACGTTGTATCTCGCACATTGCAGGGTAGGCAGAGGGAAGACACTTCCGCTCCACATTTTCCGCCGAATTCTGGAGGCATCGTGTATTAAAAATAACTTTTCATTAACACAAATATTTTTATTTACTCTTTAAAAGAGGAGAAAATGAAAATATTTAATACTTCATTTCCATATATGATTTCATTACTTAGAAATGAATAGAAAGTTTTTAATAAATATAATATATGAAATTGTACCACGCAAAAAAAGAAGAAACAACCAAAGCTTAAAAATGCAAGTATTATAACTAGAAATAAACACAATTTTCAAGTGAATTCGAGAAAGTTACATTCAATGAATACTTTGTTATTATGGTTTTGATAGGGAAATTATATACTAATGGTCCTTCGAGACCTGGCACTAGTCCAGACGACTTCGCAAATTACAAACTTATGCATATATGAAGAGAAATATGATCAAGAATCAAAATATCAGCGAAAAAGTTAGTTTTTGTTAGAAATTCTTCTTTATGAGGATCGATTTGACACAAACGTGGTCATACAAATAGCAGAGTATGTAAAAGAGAACGAGTGTAACAAGTTTTTAAGTAAAAAATCATAATAATTGTATTATCAAATATGTAAATTCTATATTATATTATAAAGTAGAAGAAGCTTGAGTTGTAAGAGATAGAGAGGCAAGAAAAGGTCTTGGTTAACTTTTTAGAACACAGTATCGATGATTATGGAGGAATTTCTTGTATTAGTAAAGGGCATGAGGACTCCCTCAGTGAATAAATATAAACAGGTGACGATGAAGGAAATAAAATATACTTATATAAAATGTGTATGTGATTTATATTATGTTATATTCACCAGTCGTGGCGCAGGGGCATAAAGTGTGACTGTAAAATCGTCTGGTTGTGGGTTCGATCCCCACTCGAGGAAATGAAATATTTATTTACATTTATATTTTCGTTTCTTCACTCTGGTGTCAAGGCAAAGCGCGGCGTTAAGTTCCACCACTCAATACGCAATCCTCCAGATCTCGGCGGAAAGTGGGGAACGAAGTGTCTTAACACTAGGTTCCCTCTGCCCACCCTGCTGTATGCGAGATACAACGCGAAGCTAATTTAATTTTAATTTAATTTATTATATTATATGATTATTCGTTTATATGTTTGACCTGTGTTGCACATGGAAGAAGATCTTGTAGCTCTATTTTGACCCAATTCTTGCCATACGATTCGCTTGTTTTGCACTTGACGATAGGTCAGGTAATAAAATATGTTCATAGAATATTATATTAATATATATTTTTATCTATTTTTTAATTTTTAAAGTCATTATTAAAGTAATGTAAAGTAAATCATTTTTAAAGTGTTATTCCACACTTGGGAAAGAAAAATACTTATTTAGAAAACGTATAAAAATTTGAACGTAGCGGGATTCGAACCCGCGCCTCCTGGAAACCGACCAGGCGCTTTGACCGCTAAGCCATACGTTCACATACGTAACCAGGAGGCGCGGGTTCAAATCCCGCTACGTTCAAATTTTTATACGTTTTCTAAATAAGTATTTTATATCTATTTTTATTACGAGTAAATTATTATTTTGACGGGTAAAAGCTTTAAAAAATATATGATCGAAACAATATTTACTACGTAAGTCAGTTACATTATTTCAAATCAATAATACAAACCTAAATAAAGAAAGTAAAAAAATAAATAGGTTAAAAATTAAACGATTCTAGTAAAAAAGCATTTTAAACCGAAACAAAAATGACTCTATAAACTTAGAAATCCGAAGACTCAGCTATTACGTGCAGGCATGCAGGATAGTAATCCACTAAAGAAGAAGTATTTATATTTTTTTAGCTTCACGCTGTATCCCGCTTATGTGGCACGTGGTCAGAGTAGATTAGTCAGAGAGAACTTAGTGTTCAGATACTCCGTTCCCCACTCTCCGCCGAACTTTCACGACATTGTATGAAATGGCGGAACTCAATGCCAGAGCAAGAAAATGAAAAGACCTCATTATCCCAAATAGGAATTCTTTACTGATAATCAGCTTCACGCTGTATCCCACTCGTAGCAGAGGAGGTGGAAGGAACCTAGGAACCTAGAGTAAAGGATTTTGTTCTCGTTAAGACACTTCTGTTACCCAAATTCAACCTTGTTCTTTAGGCATTGCGTGTGGACTGGCGGAACATAACGCCGCACTTTACCTCTTTATCAGAGCAGAGAAATGAAAATCTTAAATATTTCTCTCCCTCGAGAACTAAACAACCGTCAACCGTTACGTTTACAATTGTACACCTGTGCCTTTTTGCTACTATGGCCCCTACGGCACTTAAGCAAACAATTATTTAAAATAGACCTACCTGGGAACTGAACTGGCTACGATTTCAGTATTCCTCGAGACAGATCATGTTTGTGATTTGTATTCTAACTCGGAGAAATCAATTATATTCAATTTCTTCAGTCTAGTAACAAAATAAAGTTTCACAGTTTTGTTTCACGTATTGGTCACACGCAATATCTCGAAAATTTAGTGGAAAGCAGGCAATAGCGTGTGTTAACACTAGGTACTCTCTTTCTCTCTCTTTTGTCTATCCTGCTTTATACGGGATACAGCGTGAATATATAAAACATCAATTTAAGCTTTTAATAACCATCTTTATTTATTATATATATTTGCTAGTTCATATAAGTAATAATATTAATTTAATAATAGAATATACGGCATCCAAAGTTTCGAGTTATATCTCAAGATTTTGTTTTAGAAGTTTGTTTGTTTGATTAATTATTAACTTTGTTTAGAAACAATTAATTAATTCATTATTACTTTCATCTGGCACTTGCAAACACGACGGTCGTGGGTTTGATTTCCGCTCGGGGAACAACTTAAGTATATTTATTTTCTCACAGTGGCGACAAGGCAAAGTGGGGCATTGCATTCCGCTATTCAACACGCAATTATTCGAAAATTAGGAGGAAAGAGGGGACCGCAGTGTCTTAACACTAGGTTCCCTCGATAATTGGGCGGACAGTAGGGACCGGAGTGTCTTAACACTAGTTTCCCTACTACATACAGGATACAGCGTGAAGCTAAACAAGACTTAACATATTATCCAAACTGATATTAAATATACTATTTAAGCTCAAAACACGCTGTTTACGTCTGTAGCTTAGGTCAAAATGGTGGAACGCTCCACTCATGTAAGTGCCGTGCTATCTACGTAATAGGTCGTTTAGTGCAGCCGAGGTTATGCGAGAAGGAAATAACATCACATATCAGTACTCCTAAGCTTCAGCCATTCCGAATGGAGTTAACTGACTTGGCTATAATGTGTGTTGTGTTTAGTTAGTTATATGTGCTATAGGTTATTGAAAATATCTTATTTTTTTAAGAAAAATACTAAATATTTAGAAAATAAATGACTGACTGATAGAGAAATACTTCAGTAGTCTTTCTCTTAGAAACTTAAAATTTGGCATATCGGTAGGTTATTGTAGGGGATATAGAGGAACAATTTGCTTACTTATATAGAACGATGGCAATATAAAATATATTAATGGTTGACAAGAATTTCACGCTGTATCCCGCGTACATAAGTGTAAGCAGAAAAAACCTAGTGCTAAGACACTCCTTTCTGCACTGAATAAATGAAAATAATTAATGATTCCCGAGCGGAAATCAAACTTATAAATAACTTGAGAACAGAAAAGAATCAGTTTCTCACATTAATTTAAATAACAAATAAATCAAATCAGCTTCACGCTGTATCCCGCACATGGGCAGGGTAGGCAGAGGGAACCTAGTGTTAAGACACTCCGTTCCCCACTATCCGCCAAATTCTTGAGGTATTTCTGGAGTGGCGGAACTCAACGCCGCGCTTTGCCTCGACACCAGAGCGAAGAAATGGAAATATAAATTTAAATAAATATTTCATTTCCTCGAGTGGGGATCGAACTCACAACCAGTCACGTTTACAGTCACACTTTGTACCCCTGCACCATAACTGGCATCCAATAATAATCATTATATTATTAGTACCACACTGATTTACTAAGTTAGTTAGTCAATTTGCAAAATAGAAGTTGCTCCAAATGTCAGGGTGAAATTTAATTAAGCTTCTGTCTAAGCATAAAATACCTGTAGTATGAAACTACAGTGGCACAAGTAAACTCGACGCTAGTTAGCGAGTACGTAAACTACTGTTTTGTCAATTTCAAAAGTGCTTGTTGTTGTACATTTTTAATGAAACATTGTGTTTTTTCTGTTATTTTTACGCATCATCAACTTTTTTATAAATTTTGAAATGAGTATATCTGGTCGCATTCGTTTTACCTAAGCATTACCTGGGTAACGTAATTTTAACTTTAATACGGCAGACAGACCTAGATGGCGGACTAATATGTTTTTTGTATAGTTCTAACATATACGTATAAAATGAAAAAAAAAGTTGAGAAGAATGTACAAAAAGAATCATCCCTAAAATGGGAATTGGATCCAAAACCTGTAAAATGTAAAGACCGCTGCGCCACAACGGCCTCAATACAGCGTAGTATTTTTAAACATCACGCTGTATTCCGCTTCTGTCTAATGTTAACTAGTGAAATACTTCATTTCCTCATGTAGAAATCGAACCCACAACCTATCACGTTCATAGTCTACTAGCTACTGGCCTTAAACACATTGTTTTCTATACTGAAAACTTTATTTTACTGCCGTACCCTGAATATTTCAGGTTAGGTAGGGAGGCCTTTATTTATTAACAAATAGTTTTCCTAGGGTAGCGAATAGGACTTTTCATAAAATTTCAGCACCCATTTGAGTCTTCCTGCGAGCGATTGGTCGGACGCCCATAGTGACCTACTTGCATGGCAAATTGCATTTCGATCCCTAGTATAGATTAAATAAATATATAATATGTACGTATATTTAAAATAAATAAATATATATTTTATCATTTAGTAAGAGACTAAAGGCACAGAAGCTCCTGATGCAGGAGGTTAAGCGTATTGTGGGTTCGATCCCCACTTGAGAATACGAAATTTAATATTTTCATTTGTTCGCTCTGGTGTCGAAAGCGCGTCGTTTAGTTCTGTCACTCAACACGCAATGCCTCCGGAATTCGGCGGAAAATGGGGATCGATATAATATTTTAATTACAATAATTTCTTACTATGCTAATCGTATTTACTAATATCGTAATTTTTAAGGCATAAAACTATCGAATTGCAAAATAGAATATAATCAATTAGTAAAATAAATTACACGTATTTTAATAAGATCGTTCGTGTCCAGATTATTATATTAATATTTATAGTTACATAATATATGAAAATTGGCAACCAAAACCTGTTAAAAAGTTGTTAAGCTTTTAAGTTTGGTACCACTCTTTGGATAAAGTTCTTTAAAATTTTTAACTTAATATTACGTATTGAAGTAGTCGTGGCAACTAGCGAGCGCTTCTAAACGTGACGGTTGTAAGTTCGATTTCCATTCAGGAGAATGAAATCTATATTAATATAATAAAGCGGAAGAGTTTGTTTGTTTATTTGCTTAAAAGCTAAGATCTCTGGAGCTCCTGGTCGGATTTTCATTGAAACTTACGAGTGAAAGTTATTCCATCATCAAGCTAATTTTATGAAGATAATCTTTGGCTTTTATAATATGTAATTTGGACGTATACTTTTAAATGTAAATGTAAAATTAAAATAATTAAAGCATAGGCTCGAGTTCCGCGGGGTGCGCCCTTGCCGCCGATAACATCTTCGCATGCAGCCACGTAGTACTTGAACTTTCCTAAATTTATGAAAATATGTTTTTTGTTATTGAATGTATAAATTATATAATCTATTTGATAAAAGAAGTACAGGTGGAATGCGGGCGAAGCCGTGAATGGGCCGCTAGTATTAAATATATTCATTTCCCAGCTCTGATAACTAGGTAATGCTCAGCGTTGAGTTCCGCCATTCAACACTCAATGTCTCCAGAATTCCACGTAAATCTGTATCTTTAAATAAAACTTCATGGACCACTTATAGGATCACCTCATTGTTTTATTGAAATGGTTTTTTCGAAACATTACGCCTTTAAAAATACACCTTTAAATTATTACGGCTTCCGCTATTTTTCAACACCGCGCTTTTTCTTACAAGCGAGTAGATTCGATTCCCATTTAGGGGAATGAATAATTTTTATTTGAAAATGATTCATTCCCCTGAGTGGGAATCGAATCCACGTCCGTCGCGTTTACAGTCAGATGGCCACAGCGACTTGTGATTAAATTAAATTATATCCAGTTATGTAAATTACAAGTTTCATTCAAAATAGAATAATTTCGTACAAAATTCAATTCGCCTTTTATTATATTCCTTTGCGTGATAACATCGATATATAACTTTGTTGTTCTGACTTTAGTAATGTTGCTTTCGAAAGTTTAGTGTAGTTTTATTAGAAACTTCATTAGAAGAATTGCTTTAAATTTACTGGTTATTATATAAATATTGCCAGGCACAGAGGCCAGTCGTGGCGCAGGGGCACTAGCGTGTGACTGTAAACGCGACAGGTTGCGAGTTCGATTCCCACTCGAGGAAATTAAATATTTAATATTTTCATTTCTTTGCTCTGGTATCGAGGTAAAGCTTGGTGTTGAGTCCCTATTCAACACGCAATGCTTACAATATTCGGCGGTAAGTAGGGAGCAGAGTATCTTAAAACTGAGTTCAAAGTGAACTGTGAACTGCCCTGCTACATGCATCGCCGCCGGGATACAGCGTAAAGCTGAGAAAAATGAAAATATAACTTTTTCTTATTTTTATAGGGTGAGTGATATGAGAGATAGGGAGAGATCTCGGTTGACCTTCAAGAACACAGTATCGATGATAATGGAGGCAAGCATGAGGACCTCCCGAAGGGCATATATGAAGAGGTTGATGACAGTGGACGAGACGAAAGAGGTATGCAGAGACCGTAGCGTTTGGCGCTCCGTCGTCCCTGGTTACTCCGCTAGAGATAAAGCGTGAAGCTAAAATCTATATACTAATGTAATAAAGCGGAAGAGTTTGTTTGTTTGTCTGTTTAAACGCTAAGATCTCTGGATCTACTGGTCCGATTGTCCGCGCTTTGCTTCGACACCAGAGCTTCATTCGAGTGGGAGTCGAACCCACAACCAGTCGCGTTTACAGTCACACATTTGGGCCCCTGCGCCACAACTGGCCTCAGTAAATAATGTATATATTCGACATAGCTGCCCCAAAATAATTGTTTTATTGAATTTGCTGAGACTATCGTTTCTAACGAATGGATATTGTCTTTAAAATGATAATTTTATTAGAACAGAACAGTAAAGTAATTTAGATCTGTAAACAAATAATTATGTAGATTAAGGGAGCGTCGGGAGTAGGGTCGTTAGTTATGTGTATATTTCTCAACTGTGGTAAACAAAGCGCGGCGTTAAGTTCCGCCACTCAACTGCAAAGTCGAAATGTGGGAAACGGAATGTCAAAAACTGGCTTCTCTCTGCCTACTGTCCACTTAATAGAAATACATAACGCAAGGCTAATAAGTTTAACAAAATGAAAACGAAAACTTTCTCGACTATCTGTCAAACTGTCCATTCTCCTAGTACAATTGTCGTCTGAAGCGCCAGAGCGTTAAGACGTGTATATGTTTCAAATGAACTGTCAAAGACACGGCTGGTCAGAGAGATTGACTTGTAATTTAAATAATGTACAAATAATTATTTTAATTTTTGAAAAATAGTTATATAATATAATAAAAAAACATTTTTTTTAATTTCTGAAATTTTTTCGTTACCTTATTGTGATTAACATTTTCGACGACATTAAGACGGATTGACTATAAAACTTGAAATATTAAGCTGATATAAGACGCAGTGAAAAGTCAATTGGTCCCTTTAACAACCGCAAAAAAAAGAATAATTCTAGAAATAGTAACGAATAAAAGGATTTTTCTAATTCATTCTTATTTCACATAGCACGGTAGACAGGAAGACGTTAGTGTCAAGACACTTTGTTCAACGCTTTCCACTCGAATTCGAGATATTGCCAGTTAAGTGTCGAAACTCAACGCCACACTTTATCCACACGAGCGGGAAAATGAAAATAGTTCATTCAAGGCCACAACAATCACGTCCACTTACCACACTGTGACACAATGGCCATATATTATTTTTTTTATTTTTTAATATTCGAGATCGTCGTAACGCAGTGACACAGCGAGTGACAAACGGAATGGTTATGGGTGTGATTCCCACTCGGCAAATTAATTATTTCACATTTTCTTTGCTTCCGTAAAAAGACATAAGCGCGTTGTTGAGTTCCGCCACTCAAGATGCAATATAAATTTAACGGAGAGCAGGGAACGTAATATCTGAGCACTAGGTTCCCTCTGTCTATATATAGCGTGAAGCAAAAATTAATAATGTGACGATCAAACCGATTCCCCTACCTTATTGCGCCACAATGACAAAATGGGTACGCCTACATACACATACATACAAGTTAATATTTTACTTTGTTTATAAGAAAAGTTTGATCAAGATTACATTTGTGTAACATACTGAGATCGTAAACAGTCCAACCGAAGCACTTAGCAAAGTTAAATTGGCTAGATCCCAGGTTAAATACTTTTTTGGCGTCGAAACGCTAACGACTTTTATTGTTCTTGTAAATTATTGCTGTGGCTTATTGATACTTAGCTGTGGGCGCTTAGAAACGCAGATGATATTTTTTTTTACACTACAGGTATTTTTTTATACTACAGGTATTAGGGTACCTAGTTCCCCTTTATTCTCTCTATCGTCATTATTATGTTTCTCTTTAAGAATTCTCAGGTATAAAAGAAAACAGTCTTTAGGAAGGATTGAGATGGGACACGAGTCCAATGCGTAGAAGCACCTTAGAGAATACAAAAATATTTTACTGTAATGCATCAGGCCAAATACATCTCTGAGTGGCCACAGATAATTAAAAGAGATGCTCATCGGATAATGCATAGGAGCTATGGAAAATATGGAAAACTGAGATTGGACTATGGATTGAAGTTTGAATGGACTGACTGATTTACGGACCTTGGGAGTTGAGAGGTGTACACCAGTTTCATCATCACGAAAAACTCCTAATTTTCCTTGATATTAAATATAGCTCTTGCGCTCCACTCTGCCTACTTATAAATAAGAAGGTAATGCCAAAGGCAGGGGACAGATCACAATTCCCCTCCGGAGAACTCAGGTCCATAGGGTCGGTCACCAATAGTTCCGCATAAGCTGTTTAGTTTGGATTGGATTATATTATTTTATACCATTTTTAATTATTAAGTTCATTTCAGCCGATGATTAGTCATGAAGTGACTCTAAATTCATTTTGGTTATCATGACGTACTGGGATCGCATCTGATGGGCAGAAAAAGATGAATTTAGTGTTTTAATACTAGATATAGAAATTGATTTACTACTAGGTACTACTATTTGTCTTTAAAAAAGGCAACATTTCCTATTTTCTTCAATTTTATTTTAGTATATTCACTTCACTATAACTAATATTTATATTACTTTTAAGTAATATATATTATTTGCACTTGGTTAAGTAGCAAAGCTAAACTTTGACAAAATGATACAACTTCTTTGTAATAATAACTTTATTAATTTATGTTGGCTTTTAGTTTTATTAAATGTTTCTACACTGACGCTAATGGATTTTTCATTCGTAAAACAAACTCATTGAAGTCCGTCTCTTACTTGGTTCCGAGAGAATTTTACTTAAACTTACAAGAATATCTTTCTTACTGTAATCGTGTTCTAGGTGGTGTTATGGGTTCGATTTCTACTCGAGGAAATAAATTACTATATTTTCCTCGCTTTAGTAACAAAACAAAGCGTGGTGATAAGTCCCGCCATATAAAACGAAATATTATAAAAAAATGGCAGTAGATCGGGAACTTAACACTAGATTTCTCCTGCTTATCCTGCTTTATGCGGTGTATAGCGGCGTTAAGTCATAAAACAAATCTTACTAGAAAAAAGAAAGGAAAAAAGAGGCCAGTCGTGGCGCAGCGGCACGAAGTGTGACTGTAAAACCGACTGGTTGTGGGTTCGATCCCCACTCGAGGAGATGAAATATTTACTTAAATTTATATTTCCATTTCTTCGCTCTGGTGTCGAGGCTAAGCGCGGCGTTGAGTTCTGCCACTCAACACGCAATGCCTCCAGAATTCGGCAGAAAGTGGGGAACGGAATGTCTTAACACTAGGTTCCCTCTGCCTACTCTGCTGTGTACGAAAAAAGAAGAAATAAAATTGAAAACGCTATCGAAAAGATATACGATATAGAGATACTTTTCTTGAATGAAGAAAGACGGACACAATCGTGTGTCATAACACTTCGTTCTCCATATTCCGCCAAAATTGGAAATGCGCTTTATCTTGCGAGAGTAGAGACCACCACCCACCTATCACGTGTACTGTCATACATAAATCATACTTCAAAGTAACTTTAAAATATAGCCATACATTTTCACATAATATTCAATATTATAAATCTAAACTATATAACGAGGCAAGCGACGTCACACACACGTCAGTAAACGCACTAATTTGATATGATTTATTGGAATTGGAGATTGAACTGTGAATTATTACAGCAGTCATATAAACATAGAGAACATACATATTTTTCTTAAATTTTGTTAATATATCAATATCTATGTATACTAATACTATAAAGCTGAAAATTGTGTTTCATTGAACGCTCTAATCTCAGGAACTACTAGTATTTTTTTTTTAGTTTCACGCTATAGCCTGCACATAGCAGGCTAGGCAGAGGGAACATGAGAAGTGTTAGGATACTAAGAATAAATAATATATATTTCTTACCTAATATCGATATAAATACCATTCCATACGTGCGAGCTGTCTTCGGTACGGTGAGTAATCCAGTTCGTGGAATATTAAGATATTACCCAACACGTAATATTCTAAATGTGTCAATTAGATAACGGAGAGTATTAACATTATGTTCTCGTATGTGTAATGTCCAAAATTAAAATGTGTAAAAAAATTAAACTCGTTTAGACATTATTTAGCCTTATGTCTTGGGTAAATATTTACAATTTTTAAAATGTTAAAAAAAATTGTAAGTATATAGGGGACCATATGTCTGAAGAGTTTTAAATTATAAAAAAATAGGTTCTCTATGACTAACCAAAAATTAAAAAAAATATATAACGCTTATAATTATGCTTTTAATCTCGAATTAACTCTACAAAAACAATGTTACAAAGTAAATTCTTGTCACCTCTCAGCTCTAATCCTGGATGTTGTAACAAACTTGACAAAGTTTCAAAGTTCTAAATTGCCTGAAACCTGCTCGGACGATAAAAAGTGATCCGCTAATAAAATTGCATTAACGGATGGTTCGACGCTGAACGGCAATATGATAGGCACGTCACGTCATCTGTATACATGGTGTATGTTATAGGCTTATATTATAATATTTTTTTTGCTTGTAATACATTATTCTTCTATATTAAAATAATAGTGTGACTGTAAAAGCGACTGGTTAAGGGTTCGATCCCTACTTGAGGAAATGAAATATTTATTTAAATTTATATTTCCGTTTCTTCACTCTGCTGTCTAGGTTGAGTCCCGCCACTCAACACGCAATGTCTCCAGAATTCGGCAGAAAGTGGGGAACGGAGTGTCTTGACATTAGGTTCCTTCTGCCTACCCTGCTGTGTGCGGGATACAACGTGAAGGTGATTTGTTTTTTTTTTATACTCATGTCGCCTCTGTGCACTGTACCTGTGTGCTGGTGGCAATAGCGGCCCTCTCCCCTCGATACCAACGCTGCATTGTGTACGGCCAAATGAGCAGCTGTTAAACATAACAGTTTTGTTGACGTTTCGCCGTCTCAGCAATGCAGCTAAGGCTCCGTTAACCTTATTACCGGCAGCAATAAGCCTTTCCACTTCCATCTCGTATCTTCCATCTCTACTGAACATACTTCCTAAGTATATCACTTGGGAATTACTTGTTCTAATCTCTTAATGAGTATACTAATCTTGCATTCCGTCGTTTCTTCATCTCGGTATATATTTAAAACAAAATCAGAATTTATTAAAGCCACTCGTGGAGCAGTATTACACTGTCTAACTGCAAGCACGATGATTGTGTGTTTGAATCTGACTCGGGGCAATGAATTTGTTTTCTTTTTATCGCTCTGGTAACAAAAAGAAGCAATGTTTCACAAAATATGGGCGGAAACTGGGTTACGCAGTGTCTTAACACTACGTTCCCATTGGCTTTAGGGTACGCGGAATGAAAAAATAAAAAATATATATTATAAATATATTATCTCTTTAAACTTGTACCATACGCACAATATTCTACGCGCAACTTAGATCCAGTGTCACACTTTGTAACATTATAGATTCGAGTTATATGAAAGTTTAACAGTTTCACTTTACTTCTATTTTCTTTTTAAGCTCTTTTTAATTCATTACCGAGATAGAACTGAGTTTCTTAATTAATTTTATAAATTAATTCGAGTTTGGAAACACCTGTCTCAAATTGTTAAGACGTAAGACGTTAAACTTTGGTAGATTTATATATTTAAGTTGTAGAGATATATTTAAAATAGAAAGCTTATTCAAGAATCAGAGGGGCACAAGCTTACAACTATATGCGACATTTGTAGGGTCGATACCTACTCGGGAAATAAAATATATTGAATAATTGCATTTTCTCGTGGTGACGATTAAAAGCGCACAGCAAGGCAAATCCTCAAAAATTCGACGGAAAATGGAAAAGGGAACTGTTTTGATACTACATTCTTTAGGTTCCCTTTGTCTACTCGGCTTTGTGCGGCATATTGCATGAAGAAGAAAAAAAAGATGAAGTAATCTATAAGATCTTCGATTTCCGCGTTTTTTAATAGTTAAAATAGGCTCTTTAACCGGATTAATTCAGTATATTTTGAATTGTGTCACGTTTACAGTCATATCGCCCTTGTGCCGCCCTCTCGAAATATATTATTTTTTTTAAATAAAAATTTTCTTCTTTTTAAGAAGTTCTTAATATATCAGTAATCGTGATGTATGTCTTCGATCTCCACTCGAAGAAATAAATTATTTTCATTTAATTTGAAGAAATAAAATAAAAGAAGAACATAAATTAAAAATACTTATTTGAAAAACATATAAAAATTTGAACGTAGCGGGACTCGAACCCGCACCTCTTTTCTTCCTTAAATGTGGATTAATAATTTAAAAGGTTTAAAAATATAAATTAATATTCCAATAAATACCCATAGTGTAGAATTGATGATTGGTTGCATACCAACCATCAAT
Organism: Heliconius himera; assembly: GCA_021202915.1. Taxonomy (NCBI): domain Eukaryota; kingdom Metazoa; phylum Arthropoda; class Insecta; order Lepidoptera; family Nymphalidae; genus Heliconius; species Heliconius himera. Next base: position 450,734 of record JAJHJA010000073.1, read on the forward strand.
TCTACTCAAAATGCACCACAAACTACTAAACTAATTAGGACGCCTAATATTATGATACGCGGTGTCCATCTGTCACTAATCCACTTCATACAGTACTGTGGCTGTATTCAATTATGCTGTACGATGCGTTCGCATAATTTTGATATTGAATTCTACGTATTCTGTTCTAGCTAATATACATATGAATATGGATTTTTAAATTAAGTTCAATGAAGGAATGGAAGGTAGAGTGTCTTAGCTCCAGGTTCTCTCTGCCTACCATGTTTTGTAGGAAAAACGGAAAAAATAAAATTCCCAGTGAGTTGAGGCCTGTCGTGGCTGTAAAACCGACTGGTTGTGGGTTCGATCCCCACTCAAGGAGATGAAATATTTACTTAAATGTATATTTCAATTTTTTCGCTCTGGTGTCGAGATTAAGCGTGGCTTTGAGTTCTGCCACTCAACACGCAGTGCCTCCAGAATTCGGCAGAAAGTGGGGAACGGAGTGTCTTAACACTAGGTTCCCTATGTCTACCCTGCTGTGTGCGGGATACAGCGTGAAGCTGATTTTTATTATCACATAAAATCACTATAATCATTTATAGATACCTTAGTCATAACATTACTGAAATGGAGTAACTTAAAACATATAATAGTCTAGTCTAATACACCTGTGACTACCATTATATCAAACCATGCTCTAGATATTAGAGCAATTCGTCAAATGTAAGCGCTATATTATATTACTTTCAAAAAAATAATAAAATATTTGCTTTGTTTTTTACTGAAGAGAATTTAATGGAATCTACTATCAAATATAATATAAAGTGACAGCAGAGTGATGACGTGAAGATTTCGCAGTTTATATAGGACAGGCAGACGAACCTAGTGTTAAGACACTCCGTTCTCCACCTTATTTTTTTTTTAAATTGGATTTTTTTTAAGAAATATTCAGGTGTCTGTAAAAAAATTATATACAGTACTATTTCAAGTATCTTCAATTTGTCCAATTATTCATATATACCATATTCGAGCTGCATTTCAGTTTCAACCATTTGCCAGCTTAATTTAGATGTGAACTAAAAATTTATTCATGACTTACTAATATGACTTATATTGTAAATATTGTAATATATTCATAAATAGAATGTTTGAGACAGTCGTGGCTGAGTGGGACATTGTCTGACAGTATATGCGCTGGCTGTGTGTTTGATTCTCATTCGACGAAATGATTTTTTTGATTTCTTTGTTCTGACACCTAGAAAGAGTGGCGTTAAGTTCCGCCACTTAGCGCCAATGTCTCAAAAATTTTGCTGAAACTGTCCACTGTTTGCTGAGCTTTTTATTATTTTATTTAGGCTACTGAAAAATAATAATCATTTTTATTTAAAATAAAAAAATAATTATATATATATATATATATATATATATATATATATATATATATATATATATATATATATATATATATATATATATATAATTTATATATATATATATATATATAATTTCAAACGAGAAATCTCTTAAGGCTATCAAAAGTACTTGAATAAGTTGCAATTGCATTATCATTGTTTCTAGTGTTTCCATAACTATTCACTCAGTGTTCTGAGAGTTTTCGCAGAATTTATGACTTTTAACCGACAATGGTAGAATTAAAAATCGGTTAAGTGCGAATCAGACTCGTACACAGAGATTTCCGTACAAATTTTCGGATTGTAGGTGAACGGGAAGTACGACTTATAAAAATTGACAAACTAAAGTTTGCGTGCATATGCACTCATTTTATATAAAAAGAACTACAAGTATATGTTTGTAATGATTTTTTTCTATTAAATACCTATAAATTTTCAAATTTCGATTTTTTTTCTTTAGTTTTTATTGTTAAGTTCTCACTTTATGCTAAACTTCATAACTGTGTCCAAGAGATATCTATCAATGCATAAAATCTCGTATCTTTTTATTGCGGTAATAGAATTAGATTTGATTGTTTTTTTCTGTGCTTCAAGGGACTATAAATTTCAATATTTAATATCAATTTCAGTGTGATTTATATATTATATAAATGGGCGAACAGACGGACAACAACGTGATCCATTAAGGGTTCTGTTTTTATCTTTTGAGGTACGGAACCCAAAATGCAGCTTTGTTGTCTACTTTATCTAGATATATGTGACTGTAAGCACGACGGTTCTGAGCTTGATTCTTATTATCTTTCTTATTCGGGATAGTGAATAAATTTTATCCCTTCGTAGTATTGAGTTCTATCACTCAACGTACTAAAAATTGAGCAGAAAGTGTGGAACGTAGTGTCTTAGCACTAGGTTCCTTCTATAAATTAATTTTGAGGTTTAAGCATTTTAATGAACCTCAATGCCACTTACGATCTCACTGTAGCAAAGAAATGGAATACGACTGAACTATCGATGGTTATCAAAACCAAAACTATAGCTCTTACAATGACAATGAGACACATTTACATTATATTCATATTGCATAACATAAATTTAACTTTTTTAGAAAACAGTCCTAATTTTATACATCAGCGAAATAAATCGAACCTTGGATTCAGGAAAATTTATTCCAACTACTAAGCCAATGGGTATCGTATAAAATACACATCTTTGACGCTAAGTGACTTCAAACTTTGCGCTCGTATCTTCTTTCTATCTTAATGTAATTTTTATGAAAAGGCTCTTTGAAAAGTCCGTTTCAAATTTTTATGGACAATTGTGATAATCAATGAGAAATTACATGGTCTGCTGTTTGAGGGTACCTCGAAACCTTGTGTTACGATACTCCGTTCCCTTTACGACAGAATTCTGCAAAAGTTTGCAGGCATTGGGTGTTGAGTGGCGGAACTTAACGCCGTTCTTTATCTCGTTACCAGAGCGAGGAAACGCAAAAATTTTACATTTAATTTCCTTGAGTTGGAATGGAACTCACAACCTGCCACGTTTACAGTCACACTCTTGCGTCTTTGCGCCATGACTAGCCTTACATGAATATGTTTTATATTTCAGCTTTAAGCTGTATCCTGCTTATAGCAAGGTAGCCAGAAAGAACCTAGCGTTAATACTCTGGTCTCCGTTTTCAACAAAAACTTGAGTCACTAAGCGTTGCGTGGTCAAACTCAACTCCACACTCTGTCTATCAGAGCGTGAATAAAAAATCAGCTTCACGCTGTATCCCGCACACAGAACGGTAGGCAGAGGGAACCTAATATTAAGACTCCGTTCCTCACTTTCAGCCGAGTTCTGGAGGCAATGCGTATTGAGTAGCGGAACTCAACGCCGGGCTTTGCCTCGACACCAGAGCGAAAAAAATGAAAATATACATGTAAATAAATATTTCATTTCCTCGATTTTACAGTCACACTTTGTGCCCTTGCGCTACGACTGGTCCCTAAAATGAACATAATTTAAATATAATCATTCTCCCCTATTAAGAATCGAACTCACAACCATTCACACTTAGTTTCTGTCCCACTGCGTCACAATTTCAATTTGGACATAAATTCAAAATATTACAGCCAAAAGTAAATAGGATCATTAAAATCGTTTGATTCAATTAAAATTCGACGTATATATTATTTGTTCGGAACAAGTTTTAATGAAAGCCTCCATTGATTTACTCTTCTATTTATACTGTAGATTACAGGCGCTGCCGTTCGTTCATTATGATATCGATATATTGTATAAATATCATATTATATAGGGGAAAAGTTTAAATTCAATCAAATTGCCAATTAATAATTTTAAGTTGACTGGCCTTCGAGTTTCTTTAAAAGAAAAGTTTTATTATTTTTTATAGCTTCACGCAGTATCCCTCTTATATATGATCGGAAATAAGTACATAGTGTTATGACACTCCTTTTCTCACGCTCCGTGTAATTCTTGAGACACTATATATTGAAGGGCAGAACTCAACGCCGTACTTTGTATCTTATAAGAGCGATGAAATGTAAATAAAAAAAAATAACAATTTTTAATAATAATCTTTAAAGCTAAGATCAAAAACAATCTTGACCTCTCTAAATATTCAAATATTGGTATAAAATATGAAATATTTAATGGCACTCACAGCAAAAATCTCTTTTAACGATGTCCCCATTTTGTTGTAATTAATTATTTCCGGGAAGGGCTCGGCACTTCCGTTGTCGATTATAATAACTTACGGCGAAACCAGATTTAATTTTCCAAATTTTCTTGGCTAATTTTCAAATCCTTTACTTAATGCGATCCGAGTGCTTTTTACAATAAGGCTTTTCAAACAATTTGTGCTTAAGTACTTTGCTATGATAGACGCGAAGCTATAGCGTTGTATACAGATTAGTAGCCCGCGAGGTGTAAGCTCAGCTTTGCATTAGTGTGAGTGTATATGCGGTGCGGTAGTGTATGTGCGGTGACGATTTGTTACTTGGTTTAAACCAGTTAATACTGCTTTTCATCCATCGCATCAAGGCGCGGCCTGCCTTTTTTGGTCAATTTTTAAAAATGAAAGATAAAGTTTGTGAAATCACTGTATAAGAATGGAAAAATGTAAGTGACCAAGCAATAAAAGATGACAAAATTCATGATTACAATGCTGTTCTTAATGATATAACGAAGCAATTTATTATAAACACAATCCAAAAATAGACGAGGGTTAAAATGATGAAGATACAAGTTTATTGTAAAAGAATTGATCAATTTTTCAGGATGTACCTTTGGTGATCACTAAATCAAAACTACGCTCAGCTTACGCCTCGCGGAGTGTAATTATATATTTATTTGTATATTATCCTAACTTTTTAACTATACGCAATTGATATTTAATTCATTTTTTTTTTCATGAGTATAAGTGTAATGTAAATATACGTCTCTTTCTCCAAGTTTAATGGAATTTTGTCCAAAATTGGTAGAAAAGAGAAAATGGAATGAATAAAAGAAATAAAGTTTTCCCTCTCCAATTTTTAAAACCATGCAGTCTGATTTTGATGCGATTTTGACAAATAAACAAAATGACTTAAAAGGTGTATTTTATTTATAATTCACGTATTTTATATTAGCGTGATTCTAACTAGCGAAGCTGCGGCTACAACTTACCAAATAAATAGGAAATTATATTAATAGTTGCCAGATTTAATTAATACGGCGCGCTGAAACGTTCTAATTGGTGGGCTAGTTGATTTATTTTGACGTTCGCAAAACATGTTATTGTTATGTATATATTAGGTTATTGTACATTGACTATTTCACTAAATCATTATTAGGATAGTAAGAGATAGGCAAAGAAGAAATAACAAGTGAAGAATCTAGTGTCAAAACACTCGTTTCCCACTTTTCACCCAACCCTATCTCAACGTTGAGTGCTAAGTGGGGGACGCCATCTTCCATAGTAGTCAGAAAAGTAAAAATAATTTAATTATAATAATTCGGCAATAATTCGCCGTGAGGCCAGTCGTGGCGCATGGGCACAGTGTGAGACTAAAATCGATTGGTTGTGGGTTCTATCCCCACTCGAGGAGATGAAATATTTATTTAAATGTATATTTTAATTTCTACGCTCTGGTATCGAGGCAAAGCGCAGCGTTGAGTTCCACCACTCAACACGCAATGCCTCCAAAATTCGGCGGAAAGTGAGGGACGAACACTAGGTTCCCTCTGCCTACCCTGCTGTGTGCGGGATACAGCGTGAAGCTGATTGATTGATTAATAATAATTCAAGATCAAGATCCCACCCACAACAATCACGGTTACAGATAGACATTGTCGAACTGCTGTGCGATGCTTAATAAGCTTCAGCAGCTTCACGCTGTATCCCGCACACATCAGTTAAGACTCTCCGTTCCCCATTTTCAGCTGAATTCTAAAAGCATTGCGCATTGACTAGCAATTCAACGCCGCGCTTTGCCTCAACGCCAGAGCAAAAAAATGGAAATATAAATTTAAGTAAATATTTCATCTCCTCGAGTGAGGATCGAACCCACAACCAGTTGGTTTTACAGTCACACTTCGTGCCGCTGCGCCTCAATTGTATATTTTCATTAAAAATATATACCAAAAGATAATTGAAACTTAAATACCACAATTTAACTGACAGCACAAGAATTATTATTAGATTTGTAACCTATGTCAGTCCTCTGGGCATACACTGATGAAATATTAAGATTTTATCATTTCTGGCAGTTTTAGACACACGTGCGTGAGATAAATTATGATTTGGATGCTGCGAGTGAAATGCTGCCAATCTGCAGGCTTATTCTGACATACCTGTGCTATTAGATACCCATGTAATTTGGAATGTGTGCTGTAGGTACCTTTATTATATTCTGGGTACCTTAATTTTTTGTTGATTGATAAGATGTATATATATAACCTTCCTCGATACTATACAATACAAAAATATTTTTTCAGTTCAAACTAGTAGTTCCTGAGATTAACGCGTTCAACCAAACAAACTTTTAAGCTTTATAACAACAGTATTGATTAAACGAGATAAAGGTAAATAACATTAAGTATTTCATATAGTAGTTTAAGTGTCTACAAAAGCCAAGTAAGTGTCATACGGACCATTAACTGACGAAAACAACAGTTAGTTAATACTAGCAAAATATGTTGAACGACTTTTTAAAAATATAAACATGCATTAAGCAACTAGCGTACGACACATGTTTGTAGCATGGAAATTCCAGGAAATGAAATATTTAACATTATCATTCCAGGAAATGAAATATTTAACATTTTGACTTTCTTCGCTTTGGTAACGAGGCAAAGTGAGGCGTTGAGTTCCGCCACTCAACACGCAATGCGTACAGAATTGAGTGGTAAATAGGTAAAAAAGTTTCATAACTAGGTTCCCAGGTCCTCTCTACTACGTGCTGAATACAGCGTTAAGCTGAACAAAGTAATCAGTATTTATGCTCTGATATGAATCGGGATCGCTTCTCCTGAGACATAACATAAGCTCACCTTTAGTGTTTTTCCTTAACCAGCTTTTGAACCTGTCATCTTTTAATCACGAATTTATTAATTTCTGTTCATATTTTAGATGCCTTTTTAGGACTTTTGTCAATCGATGAACCACTGCTCATTTTATCAAAGATAATAAATATTCTTATCTAATATTTACCACCTCAAGGTTAATTGCTTAGAATTACCATTTGGCAACAGATAATGCTATATTTCCCGACTGCTAAGGAAGGGTTATGTTTTTCACGCATGTCTTGTATGTATGTATGTATGTAATATTCTTTATTACTTCATATCTCCAGAACTGTAGAACGGATTTACATAATTGAGGTATCCTTATATTCGTATTAGCAGCCCAAGTGTTCTTAGATAGGTGACGTTAAAAAAAATCATGGCCGCTGTGAGACGCCATTGGATTTATTGAAAAAAGTTTTTCGTTTCGAATACCACAATATGAGTATCAAATTCAAGATACAAAGATTTCATAAAGGTATATCATGAATATCATTACCATGATGAATCCTAACAAAAAAGTGAAAAATAAAAACTGTTAATTGTAATAAACTATTTGGCTTGTTTATTTACTTTTTAGTTTTTTGCAGACGGAGTTTTTGTTTTTATAAATATTTTTTCATTATTAACTGCTATTAGACACATACTGGCTTAATGGTCACAATGCTTGGATGGTTTTTAGGAGCTGCTAGTTCAAAGTTAGCTAAAAGAAATCTTAAAAAAAAATATTCTAATCTTTAAATCTTGGTATACATTTAATGTTTTGTAAATAATATTCTTATTAACATATTTTGATAATTGTGGTTTCTAACATAATAATATTTATAAAGTTTCTAAATATATGTACTCGTATATTATACATATATTTTAAACATCCATTACGCCCTTATGAATACAAACTACAATTTTCTCTGTATTGTAATATTTGCTTAATATGAGTTAGCTTTTATATTAAAGTGAATGCTAATATTTGAATACAGTAACGTATATATTTTTCTTATAAGAAAAATATGTTAAAATATGATATTTTAATAGATATTTTTTATACTTTTTTGTAAAGTATATTTTATCATTTTTAACATTTTTAAAGTGTTATTCCACACTTAGGAAGGTAAAATACATATTTAGAAAACGTATTAGGTAAAAATTTTAACGTATCGGGACTCGAACCCGCGCCTCTTGGAAACCGACCAGGCGCTCCAACCACTAAGCTACGTTCTCATCAAGCTATGTCGAAATTTTTATACGCTTTTTACGACGTTGATGAGAACGTATGGCTTAGTAGTCAGAACGCGGGTTCGAGTTCAATTTTTTATACGTTTTCTAAATAAGTATTCATATTTTATCACAATTTAGGTAAATTAAGGCAGTCGTGGCGCAGAAAAGTGTCTTGTGGTGGACGCGATGGTTGTGGGTTCGCTAAATTATTTTCCTTTGAAGTAGCGAGGTATTGAGTTAAGCTTCTTAATACGTTATGTTTAGAAAATTTTGAAGAAACTGGACCGGGGAGTGAAATTACACCAGGTTTCCAGGTTCCCTCTGCTAAACCTGCTATGTGCGGGATACAGCGTGAACCTAAAAAAATATTAAAAAGCTATCCCTATATTTTTCCTATTCATGATGTTGAAAAATATCAAAATGATTCTTATTAAATAAATCGTGTGGGTTCGTTCATACGATTTCATTCATACTAGTTGGGTCTAAGATCTATTTTCCTAAAATATAAGCAAATTGTATAACTAAGTAATATGTTGAGGCCAGTCGTGGCGCAGCGGCACAAAGTGTGACTGTAAAACCGACTTGTTGTGGGTTCGATCGCCACTCGAGGAGATAAAATATTTACTTAAATTTATATTTCCATTTCCTCGCTCTGGTGTCGAGGCTAAGCGCGGCGTTTAGTTCTGCCACTCAACACGCAATGCCTCCAGAATTCGGCAGAAAGTGGGGAACGGAGTGTCTTAACACTAGGTTCACTCTGCCTACCCTCCTGTGGGCGGGATACAGCGTGCAGCTGATGTTTTTGATTTAAGTAATATGATGCAAACTAAGTAAGCAGTCCCAAATAAAACAGCTAAAATTAACACTGTCCATGGGAATTTTATGTGAATTATTAAAATAAGCTTTTAAGGGGTTGTTTTCACAAAATTGGTCCTTCGAGCCAAATTCTGAAGCTCGTTTCAATTACAACAAAAAAGAAAAGTAGCAAAAAGTACATTCATTACCGCTTTAAAAACTGGAAAAGTAACGGAAAGTGTGACAGACGGCCAGATTTAAATTAATTATCTGCAGAAGCTCCTTCCTTAGACTTGTTTTTCTGCTCTAGAAATACTTTCTAACTTTTGTGTAAACAAACATTGATTTGAAGTGCAAACTGAAACATTTTAATTGATTAGCTTCACGTTGTATCCCTCATATGGCACGGTAAGCGGAGGGAACCTAGTGTTATGACACTCTATATCTCACTATCCGCTCATTTTTTGAGTCATTGCGTATTGAGTTGCGGAACAAATTTGTTCAGTACAATGGGAATTGTACCATGTACGGTTGGCGTGAAGCGGTTTTTCTGAGGATTGAAGGTGAGATGCGTTAATGGAAATGAGATTGCAATTCCAAGGGCCACTCTCTGAAGTTACTTTGCTATGCGGAATTTAATGTTTTCTTAACATTCGGAATTTATTGTTTTCTTAACAATCCGGACAGGCGCGAGTCGGACTCACCCACCGAGGGTTCCGTACAGAAATTGAGGCTCGAGCTTTTATTGAAATTCAGGCTTAACTTAGCCAGAACCCTTTCACCTGATACCTCACTTAACTAACGGCTTTAATACCAAATTTTGCTCCCCTTTTAAGGCATATTTTTTAGGCTTTAACCACGAATGTATAGACTTTTTATTTTCCTGGACTAACAGTACCTGTAGATGCTAACTGCTAAATTTCATTTGCGTATAAACGGCATAATTTGCAATATAAGTAAATGTAGAAATATGTTTTTTTAGGAAATCATGGGGCCGTAGATCTGGGTATGTGTTATGAATTTCAACTCGACATCTCCAAGCCTTCTTGAGATAAGGGCTCTTGACAGACAGGCAGACGGACAACAAAGTGATCTTATAAGAGTTACTTTTTTCCTTAAAGGTTACGAAACCCTAAAAAGAGGCCAGTCGTGGCGCAGAGACACAAGCGTGTGCCTGGAAATGCAACAAGTTATGCATTCGATTTCCATTTCAGGAAATTGATTATTTAATATTTTCACTTTCTCGCTCTGGTTACGAGACGAAGCGCGGGGTTGAGTTTTACCACTCAACACGCAATAACTCCAGAATTCAACGGAAAATGGATAATGGAAGTGTCTTAATGTGAATGGAATAAGTCTTAACAGTAAGTTCGTAGTTTACCCCTGCCTAACCTGCTATGTACGAAATACAGCGGAGGCTAAAAAAGTTAAAAAACTATGCCTCAGTTATTAAAATGAGATATATATATTAAAATGAGATTTGTCCAATCTCCGTCCATTTAAAGAAGTTAGAAATAACAAATTAAATCGGCTTCCCCGATCGCTATCTGCCTACAGAAAACAAAAGGATAAAGCTATTCAGAGGACTTCTAATAAAATTACCCAAAATTTATTTGAATAATACGTTTTGTCTGGAGATTGTGTTGTAAAACGCCATTAGGGCACAGTTAAAGAATCTGGCTACAATGTAATGCTAGTGTATTGGATTTAATTTTTGAGATTTTTTTTATTATATTTTTATTAACTTGCTAGGATGCTTCAGTGTTCTTTAAAAGGAACGAGGCGAAAGACATATGCAGAGATTGTAGAGCTTGGGACCTCGTTTTTGACTAATCCGACTTATAATTTTGCTATTTTGCAAGCGAAAATGGGTGTCACAAGGTATGGGGAAGCAATAAAAGAGGATTTTCCGAAAATTAGTTCAAATGATTTAGCACTCAACGTCGCTAAAATATTGTTAAAGAGAAGCAGAGTGACGCACTACTATTGTTTATTTTCCGAACTTAAGTAAGTGGTAGGTAAAAAAAAGAAAATCTATACTAATATTATAAAGTTGTTTGGTTGAACGAGTTAATCTCAGTAACTACAAGTTCAAATAAAAAAAAAATCCTTTCGTGGTGGATAGTCGGATCTGTCAAGGAAAGTTATAGGCTTTTAACATTGCATTACGACCAATATGAGAGAAATAATTAAAGGTATTACATACATAAATAAAAAATGTAAAACGCTAAAAACACGCTTTTTTCAATTATTAGGGAGGCAATAAAAGAGGATTTTCCGAAATTTCTAGAAATTTCGGAAAATCCTCTTTTATTGCTTCCCCATTCCTTGTGACCTCCGGTTCCGGTCTCGTCTTGTTGAGGCTGTAGACGTGTAAAACTATAGATAACCTGCAAGCTATAATTCATAAATATTGTCAATGTCGTCGTTCGTTATGAATATACAATGCCCTAATCAATATCGATTATTATCGATGGCAATTGCTGATAGAATTGAAGAAAGGTCAAATTTCAAACTGATAAGTCTTTCTTCATATAGTTTTTAGATAATCCTACATTTCATTAATTAAATCTACTATAGGTAATGGAAGTAAACGTATTATAAAAAGAGAATTTACATTTTTCAAATGAATGTATAAAAATGAATTTGGTTCATAAACATACTCCGTATTCAATTTATATCATGTATGTATGTCAACAAATTTGGAATGTGTGTGTGTATATTTTTATATGTCACCCATAAAACGTAAGCTATCAGGGAATTTGTAAACATATATTTTATATGACGCTACAAAAAATATATTATTATTATTTTGTCGTATAATATATGTTTTATTATTATTAAATATCAATGATACTCAAAGCGCTGCATTGAGTTCCGCCACTCAACAGTTCATGCCGTGGGAATTCGGCGGAAAGAGGAGGAGGGGACCGAGGTGTCTTATTGGGAACATCGTATTTTAACGCTGGCTTCCCAGGTTCCCTCTACCTACTCTACTACGCGCGGGATACTGCGTGTAGCTTAAATAATAATTTAATTCATTAAGAATGTCACGTTGTCACGAAGGGGCACAACGTTTGATTCTAAACACGACGGTTGTGAATTCGATTTCCATTAGGACGACACAATTATTTTCCTTTGCCTACTTTGGTAACAAGACACAGGGCGGCGTTGAGTTGTGAGGAAAGGAGTGTCTTAACACTAGGTTTCCACTGCCGACTCCATTATATGCGGAATACAAGGTGAAGCTGATCTTTTTTCATATTAAGAAAATAAAAAAATATTTTTTTAAGACATAACAAGACAGCATGACCTCGCGAGTGTTATAGGTTCAAATTCGTACTTGAATTGAAACATATCAAACCAAGCAATATAAAATAAAACATAATTTACTATATCATAATATAATTTCCTCATTCCACTACCACTATCAATATCGGTATCCATTACTATAGAACATGACCTACTCAATTTATTAGGGTAGGTATATAATATAAATAAAACGAAAAGGTGAAAGCGGACAAAGCCAGAATTTCAGCCTAGTCACGGCGATCCAATTACTAAATAGTTTAGCCGGCTTTTATAAAAGACCCCCTCAAATGTCGGTACGCCGCTGAATATTCTGGGCCAACGGAAATTGCCTATAATGTGTTGTTTTGTACGGATTTCTGAATACTTTCATTTGATTTAAGTAAGTTTTTTATAGTGACAGACAGACAGAAAAAAATTAATGCTGTATACCGGATATAGCAGGGTAGCCACAAGTAATGATAAGTCACTCCGCTTTCTAGATAATGCGAATTGAATGGCGAAACTCTACGCCGCGTATAGTCAAGTTACCAAACTGAGAAAGTAGTACCCACAACCTTCTGGCATTCATTTCTTTTTCATGAATCTCCATTACTAAAAAAACATTTTTTTTTGCATCACGTTAATCTGCAGGATTCAAAAAGCATAGCATAGCAAAGTAGGCAAAGGGAACCTTAGTACGTAGTATCAGGGCACTCCGTTTAAATTAAGACACTTCTATTTCCCATTGCGTGCTGAGTGGCGGAACTAAATGTCCCGCATGACCTCGTCACCAGAGCGAGGAAATAAAAATATTAAATATTTCACTCCTCCGAATGGGAATCGAATCCACAATCGTCACGTTTACAGTCGCATGCTTGTGCCTTGCACCAACACGACCCAACAAGATTTTGTCTAGTAAAAATCAAACTCATGACTTCCTAAGGATTTGGTGGCATGCATTCCATAACATATTAATATAAATTCTCTAAGGGCACCCATTTGAACAGGCAAATCCCGCCCTTACACCTGTCGTAAAATAAAATAGCCCAGCTATTATGAAAGTATTATCGTTGTCATAAATGTTTGGGACAACATTATATAACTTCACTAGCAATACCTGCGGCTTCGCCCGCTCGTTAAATAGAAATAACTAAGCGTTGTGCATCTCGGGCCCGAAAACTAAAAACTCCCGGTTTTTAACATGTTTTTAGTAAATTTAGCTGTAACTTTTCTTAAGGTGACAAAAATATGGTACCATCGAGCTGGTCTGTTGATGGAATTGGAAGATGACTGATGGAAACTTTGACTGACTTCTAGTATATACATACGAGTATATCGAGTTTGAGCTCATTATATTCGTCATATTAATGTGTTCTGTTGAAAAAAGCGTATTTTTAGCGTTTTACATTTTTTATTTACGTATTTAATTTAAACCCTTTAATTATTTCAGTTAAAAGCCTATAACTTTCCTTGACAGATTCGACTATGCACCACGAAAGGATTTTTTTTTTATTTGAACTAGTAGTTTCTGAGATTAACTCGTTCAACCAAACAACTTTATAATATTAGTATAGAGTTTTTTTTTACCTACCACTTACTTAAGTTCGGAAAATAAACAATAGTCACTCCGCTTCTCTTTAACAATATTTTAGCTACTTTGAGTGCTAAATCATTTGAACTAATTACCTAGTTTTGTTACCATGTTTTAAAAACATCCTAATTTTATTAATACAAATATGTTTTTTTTAATAAATATAATTTGCAACCAAACGATCAATCAATTATTAATCCATGAGCATCGAAATACTGATGACAATTATAAAATATATATATATTTTTAATAAAAAAATCTTCACACCATATCCCCACACAGTAGGGTAGGCAAAGGGAACATAGTGTTAAGACACTCCGTACCCCAATGTATATTTTGATATTTTTTTTAAATAAAAATGTGTACTAGCATAGGCACCCAATAAGCCTATCCGTGGACAGTTGAAATTACTAGTCGCATCCAGCCGAAATTAGTATGTAGATAACGGGTGACGAAGGTAATTTAGAGAGGATTAAGCCAGTTAATTCTAGTATAAACTTTATAAGTCATCATGGCGCAGTGGGACACCGCTTGATAATACATGCGATGCGATGATTGTGAATTCAATCCCTACTCGGGGGAAATCTATACATATATTGTTATTATCATGGGCATAGATAGAATTGGGGGGCGGGTGGTCCGTGCCGATGCCAGAACACAAAAAGGTCAGTTCAAAACAAAAGTTCCGGACTCAACTCTACTTAACATAAAAACCGAACATGCGCCAGAACGATATGGGATATAAACGCCCATATCTTTTTTTACAGTAATGTAGAAATGCCATTTTATCAGGAATTCAAGGGACCGTAGAGTAGGTAGAACTCGATATCTCAAAGCGTTCTTGAGTTAAAGGCTCTTAACAGATAAACAAACAGACATACAGACGGACGGACTGCACAGTGATCTTATAAGGGTTTCTTTTTTCCTTAAAAATGTAAGGAATCTTAAAAAACGGAATGTCTTATCAGTAAGTTCTCTTCATACATTATACTTGAGAAATGTGTAACACTAGAATAGAAACATCTTTAAAACTTCTCAACTAAAATTAGTTTAAATTTTATCATATTTTTTTTTAAATTGGTGTAATTTAGGAAAAAGTCTCTGATATAGACATTTGTACTGTTAATATCATATTCAGTATATCAAAATTTGTGACTTAAAATTGTTTGTGCTGTGTTTTGTTCACCAACTGTGATTGCGGAGGTAACGAACTACAATTTAAATTATAATATCATACATCCTTGCTTTTTGCATTCCCCTTACTTTCTAACACATGTAAATATTTATAAACTAACAACACAAGCTCGTACTGCAAGCATACTAATGCATAAATAATATAAATAAAAATGATGACCCGTGGTACCTAGCTACATCTGACGCTCCAGGAACTAAAGTCATGTAGGATGCAGTGAAAAAACGCAACAACTATTAAAAAAAAAGATATTTGTAGTAAGTACACCAAATTAGCCGCTGACAGGAGGAAAATCTTAAAAAATAAGATTCATAAATTTTCCGAAAATATGTTAAATAAAAAAATATTATACGAAGCTGAGGTGAGTTTTTACAGTTGGAGATTGCCATATTGCATAAAAAATTAAAAACCTTTTCTGATAAATATGATATATGTGTTCCCAATAAAGAAATATTTCTCGATCTCAGGCTAATGGAGTTCAGAACAGTTTATAGAGATTAATAAAAAAATAAATAAATCAGCTTCACGCTGTATCTGTGCCCCGCACTCAGCAGGATAGGCAGAGGGAACCGAGTGTTAAGACACTCCGTTCCCCACTTTCTGCCGAATTCCGGAGGTATTGCGTGTTGAGTGGCAGAACTCAACGCCGCACTTAGCATAGAGATTAATATAAAATCATAAATTTATATGTAATTTAAATTGAAATATCCATCCTAACATATTAGTCAATTTAGCAAGTAATTTAATCAATTATGTAAATAGATTCCTGCTCTGTAAATCAATTTAATGGTTTCTCATCACGAGTCAATTAATATAAATGCAATCGGAGAGCAAAACATTGATTTCAAACGATTATAGCGAAGTGCTGGTCTGAAAAGGATGTAACTTACATAAACGTATATGTATAACGGGTATAGACTAATATTTCCATGTCAGATAATCTATACTAAGGTTTATAAAGGTGAAGATTTTATTTGGTTAAAAATGTAATCTAATCTCAGGAACTCACTTGAAAAAACATTTTAGTGTTAGATAGTTTTTTACATTTTTAAAGTGTTATTCCACACTTTAGGAAAGAAAAATACTTATTTAGAAAATGTTTCCAGGAGGTGCCGGTCCGAGTCCCACTACGTTCAAATTTTTATACGTTTTCTAAATAAGTAAGATGGGAATAAGCTTAAGAATCATCTTAAATATGATATAGAAAAAGATAACATTCTTCTTTACTTTCTATCCAAACTTCATATATTTACGCAGAAGAGAGCTGCGTTTTTTTTCTAAAGGCTAAAAAAATAGATTATTAATCGTGAAAAACAAAAGAAAAGGCAAAATAGAGAGTATATTCACTATTTTTTATGATTCTTCCTATTAAATAGAGTTCCATAATTGAAATTGGTCAACAGGAAAACAATATTATATAAGCAATTTTACCCACAAAGACAGATAAATCAGCATCGAGGCGGAAAATTCGACCAACTGTTAAAATTCATTGGAACGTTAAATAAAACTAAATTCGAAACAAATGTTCAAATAAATGTACCTACCGTTTTCAGTGAACAAGTAGGTATTTCAGCGGTTTTCATAATTTAAATTTATACTATAAAGTATAATAAATTATGAAAGAAGAGGCCGCCGTGGCACAGGGGCACAATCGTGCTATTGTAAATGTGACGATTGTGGGTTCGATTCCCATTTGGCAGAATAAAATATTTGATATTTTCTTTTCCTTGCTCTGGCAAAGAGTTCGGCCACTCAACTCCCAATTCTCGAAAAGTCATGAACGGAGTCGGAACTAAATTATGAATTAGGAGGAGAATAATAACACTATTTAACATCATTTAAGTTATTCCTGCACAGTGGGGCACCGTCTGACGGTAAATGTAAAGATTGTGGGTTCGATTTCGACTTGTGGTTATGATTATATTATTTCTATTTAAATTATTCTCTTTGCTCCGAAGCAAAAAGAATAATTGATTGAACAAAGCGCCACGTTGAGTTTCGCCACTCCATACGCAATATCTCAAAAATGAAGGGGAAAGTCGGTAACTAATTTTCTTAACACTAGGTTCCCTTGAAAAAACGTAAGAATCAGCAACAAAAAGGTGAGGCCGTCATGGCACAGTGGCGCAAGCGTGTGAATAAAATATTTAATATTTTCATTTTATTCGCTTTGGTAATAAAGCAAAGCCCGGCGTTAAGATCACGGCGTTAGGTTCCCTCTACCTACCATGCTATGTGTGGATACATCGTGAAGCTATAAAAAAAAAACAAAAATATAATAAAATAAAAGAAAGCCATCTAACAAAAGATTTAAAAATTTTAATAGAATTCCAACCAGATATACTAGAAATAGCTTACAGTAAAAGAAAGAAATTCTTTTAATAACATCGTATACGTTTATATTAGAAGAAATAGTTCTTTTGTGTTGTTATTTTATATTGTAAAGGAAAAGAGAAGAACAGCGCTGTCGTAGTGCAATCGAAATGTCTAAAACATACTACATATTCTTTTTATTTAAAAAATTTACTAGGACGTAAATATTTTTAATATTTTTTTATATTTTTTTTTCTTTATAAGCTTTTTGATAGTGAAGTGACGGTTGTGGATTCGATTCTCACAAAGTTTTCAATTGACCGCTCTAATATACAAAACGCGGCGTTGAGTTCCGCCACTCAATACGCAACATCTCATCAACTGGGTGGAACGTGGGGATCGAAATAGGTATCTTAACACTAGGTTCGCTCTGCCTACCCACCTATATACGGGATACAGCGTAAAGCTAAGGTGTTTCTCAACTATGCCACAATAGCTTATAGAGTTGAAAAACGTAGAAGCTTTAAAAAAAGTTAAAAAATTGCAGGCGAACGTCGTTTAATACAAGTATTAGTAATGTACCTTAAATCTCAGCGTAGCGCATACCGCGTATACGCAGAGGGAAACTAGAGTCAAAACACTCAACACTCACTAGTCAATTTTCGAAACATTCCGTATTGAGTGAAAGAATTCAAAGAAAAATAAAAATACACAATTTACAGTCAAGATCGACCGCAGTAACACGACGGTTTCAATATAGTATTATTTTTTTACCAACAAAAAGTATTAATTATTTATTAAAACAAATCAGCTTAACGCTGTATCCCGCACACAGCAGGGTAGGCAGAGGGAACCTAATGTCAAGACACTCCGTTACCCACTTCTTATTCTTTTTCATTCTTTATTGTTTTGTTTTAAATATAATCGTTGTAATTGTTACAAGATAATGGAAGATACAGATATTTGGACAATGAGCCAGCCATATTATTATATTTATTATATGAAAGAAAATTGAGACAAATTACTCTGATTTTTTCATGCAAAGTACAATTATGTATAATAGTAACCGAAAAGAACTAAAGATATATCTAACTAAAGTAGTCTATAATGATCTAATTACAATATAAACATAGCTCTGAGTTAGATATTCTTAATAATATTATAGTAAAACATTTTATACTTTATATAATTTAAAGATTTTAAAGATTTTATAACAATAATTTTAAGCGGGCGAAGTCGCGTTTGTGTCACTAGTAATCCACAAATATCACGTTTTATTTGAAAAACATATATTTCAACTACGCAGTGTCATATTGTAATTCAACTCAAAATAATATCCTTTATAATATTATTTGTTCGTAAAATTTAAAATTTTATTGCACAATATGAGCTTATTCTTTTGCTTACTAACTAAAAGTTCAAGAGCTTTTCAGAAAGTTGAAACTAAAATGCAAAACTTCTTCTAGAACACAGCTTTAACATGTCAAA
This sequence comes from Heliconius himera, assembly GCA_021202915.1. Classification (NCBI taxonomy): domain Eukaryota; kingdom Metazoa; phylum Arthropoda; class Insecta; order Lepidoptera; family Nymphalidae; genus Heliconius; species Heliconius himera. The sequence continues at coordinate 469,566 of JAJHJA010000073.1, forward strand.
GACCTGTTACTTTCATATTAAATTTAAACCTGACTCAAGAGTCCACAAGGCCGTCGTGATGTAGTGATACAGAGTCTGACTTTAAGTGTAACGATTGTGGGATCGATTCCTTTTTAGGGGAATGTTTTATTTTTAATCTCTCGTTAGAGTAAGAACACAAAACGCAGCGTAGAGTTCCGCCTCTCAACGAAATGTCCTCAAAATTAGATGAAAAGTAGAGAACAAGGTATCTTAACTCTAGGTTCCCTCTGCCTACTTTGCTATATGCGGAATACAGCGTAACGCTAGAAAAAAAATAAGAAAAATCAAAATTTTGTCTCTTCAACCCACTCTACAAATCTATGAAAATTTTAAATCTTACCTTTTTGTTTGGTTGTTTTCAATGTTATATTTCACTTACACTTTGACACTCGATCTTTTATATTTTCTGTTTGACACTCGGGTGGTCCGATCAAGCCGGCGTACGGACGGGTACTAACGCATCGCTGAAATTCAGGAGGAACTATTACAATTTTCCCGGTTGAAGTAGAGCGCATGTCTATATATAAAATAATATATTTTAAACCATATTTAGATAAAAATAAGATCCAATTTTGTAATAACATTTTAGACTATAAGGCGTTCTAATCCCAAAAATGTGAATGTACGTGGTGAAAATTTACCCCACGGCAATAATTGATGGGGTTATTAATTATTTATTTATAGTTTTAGGTTAATGGCATCATTTCCTTTTGGATTGATGTTGATTGATTATTGAAGGTTTTTAAAAGTGAAAAATAAGTTGGGAACCAGCCTCGGGCCTTCAGATTTATAGATTTATATGGAAAGTTTATTATATTTTATATTTATTATGTATTTATTCAGCTTTACACGCGGGTTTGCCTACATGGTAAAATTCAAATATCTAAGAGTTGAACATGGTCCGAGTTAACTCTTAATAACGTGACGCAATTGGTTTTAATCTAATAAATATTTCCTCGATAAATGGACTATCTATTATATCATTTTTTCAATTCGAACCAGTTCCTGAGATGAGAGGCTTTATAATATTAGTATATATAAAGATTGTTTATTTTTTCACCTTATATTTTAAATAGCACGGTAGAAAGAAGAAATTTAGTATCAATTCGTAACATTATCCACGTTTCGCTCGAAGTTAAGACTCGAGCTCCCCTTGCTAAAGCGTGGAATTTTTCATAGCGTCAGACGGAAAGCACGACGGCTGTGAGTTCGGTTCACTGGGAGAACACATTCCACCGAGTGGAAGTCAAACCCACGACCTGTAGCGATTGCAGTTGCACATTTCTGCTCCTGCGCCTGCTTTATCTGGATTATATATAATGTATACTTTTTCTTACTAAGATTATTTTACTATTAAAAAAAATCATGTAACACATTTTTGCGTAATGACAAGTAAAATCAAATTAAATCATTTTCATCGCTGTATCCCGCATACAGAAAGGCAGGCAGAGGGAATCAGTGTTAAATGCACTCCATTATCCACTTTCTGCCAAATTTTTCCGAAGCATTGCATGTTGAGTGGCGGAACTCAACGCTGGGCTTTATGCCTTGGTGCCAGAGCAAATATAATAATTCATTCTCTAGAATGGGAATCGAACCCACAACCTTCACGTTACAGTGTCCCTGCGCCACGACCTCCTCAGGATATCAAGTAGATTTATAGTTAAAACGTGTGACTGTAAGCGCAACGACTTTAAGTTCGATTCTTGTTTGGGGGAAATTGTTTTCATCATTCATAATTAGATCCCTAAGACGGTAATAAGACATAATCACGGAATTGAGTTCCAACACAATACGCAATTTCTCCAAGTGTCGGAGTTAGAGTTGGAGTTAGAGTGCGTGCGAAAAGGAGTGAATTTTACGATTTCCTTGCTATTCGGTTTACATGATGTAAGTAAAAGAAGAGTACTTGTTTATATTAAAGTTTTCTAAGTGAAAGATCAACAACTAAGGTTTCTTTTATAAATTTTAAATACATACAAATCATATTTGAACCTACAATCATTGCTTTAAACCAATTTAATTAATAATCATATTTGCTCACAGATTAATCTGAATACTACTCAATCAATATTTGCATATAAGATCGAATTATACATATATAATAATAGGTGTATTCAAAGCTTTCTTAGTAATTTAAATGGTAAATGGTACCTATTATACTATCCCATATGCAGTATGTATCTAAACACCACAGCGGCGTTGAGAGATAGTGTTAATACACGCTATTGTAGTGAGTTCAATTTCATTCATTCATTATCAATATATAAACATTTAAAAATCAGCTTCACGCTATATCCCGCACACAACAGGGTAGGCAGAGGGAACCTAGTGTTAAGACACTCCGTTCCCCGCTTTCTGCTGAATTCAAGAGGCATTACGTATTGAGTGGCAGAATTCAACGCCGCGTTTAGCCTCGACACCAGAGCGAAGAAATTGAAATATAAATTTATGTAAATATTTCATCTCCTCGAGTGGGGATCCAACCCACAACCAGTCGTTTTTCCAGTCACACTTCCGCTGCGCGACGACTAGCGTCAATATATAACATTATCAATATAATAACGAATTATGTAAATCTGTTCTAATGACACTCCGTTCTAAACTTAACGCACAATTTTTAAATTTACCAAACTATGTAGGGGTAAAAATGCGCGATAATAATTACATACGCATAATTTGAAAAATATGCATATAAATATCGGAAATTACATGAAATTAGTCAATCATTATTTTTATTAAGCTTTATAATAAGGCATGGCATGCAATCTTCAACGGCGGAACTAAACGACGCACTTTGTTTTGTAACCAGAGAAATGAATTCGTTTCCAGAACTTTTACATTTACAGTCTTACACTGTGCTACTGAGCCACGATGGCCTTAAATATTTGGCATATTTTGACATATTTAAATTTTATAATTTAAAATACCAAACGATTTTTAATACAAAACAATTATTCTTTGATCATTCGAAAACAATTATTGGTTATTAAGCTTTGTTATGACAATGAAGCACTTGTTATTATTAATGTCAAAATTATAATTTCGATCATGATTTATGCGAAAATTATTGTAGATTAAAATGTTGGGCAGCTAATTATTTATATATAAATATTTGGTAGCTTTATCCAGTATACAAAATGGACTACTGTATATACAGGACGATATAAAACAAAGGAAACCTTGTGTTAAGTGCTCCGTTGTACACTTTCCACTCATTTATCGACACCTAGCTTGTTGGGTGGCGGCGGCAAATGCCGCACTTTGTCTTGTTACCAGAACGAGGAAATATAATAATTAATTTCCCAATGTGGGAATCGCACCCACAAACATCACACCAAAAACAGCCACAAACCACAAACAGATTCTGTTGAGACATCCTTCGGGAATATTTCATCTTGGGTTAAAAAGGACTTGGTTCAATTCTTTCCCCAGAAGATACAAGTTTGATAGATACGTTAACCAGTCTTTTAAGGCGTCTTGTATATTGCCAGTATCGCTATCGTCTGTATAACAAGACCAAGTAAATGTAACAAATTGTTAGTGTATTTATATTACTGTATAAATTGTGGCTGTAAAACCGAATAGTTGTGGGTTCGATCCCCACTCGAGGAGATGAAATATTTACTTAAATATATATTTCCATTTCTTCTCTCTGATGTCTAATTCTGCCATTCAACATGCAATGCCTCCAGAATTGGCAGAAAGTGGGAAACGGAGTGTCTTAACACTAGGTTCCCTCTGCCTACCTTGCTGAGGGCGGGATACAGTGCGACGCAGATTTTTTTATTAGTGTATTTGCAGTCTAATACATACGAATTATCCACAATACGGCCATACGAATAACATTAGCACCTAAAACTCACATCTGTCTCCACCTTGTGCACCTGTAGCTCCTCTGGTTTTACACGAGGTCATGGGCGGTGATCAATTACCATCCCGTGACCCATACGCTCGTTTGTCTTTCCTTTTTTTATGAAAAAAGACATAAAAATAAAAATACAAAATTTTAAGCACTTTTTTTATATTTAATCGAAAAAACATTGAAAACAGCTTTGCCTTCAATATTGGCCTGTTAGTATGATAATAATGACTTGTCAGCAGCTTTAGTGCAACTTGTATTTATTTAAGTTACTGTTTCACCACTCCATTGTTTATTGTGAGAGAAAAAATATTTGCTCTAAAGAAAGCTGAATTTCAAAATCTGCGAAATATTTTCACCGACAATTAAAAAATTTCGATTCAGAATAGCTTGCTTTTGCAGATCAAAATACAAGGTTCGTGAAAGATTTTTTGTTTAAGTTTCTTTTTTTTTTTTGTATTCTGTTCTGTTCGTACTAAAGATAAGTTGTTTTTTTAGTTTCACGTTGTATCTCGCATTGATCTCCGTGAGCAGAGGGAATCCAGTGCACCAGATTGTCTGTTATGTACGAACCGCCTAATTTTCGAGACATGGTGTGTTGAGTGACGAAACTTAACGCCGCGCTACGTAAATTTATATAGAGCCACTACATAAATTTATATATATTTCTTTTATTTTTTAAATATATCTGTTGCATTTTACGAGGCAGAGACAACTCAGAGCTATTTATATGTACTTTATGTACTGTGAAATATTGTTCGTAAGTAATATAAAGAATAATAAAAACAATGCTTATTTTCTACATTTCTATATTATTATAACTATATAAAGAATATAAATAATGCTTTCATATTCCTACTAATGGTATTAATGTGAAAATTTATGTTTGTCTGTCATCATGTTTGTTTCACTTACACGCAAAAACAACTAAACAGATTTAAATTAAACTTTATAATAACCTAATATAGCTTATACATCAGAATTTATGCAAATTTATGCTACAGTTTACGTAAACATATTGTGTAGTTTGGCTTTAATATAACCATAAGTTCAAGCGGGCGAAGCCGCGTTAGGGTCGCTAGTATGCTATAATTGTGTTGTCCATGCTAGTACTTAGGCTACGAATACTTTTTTTTTAGCTTCACTCAGTAGATAGTGGGAGCCTAGTGTTAAAACTCTCCTCTCTAAATTTTCCGCCGAATTCTGGAGACATTGCGTGTTGAGTGGCGGAACACAACGCCGCGCTTTGCGAAATGAAATATTAAATATTTCATTTCCTCGAATGGGAATCGAACCCTCAACCTGTCGCGTTTACAGTCACACGCTTGTGCACCTGCGACGTACACATGTTAATTATAATCGAAAATTGTTTTCAATGCAACATAATTATTTGGATTGGTTAAAAACAATTGGTTATTAATTAAATTTATTTCGTATTTGCAATTATTATTTTCATCAAATGTATAAATTGTGGTTTTAAATATTTATTATTTTAAGCAAAAAAAATATATTCACGGTAGAAATTCCGTTGTGTATATCTGTGGAAAGTGATCCTATTTTGATTCTTGTAAAAAAATCTGAAAAAAGTTTTATTTTATAAGCTTTTTTATAACTTGTAAATAAATTTTTAAACTAAGGTATATCTTCACCAGATTGAACTCAATTGTTGTATAAGCGTTTAGTTTGTAAACCAAACGTTTCTACAATAATTGAATTCAAACATAAAAAAATATTGTATACATTGATTGACAAGGCACTGTAGTAGTGTGACGTCATTCTGAATGACACTCAAAATGGTGGGCTAAATTTTTTCAATGCATTCCTACTATATGAATGTCAAATAAAAGTACTTGCTGAGAGTAACTCAAAAAACAATTAAAAATCATACGAGATATAATTCTTGTTTTTAAAGAAAAAAGTCAACTTCACGCATATAGCAACAATGCATATAGGGAACTTAATGTTAAGACACTCCGTTCCCCACCTCGAGTGTCTTAAAGAGAACAGAGTTCCCTCTACCTATCCTGCTATGTGTAAGTACATACACCTTGAAGCTAAAAAATATAGAGAACCATTTTGCCCTATTCTCCTCGGTCAAAAAGAAATAGCTCTTCGTAGTAGTAGAAGTAGCTTATTTTTACGCCTCATATAGCTTACTTTAAAAGAACTTTATACAATACCAGATGCGCTTTTATAAATCTTTCTCTTTCATATCTACTGTAAGTCAGATACAGAATACCTGTAGGCAAGCACAGCTTAGAAGTATCTAACGTGAAGAAATTTTGTTATATAGGTATAGCATCTGACTGTATCCCGCACACAGCAGGGTAGGCAGAAGGAACCCAGTGTTAAGACACTCCATTCCCCACTTTCCGCCGAACTTTGGAGGCATTGCGAATGGAAATGGAAATACAAAATTTAAATAAATATTTCATATCCTCTAGTGGGAATCGAACCCACAACCGTCGCGTTACAATCACACCCTTGTGGTTGTAGACAGAGGGAACCTAGTGTCAAGAAACTCCGTTCCCCACTTTCTGCCGAATTCCGGAGGTATTGCGTGTTGAGTGGCAAAATTCAACGCCGCGCTTAACCTCGACTCCAGAGTGAAGAAAATGGAAATATAAATTTAAGTAAATGTTTCATCTCCTCGAGTGGGGATCGAACCCACAACCAGTCGGTTATCACACCTCGTGCCGCTGCGCCACGACTGGCCTCAAACAAACAACTTTAATATAATTTATATTGCCTCCACTCACAGTTCAGTTAGATATTGTATAATACTGACTCGATGGAAACCTTATAAGCACTCTAACCAATTAAGCTATATGTTCTTGCTGAAGTACAAAAAAGAACTTGTACGCTTCGGTTAAGAATTAAATTCTTTACGCCCAATCGTATTGGCACTGAAATAATTTTAAAGAAAGAAAACCGGCTTTAAAAGTAAACTATACATATAAGACATATGTGATTTACTCATGGATAACATAGTCAGAACTGGACCAAATTAAAATTATCACACGGAAAGTACCAACTTTCAAATATAAAAAGAATAATCAAAATCGGTTCATCCACTTTTGAGGTAATAAACATTAAATAAACAGAAGCTGGCAAAGAGTGTCTTATCACTTTATTACCTCAGAGCCTCGCATGGTACGGCATATAATAAAATTTTATTTTTAATAAAGAGATAAAGAGGCCAGTCGTGGCGCAGCGGCACGAGGTGTGACTGTATAACCGACTGGTTGTGGGTTCGATCCCCACTCGAGGAGATGAAATATTTACTTAAATTTATATTTCTTCGGTCTGGTGTCGAGGTTAAGCGCAACTTTGAGTTCTGCCACTCAACACGCAATGCAGAATTCGGCAGAAAGAGGGAAACGGAGTGTCTTAACACTAGGTTCCCTCTGCCTTACCTGCTGTGTGCGGGATACAGCGTGAAGCTGATTTATTTTTAATCATTTCTAACCCCCTTGCGCTGTAACGTTAATTAGCTTGACAGTATTTTAGTAACATGCAATTTTTTTACTAAGGTAAGATTTTAAGAGAACAATGCACCCGCATTTAGTTCGCAAAGCTCCAATTTATAATGTTGGTAGAATTGTAAATGTGTGTATTTTTCTTAATTTTAACTGTAAACTATTAATTATATGCATTCTAGGAACAATATAAAAAATTAAACATTAAACAATATAAATTTTGCTTGTGAAACAAGGTGTTTACCTTTACTATTTATTCTTGTCTTAGGAATAAGAGAGAGACCATAACCAAATATTTTTCTATAATTTTTTTTCAGATTCACGCAGAGGTAGCCTAGTGTTAGGACACTACTAATTTTCGACAAAATCTCCAGGTATTTTGTGTTGAGTATAGGATGCTTTGTCATGTTACCAAACCGAGTAATTAAAAATATTAAATAATTTATTTGCCCGAGCGAAAATAGACTCCACCAACGCCACGTTTACAGTCGCCTCTTAAATATTAATAATGGAACATATATATTAATTATGGCAAAAATTCTAGACCTTGCGTGATGAGTGGCGGAACTTAACACTGCGCTTTAACTACCATAATATACAAAAGGAAATCAAAATATTTTAAATATAGTCATTCCTACGAGTGAGAATCGCACCTACAATCTTCACGATCACAGTCACACCCTGCCCCTCTGCTCTACGACGGCCTCTTGATAGAATATATCGACTAATATTTATCTGCAATAAAAGGCGCACTTTTTAAAAAAGTAATATAAAAATATATATATTTATAAAGAATAATGCATTATATATATGAAAAAAAATATCTTTTATCCATTATATAAACCTATTTTAGTAAAAATAACTAGGTATTAGTAGTACATAACAGTAAATACCGACAGGGTCATGTGTCACAGGAGAACAAAAAACGCTGGCATTCCGTAAAAGCGAAACTACTGTAATTTAGATGTTAGTCCCTGGATGTATTGTCAGAGTACGTGACCGTTCAGTGAAAGGAAGGACTCAATAATTTTCACCATTTCTAGAATAGTAAAGAATTTAGCAGTATTTATTTTAACTGAATTCAAAAAAGAAAAGGTTATCAAATCGAGTGTTTTTGTGTACGTTTGTTACGCGTTTTTTCCGCCAATAATAAATGGATATTGATCTTTTTTTTTTTTGTGAGGCATTTCTGCCTACTTTTCTTTGTCATTTGATGCCTACTTTTATTTGTCAAACATATTTTCTTTTTTATTTTATTTTTTTTTTGTTTTATTTTCAATTTAAAATATTTTTCTATCTAGGCTTCCTCCATTATTCATCAACTACACCACGCTAGTGACATATTACTGTAAATTGTTGATTTTCTCATTTCCAAGCCAAGGTATATGAAATATAAATGATATGAACGTTGCTATAATACGAGAAAACGAAATAGTCTAAGTAGTTGCAGTTTAATTTGAACTGTATCCTAAATTCACATATACTGTAATTATCCTTAATGATATCCTTGTAACGCTATTGTTTTTCAATAATAGAGTGGATGGTACCACCACTACAGTAAACGTATTAGTGGTTACTATATTCTTTAAATATTACGTTTCACGGTTTTTCCCGCATATAACAGCGTAAGTAGTAGAAAGTGGCAAGACACTCCGTTTCTCTCTTTTCTTTTTTTTTTAGGTTCACGCTGTATCCCGCACACTGCAGGGTAGGCAGAGGGAACCTAGTGTTAAGACACTCCGTTCCCCACTTTCTGCCGTATTCTGGAGGCATTACGTGTTGAGTGGCAGAACTCAACGCCGCGCTTGTCCTCGACACCAGAGCGAAGAAATGGAAATATAAATTTAAGTAAACATTTCATCTCCTCGAGTCACAACCAGTCGGTTTACAGTCACACTTTGTGCCGCTGCGCCACGACTGGCCTCGTAACTGACTGGTCGTTTCTTTTTTCATAATATACAAAATATCAGTATTTTGAGGTCAGTAATAGGCGCAGATGTGCAAGAGAGCGACTATAAACGCGACAGGTTGTTGGTTCAATTAACATTTTTATACGTTCTGGTATTGTGGCGAAGCGCGGCATTGAGCAAAGTGTCTTAACACTAGATTCCATTTGGCTACTCTGCTACATGCAGAATACTGCGTGAAGCTGAAAAGAAAAAGAAAAATTATAATTGCCCTCACCGTCCTCTGGCCTATACAAAGCTTAACTTAATATCTAAACAAACGTATTATAAACAACAAACTTGTGATTTGTAAACACGTTTAATTAAAACAGGCGGTGAAATTTAGCTTCTGATTTAATTTCCACGACTTTGACTACTCGAGCTTGAGATTGAGGCAACATTGGGTTATGAAATCTATATATCTTATTACCTAGGATAATACTGTTTGTATTTTGAATGTCTTGTTTTGTAGTTTTCTTTATAATATGTATGTAATATACATACATACATACATATATAATAGTTTAATAGTTTTGAATTGTACGTACGCATATTCCGCACATTCCGCAGTGTAAGTGTCAAGACACTCTGGTCTCCATTTTCAGCCCAAAATCTAAGCATTGTGTTGTGAGCTGCAGTACTGAAACAACGCTTTCGATTTCCAGAGTGTTTAAATAAAAATAACTTAAAAAATATATATTTCCCCTTATGGGAATCGAATCGACAACCATCGCGAAACTGCACAATGACAGTGTGGGTTGTGGAGTTAAATTCTCATTTAAGAAAACAAATATATTTATAACTTAAGGATTTTTTCCACTTTCCACTACGTTTATTATGTTATTTATTATAACGTAATATAATAACAGAATTTATTGTGGTGCAGTGGCACAGCATCTGTTGTGGGTTTGATTTCCACTTGGAGATATAAATAAAAATTTTAAAAAAAGTTGCCAGTCGTGGCACAGGGCACAAAGTATGATTGTAAAACCGACTGGTTGTGGGTTCAATCCCCACTCGAGGAGATGAAATATTTACTTAAATTTATATTTCCATTTCTTCGCTCTAGTGTCGAGGACAAGCGCGGCGTTGAGTTCTGCCACTCAACACGCAATGCCTCCAGAATTCGGCAGAAAGTGGGGAACGGAGTGTCTTAACACTAGGTTCCCTCTGCCTACTCTGCAGTGTAAATAAAAAAAATGAATGTAAATAAAATTCAAGTTGGAGTGTTTTAGCTCCTTTCTCTTGGCCTACTATGTCATATGCGGGATAAAACGTGTAGTTTCAAATGAAGGCATAATAATATAAGGGCATTCATAAAATTTTACTGTATTCTCATAAAAGATTCTTAAAATCCAAATGAAAACGTATTTAGTCTAATTTCATTTATAATATTGAAATAGAATTTAAAAAGTATGTTTAAGTGAATTAAATAAACTCAGTTACTGAAGGTTAAATCTTGTCTTGAATTTAAAAAAGCAATTGCTTTAAGAAAAAAGTTTTTTTCTAAAAAGAATTTAGTTAGTCAACTTGGTGGACTTGACTTTTCTTATTTTATTGTAAACACGATGGTTATGGGTTCAAAACCCTATAGAAAAAATAATTATAAAAAAAATATATAAATATTAAAACTTTCCTATTACTGCTAGTAAGTGATTGAAAGGCCTTATTTTACCAGGTTCCTCAGTAGCATTCGAGGTTCTCGTAATATCTTGGCACCTTTACATCGGTCAATGGTGGTCGAGGAGGAGCATCATGTGGTTTTAGTGTATATTATCTCAGTGACAATACGATTGGGTGGCAAAGAATATTTTTTTTTGCCGTAGCATCCTTTTTCGTACTTCGGTAAGAACATATGGCTTAATTGGTTTGTGTGCTTGAACAGTTTCCGTTGAGTCAGTATACAGGCAATATAAGTAATATTAACGTGTATAATTTTTTCAGTTTTTCCTTTTATTCCACATATAAGGATATGTAGGTATTTGTTAAGAAAACGTATAAAAAAATAAAATTGTTTGAAACATGAACGTATGGCTTAGTTGTCAGAGCGCTTTGACGGTACCCAACACGCGCGGGTTCAAATACCGCTAAGTTAAAAGTTTAATACGTTTTCTTTCTCTAAATGTTGTGTTTCCCGTTGGATTGTTGGATTCGAACCCACAATCATCGCGTTTACAGTAATTAATAAAAAGTAGATAGAGGCCATTCGTGGCTGGGGCACAAAGTGTGACTGTAAAATCGACTGGTAGTGAGTTCGATCCCCACTCGAGAAAATGAAATATTTGTTTTATATTTATATTTTCATTTCTTCGCTCTGGTGTCGAGGCAAAGCGCGGCGGTGAGCTCGCGAGCGAGCGCAACACACAATGCCTCCAGAACTGCGCGGAAAGTGGGGAACAGAATGTCTTAACACAAAGGTTCCCTCTGCCTACACTGCTGCATGCGGATTATAGCGTGAAGCAGAAAAAAAAAATAGATAGATTTAATAAAAAAAATTGTAATACAAGTATAGCACTTATATTACATTTTTTTTTTCAACTTAGATAATTCTAAGCTATGTTGTTTGCCTACACGCATTCTGCATCTGACTTGCAGTATAAAAGAGAATGATTTATAAAGGCGCATCTGGTATTATATAATGTTCTAAAGTATGAGGCGTAAAAATAAGTTACTTATATAATACTACGGATATCTGCGTCTTTCTTGACCGAGAAGAACAGAGCAAAGTTTACTAGTTTCAATTTTTTTTTAGCTTCACGCTCTATCCTCCACATAGCAGGGTAGGTAGATGGAACCTGGGAACCTTATGTTAAGGCACTCCTTTCTCTTATGGGAAAGGTGTCTTAATAAATCGTTTCCCGCGTTCAGCTAGTCGATCACTGAGATTCCACCCGAACAAACTTACATAGATATATTATTACACATAACCCGCTCTAGTCCCCATTGGGGCGGTGTACTCGTAAAAAGATTTCCTTAAAAAAAATCTTAGAGAGCGAAACCAGCACTCAAAACGCAATTCCTCTTGAATTGAATTTGTCAGAAAGTGTGTGTCTTAATGGGAATAGAGTGTTTACACAAGAGGTTCCCAGGTTCCTTTTGCTATGTGCGGGATACAGCAAGAAGCTAAAGAAAATATATCTATCAAATTTACTTCACTATACGCTACAGAGATACGTTGCTGAGAAAAAAGCATTTTCACAGTATTCGAACCCACATCTATCTACTCAGTCGAGTACATTCCAATAAATCGGTATAAAAAAATAAAGTACTTTCACTTTTTTCTCTTAGCAGTGTATGCTTGTAACTTAGTGTAAAGGTACAGTGTAGACATACCGAGACGGAATTTAGTAGAATTCAATACCACGCCTCATCGACGAAAGCGCTTTCGCTTATAATCACTACTCCGATAAAGAATCGAACCCACAACAATCCTCTTTACTGTCCTACTGCGCCACATTAAAATTGCTATAATTCTAAAGTACCTGCTTATATATTATTAGGGTTCCATATACAAAAATAATATCATAAATAAAAAAAATCGATCCGTAAAAAGAGACCTTATTTTTTAACTCCGCTGTCCGTCCGTCACCAAGCTGTATCTCATGTACCGTGATAGTTATAGATGATTGAAAATTTCACAGATAATGAATGCATAACAACAAATACTAAAAAATAGAATAAATAAATATTATATAGCAGAGTAAAAAACACAATACAAATTAAATAAAATTAAATATTTATATGGGAATATAATAAGAGTGACTTTTTTACTCATTTTTTATAGAAAATTAAAGTGAGGCCAGTCGTGGCGCAGCGGCACGAGGTGTGACTGTAAAACCGACTGGTTGTGTGTTCGATCCCCACTCGAGGAGATGAAATATTTATATTTTCTTAAATTTATATTTTCATTTCTTCGCTCTGGTGTCGAGGTTAAGCGCGGCGTTGAATTCTGCTACTCAACACGCAATGCCTCTAGAATTCGACAGAAAATGGGGAACGGAGTGTCTTAACACTAGGTTCCCCCTGGCTACACTGCTGTGTGCGGGATACAGCGTGAAGCTGATTTTTATAGAAAACGGATCCCTCCGACTGCGAGTCCTACACTGACTCACCGGTTTCAATTGTATCAAGAATATTTGCCTTTTTATTAGATTCTTATGGAAATGAGTTAAATTAAAGCTTCCAGCTCTATATTAGCGTAGTTTTCAAATTCACTCGTTTTCATTTATATTAAAATTAGCACGTGAATGAACATTTTATTTTTTTAATTATTTAAAGCCATAACGGTTTAGTAGTGTAGTAAGTGCCTGGCAGTAAGAGTAGTTGGTGCTTCGATATTCACTTGTAGGTTAGTTATATATTTTTTTTATTTTTTGCTTAGGTATTTTTAAAATTACGGTACAAGGTTTTGCCATACAAATTTTACATACGAACCAAAAGTAGGCGAAAAAAATTAGTTTTGCCTACCTACCGACATGCATCAGGAAATATTTAAAAAATATAAGCATTTTTTCTTGAATATGTACCTCACATAACTTACGCTTGTTTAATTAGGTATGTAATTTTTTTTGAAATAGGAGGAAATACATATATTATATCTTTTTGATTACCTTTACACTGTATTCCGCGACGTTGACAGAGGGAACTTAGGAGCTTAGGGCTAAGACACTTCCCTCCCCCCTTTCCTTGAGGCATTACGTATTGAGTGGCAGAACTCAACTCCGCGCTTTGCTTCGTTACCAGATCGAGAAAAAGAAAATATTAAATATTTCATTTCCTCGAGAGGGAATCGAAGCCACAACCTGTCGCATGTACATATGTGCCCCTATAACACGATTGGCCTCAAATCTCACATTAGATACGGCTTGGAGCAAGCAAGGTGCATCTCAGAGAAGGCAATTAATATTGCACCAATTAATCAAGAGTTTAGTTAGCAGTGACAGCCAAGTTTGTGTTGAGTCAGACTAACTTAATTTTGGTATTTCAAAGGTGTTGTGATGTAGATTGACTACAAAGGAGTTAACGAATTCAATTTACGTTTGTACATTATATAACAATGTTGTATATTCATATATTGACCGTCGTGACGCAGGAGCACAAAAGTGGGACTGTAAACGCAACGGCTTTAGGTTCAATTTCCAATCGAGGGTATGAAATATTTCAACAATATATAACACTAGGTTTCCTCTGCTTATTCTGATGTGTGTGGTACAATTAATTTTAATTCATACATTTTGTTGGTAATCTATACTTACTATGTATACTTAGGGCCAGTTTTACTGATACTGAATAGAGTTTCATATAGTAATCTAATAATTAATGCTATTTATTTATATATACTCTATTGTACACCACAAATTGAAAGTAAACAAAGTCACAACTTACCTCTAATAAATACACATAACATTGTGTGAAGCATAAAAGGCGGTCTTATCGCTAATTAGCGATTTCTTCCAGACAACCTTGAGGTTAGGAGATATAAAATTAAAAATATATAGTGGGTGGTGTAAATAAACATTCATACTTAAATAATATTTTATCCTAATACATAAACTTAATACACAAATATTTATATTACAGTACAATATATAAGGTAATATAATATACTAATACATAATTCTATATAATATATATTGATGTCATATAATTACAAATTTAATAAGTAAATGGAAAAAGTAAATCTATACTAATATATTAAAGCGGAAGAGTTTGTTTGTTTGTTTAAACGCTAAGATCTCTGGATCTACTGGTCGGATTTACTTTGTTTTTGTTTTGTATGAAAACTGGATTCTTCAGAAGTGCTATAGGCTATATAACATAACATTACACATATATTCTAAATATATTAAAATACTTTCTAATTTGACATGCAATTTATTCTGCCATGTTAATAACAACCGACCGTTGCTAAGCAATGATTTGCAAAATTTGTTGTTTTAAGAAAACGTCACCCAAAATGAACTTGCTTGCTTGATATTCATCCTTATGAACATAAATATAATAGTCACTTTTAGCATTTCATCTAGATTGGAATTATAGTTTACTGAATAACATTCTAATAAATAATTAAGGAGGTGTCACTGATTCGTAATGACCTACCCTTAGGGCGGCATAGTATGATCGACGCGAACGGGCAGAAATTTTCATACATTTACGAAATATGTAATTATTTGCTGTGTATAATTAATTGAAACTACACTTTGGTTCTCTTCTACTTTTTTTGGCGTGGTGTAAAGTTTGATCCTGCGCGACATTGCCCGCTACTTTTAATTAATGTTTATCTATACTATTGAAAATCGAAATCGAAATTGCATTTATATCGAAACACATTTATATTGAAAATTTACGATCGAAAGTTATTTCATCATCAAGGAAATTTAATAAATATAATTTTCGGCTTTTATCTATAGTAATATAATAAAGTCTTCCAACAAACGTAATGTAATATTATGGTGTACGTATAAGTTAGCCTTAAATAACGAAATAACTATAATAATGAACGCCATCGAATTGCTTTAAGCGCGTGCGCTGCAAATATAGTAAAATATATATCAGTACATTGTATGGAAGAAATGTTCTATTTTATTAGTTCTAAAAAAATACGTGATGCGGTATATCTATCTCTTATAAATAAGTCACAATAAGATATTTTGTGATAAAAAAATAATTGAAAATTGCAAGGTGATATTTCAACGTTTTTTATTTGATAAAGATATTGAAACTTACGAGCGAAAGTCATTCCATCATCAAGGATTTTTTATGAAGAAATGCTTTGTCTTTTGTAGCATGTAATTTGAATGTATCTATACTTTTTGAGAAAATATAAATTTTAGATAATTTAACGCTCCGTTTACGGCCGTATGGGCATGAGTCCAGCGGGGGGCGCCCTTGCCCCCGATTTCGTCCTCGCAAACAGCCATTTTAGTGCTTGAAGTTTCTCAAAATTATTGAATGTATAAATTATATTAATGAAAATGTAGGATAATAAAACAATTATAAGTGGTATGCGAGCGAAGCCGCGAATGGGCCGCTAGTGTCTTCATAAAGAACAGGTCTTAAAATAATATTCTTTCACAGATTTTTTAAAAATAAACTAAAGATAAAGATTTGGAACGTCTAATACGTGCTATCTTACAGATGATAATACAATATAACTGTTTCTTATATTTTTAATAAAAAAAACTCAATAATGAACGATAATAGTAGAAAACAATACGACTTGTTACTCGATTACCGTGTCAAATGTGTATACACTAGATACTGCTATTTTAAATATTTTTAAAATGTTAGTCCACACTTAGGAGAGAAAATACTTATTTAGAAAACGTATAAAAATTTGAACGTAGCGTAGTAGGCGCGGGTTCGAGTCCCGCTACGTTCAAATTTTTATACGTTTTCTAAATAAATATAGATACTGCTATTCGAGACCTGTGAAATCAAAAATTATAGCTTTTCTATAAGGATAAGGATAATCCTACCCGGGATTTAATTAGCTGGTGGTGAAACTGGCCTTTAATATTATAAAGCTAAAGGTTTTATTTAGTTAAACACGGCTGTTTTTATGCATCAGACATCCAAAATAAATCAACTAACCTTTATTAAATATCTCATCTTAATAGTACATAGCAGGGTATACAGTGATAAGAGTAAAATATTCTGTTACCCACTTTTGGCAAAATTTTTAAGATATCTAATGAACATTTTTAAACGAATAAACGCGGAACTCAATGCTGTTTTTTTTACCAGCGTAAAAACTAAGCTGACATAATCGTTATCGTCGCAAAATTACATAATCGTTTTCCCGGGCATCAAACCCACAACTATCACTTTTTACAATCACCCTTACTCATATAATTTAAATAAAAAATTGTATTACAGGACAGACGAATATTCTAACAAGCTGTCTATCTCTATAACTTTACGTTGTTCGGACATAAGTACTGAAAACGTGTGTAGCTGACGTTGACAAGGCACCACTCAGCGTGGATAGGGGATTGTACAAAGGTAATGATAATATTTAGTTATGACCAATATTTTGGTTTTGATATATTTTTTTAGATTCGCGCTGTATTTCACTTAGCAAGATAGGCATAGGGAACCTAGGAACCTAGTGTGAAGATACTTCGTTCTCTTTTAAGACACATCCGTTCACCACTTTGTAACGATCCATACCAGAACTAAATTATGTTGGTAAATAATATAATTAGTTTAAAAAAAAAACATTTATAAAAAAATATTATAAATATAATTTATAATATTATTTAATTATAGCTTAAGATAAATACAATCTTATAAATAATAGTTTAGTTCAGTTATTTAATTACGCGTTCCGTTCACAAGTAATATTGAAGTGACGTAATATACCGTAGGTAAAATACTCAGATATAAAATATATTTATTAAAAATAATTTAATAATTATAATGAAACGCTATGTATTATAATTTAAAATAAATAATAACATAATTAATATTTTAATTATTGTAAAATATCATGTTGGCCGAATAAGCTACTGTCCACGTCAAAGTCAAGGAAAGAGAAAAGAAGGTAAAAAGAAAGGGAAGGGAGATGGCGGACGCGTCTGAGGAAGGATGCATGTTTTAAATGTTTAGAGAAGTTTTAATTTATAATTAACATATATCTAGTTATATTTAATGTATATAAAAAGCATGTGAGATTGTGTTTTCAATTGTGATATAAGTATTTGAGGTTGCTAAGATAAGTTATAAGTGCTTTCACTATTTACGATTGTTTGTATTGAAATACTTCGTCGGTAAGTTTTTAATACATTATTATTAAAATAAAGAAGAGTGATATTAATGCATATAATGCCGTCAATATCCAGCGATAAATATTATTTATATAGTAAATGGAAATAAATACATGAAGATGTTTTTATGAGGTATATAAAATTACAATTATATTAATGTACGCAGAATGCCTGCCGCCATCTTCGTTAGATGCGTGTATGGGAATTGTGAAATGAAAGTTAAATAGGTTTGGTGAATTATAATAGCTTATAAATGTAATTTCTATATATATTAATAAATATTTAACATGTTACTATGGAAGGAAATATACATATAATAGTATAATTTATAATATGAAATAAAACTATTATATCAAAATATATATTTACAATTTATAAATATTATATAAATATCAGTCTGTTTAATGTCCTACGATAAAAGTAATCTTTCAATATGTTTTATATATTACTTTAATTAAATATACTAGACATTAGACATTAACCAAATATTAATTATTTACGATTTATACGACTGTTAGAGTTCATTGACCCTTGTTTTAGTATATATTATATAAATATCATATAAATATGAGTCTGTTTAATGTCCTACGATAAAGTAATCTTTCAATATGTTTTATATATTACTTTAATTAAATATACTAGACATTAGACATTAACCAAATATTAATTATTTACGATTTATACGACTGTTAGAGTTCATTGACCCTTGTTTTAGTATATATTATATAAATATCATATAAATATGAGTCTGTTTAATGTCCTACGATAAAGTAATCTTTCAATATGTTTTATATATTACTTTAATTAAATATACTAGACATTAGACATTAACCAAATATTAATTATTTACGATTTATACGACTGTTAGAGTTCATTGACCCTTGTTTTAGTATATATTATATAAATATCATATAAATATGAGTCTGTTTAATGTCCTACAATAAAAGTAATCTTTCAATATTTTTTATATATTACTTTAATTAAATACAATAGACATTAGACATTAACCAAATATTAATTATTTACGATTTATACGACTGTTAGAGTTCACTGACCCTTGTTTTAGTATTAACTAATATTATAGTCAGAACCGACTGCTGCTTGGCTTCGTTGGTACTAATGTGCTTGGCTAAGTGAATTGCCGTGGCATTTAATTTTATATATATTATATTTAGATAGTTTCGCGGTGCCTTGTGGTGCGTCAACGTTAACACTTGGTGTATGATGGATAGGTGTGCGATGCTATTTTATGTCCTGGAGCTCTGGTGTATGTAGTAGTGTCCGCCCGTCGCATACGGGTGCGCGATGCTATTTTATGTCCTGGAACTCTGGTGTATGTAGTAGTGTCCGCCCGTCGCATACGGGTGCGCGATGCTATTTTATGTCCTGGAACTCTGGTGTATGTAGTAGTGTCCGCCCGTCGCATACGGGTGCGCGATGCTATTTTATGTCCTGGAACTCTGGTGTATGTAGTAGTGTCCGCCCGTCGCATACGGGTGCGCGATGCTATTTTATGTCCTGGAACTCTGGGGTATGTAGTAGTGTCCGCTTGTTTGTCTAACACTTGGTTTTATCGTAGATAATATAATGCGTCAATCGACTGATGTCGACGACATACTTATAATATATAGCCGGGCGTCACTGGTGCTGGCATATTTGGTAAGAGCGAATTGCTTTAGTAGTGTTGGATTCTGCTGCTGAGTTTCTTCCGCCAGTTCTTCTCAGCACTGAGGTTCTTTACTGAACTGGTAGTAGAATCATGTCTACTTGGAGTCGCTGGCTGTCCTAGCGATAACTGAGTATTTTCAATTAATGATTTCTATATTACATTCCCACAACTCTGAGTCTAGTGTCAGTTCAGACAAACAGCTGCAGGGTGTGTGCTGTGCGTGTTATTCTACGACGGTTCTGTTTAAAAGAGGCGTTACAATAACAGTGAATATAAATTATATTAATATTGAAACTAGGGCACGAATATAATAAGAGCACGAAGGTAATAATTATAATACGAATTATACTATATTAACGAATTCATACGGAAATAAGAAACATTAAACACGTCACATTATACGTACAGAATTCAATATTATTAAGATACGATTAGTAAATATATAGTTATAAGAAATATACACGAAAGTTAAATGGGTATATTAATGTAATGCCCTCTAGTTACTTTCTACTTGAAGTGGATTCACATGATCGGCCGCCTAGCGGTAGTGAGTTCGATCTGATATGTGAAGCAGAGAGTTATATGTTATATAATTATGGCTACGGCCTACATATAATAATCTGAACTCCATTGCAAGTATGTATATTAGACTTCGGTCTTTGCATCAGAATAATTATAATATGAAATATATAAATGGGTGTATTAATGTAATGCCCTCTAAAGAAACAAACTGAAGTGGATTCACATAATCGGCCGCCTAGCGGTAGGGAGTTCGATCTGATATGTGAAGCAGAGAGTTATATGTTATATAATTATGGCTACGGCCTACATATAATAATCTCAATTCCATTGCAAGTATGTATATTAGACTTCGGTCTTTGCATCAGAATAATTGACCTTTCGCTTTTGCGATTATGGTTTTCCATTATAAGAATCACAAATATTAACTATTCCGATCCGTCCGGAGGGTTCAGAGCCGAACGGCCGGAATCCACGGTAAGTGGCGGGTGCGGGGCCACTCACTATCCCCCCTTAGTTATAACCATCAGTAATGACTGGGTGTGACAGAGAGGAGGATAGGACGTCTACGATATTCTTTAGAAATATCACGAGAGAATGAAACGGACAGACAATGACATTTTATTTATCATAATATCATTTATTTGTATTTTATGCCTACTATACTGTACATTTAATATTTATATTGTTACCTCTGAATCTCTAAAAGATCTTGGATTACTTACGATCACTACGAAAGAGTTCTAACTATATTAGACGTATCACGAGCCATACTAAAATATTAAAATTATTATTTAAATATTTTATTGAGTGTAGGGTGGGATGTCAGTTACAACTTTCCGCCGAATTCTCAAGACATTGCGCGTAGATTAAATATTTCATTCGTCCGAATGGGGATCGAACCCACAACCAGTCGCATTTACATTAAAAATGGAAAGTAGGGAATGGATGTGTTTTTAATAGAGAGTGGAATATCTTCACACTAGTTCCCCAGGTTCCCTCTACCTACCTTGCTATGTGCGGGTCACTTATTTTTTTGTCTTTATAAAAAAGAAATTCCAGATAATCAACCTGCAATATTAGATTTCAAGGGTAAAGGACAAACTTGTATTTCCAAGTTTGTACCATAACAAAGTTGAATAAATTACAAAAGTAATTAGATACATAGATATATTTGTACAGCGTTGAAATTTATTCTGAAGTTAATACAAGTTTATAGTATAATAGTAAAATGTGAGGTACTTACTACTCACATACTAGAAACTAACAAGGAACTTGATGTCACAGACATCCTTCTTCCCATTCTGAAAATATTATAACCTGGACTTTCATTATTATAATGTAGAATTATTTTACGCCTTTTTATAGCTTCATGGCAGGGCAGGCAGAGGAAATTTTGTGTCACGACGCTGCGTTCCTACTTTCCACCCAGTATTCAAGACGGTTGAGTGGCGGAACTCAACGCCGCGCTTTACCAGAACGATGAAATGAAAGTACATCCTTGCTCCGAGTAGGATTCGGAGGAATGGGACCCATGGGTCAGACGTTGTGCCGCTACACCATGACGGCTTCTATTATATAGCAAATACTGTAAATGTACAGTTATAAGTTAAAGTGTACTACAAATATAATTAAACCCAATTAAGTGTGAGGAACTGAGGTCAGGCGCAGAGGCACAAAGTGTGACTGCAAAATCGACTGGTTGTGGGGTCGATCCCCACACGATGAAGTAATTATTTATTTAATTTTTTAATTTCTTTTCTTCTTACTAGGTTCCCTCTGCCTACCCTGCTGTGTGCGGGATACAGCGTGAAGCTAGTTTAAGTGTGAAATAATTGCCAGCATTCTATATTGCCAATTAATAATTCTAAGAGCAGAAGGTAGCAGAAATTTGTAAAAATCTCCCTATAGAGATGTTAACACTTTGTAAATAGCTTGCTAAGAAAATATGGCTTAGTAGTCAGAGCACTTGAACGACTTCCAATAGTCGCGGGTTCAAATTCAGCTATGCTCAAATTTTTTGACGTTTACTACAAACGAAATTTTCCTTACGAAGTGTAATAAAATACCTTATAAAATGTTGGTAATATCGAACTCACAACCACATCACTATTGTATACTTAGTACGTCTGGTTTACATAGTAATGTGAACTTTTCACCATACTCTCTCTATATTAAAGTATGATTAACAGACGTATTAAGCTCTCAAAACGTAGCTTTTGTAGTTGACGCGTCACGTTGATTTACTAAAACTGGATATTAATATTAATAATTACGTATAGATTTTGATTGAAATACTACTTTATACTAAATTAATATGTTATTTGACGGAGACAGGTCGCGGCGCAGGAGTACAAACGTGTGACTGTAAACGCGAAAAGTTGTAGGTTCGATTCCCACTCGAGAAATTTTAATTATTTACTATTTGCATTCCCTGGCTCTGATAAAGAGGCAAAGCGCGACCTTGAGCTTCGCCACTCAATACTCATTGCCTCCGAAATTTGGGAGAAAGACAGGAACGCTAGTGTCTTAATGTGAACGGAGTGTCTTAACACTAGATTCCCAGATTCTCGCTGCCTGTCCTTCTATGTTCGGAAAACAGCATGAATCTAAATTCAAAAATTCTAAGTTATCAAAGTCTACGCCAACAAAGTTGCGGGCGATGACTAGTGCTGCTTTATAAATCAACTTACATATATAGAGAATCTTTTTAAATTTATATTTTTTAGATTAACTCAACGCCGCATTTTATTCTTATCAAAGCCGGAAAAATAATAGAAACACGATTCTTTTTCCTAGTGGGGATCGAATCCACAATCATCGCGTAAGTAAGCACCGAAAACAGAGGTTTTTTTACTTCGGTTTTTCACCTGTAACCCGCACATAGCAGGATAGACCTGCAGGGGGATCTTGGGAACCTAATGTTAAGACACTTTGATCCCATTAAGACACTAGCGATTGGACTACATAACTTTAAGGTGTCATAGTAAATTTAATAAAAGCGATAGAATAAAACTATTGCTTTATTATTTATTCCTTTCTTGATGAAGAGTCGATACAATATTTATTTCAATATAAAAAGGAAGAGCAGTTTTGGCAATATAGTGATAAAACAATTTTAGAACCATTCGCACCACGGTTGCTTTAACAATACTAAGGGTAACATTTATACTAAGGGTCCAATGAAACTGAACTGAAATGGAAACCTAATTAATACATAACATTTTACTCAACTTTTTGTTCGTAGGAATATTATTATTATCTAATTATTACAACTTTTTAACAAAATATAAATATTATTTAGTATTATTTTAATATATAAAAAAGTATATAGACTTTTAACAACAATAGATAAAGAAGTCTCTAACTGAGGTTCATTATTCTCATTTGGTTCTTCATTAGTTGTTATCAACTCATAGTCAGCGATCACGTCTTTGTTTAACGTGCATGTACTAGATATCCGTGTTTAAAAGGCCATTTTTGTAGTAGTACCCATAGATGCAGATCGTGGATAGCCTTTTCCGAACAGCATAGACGTTTGGAATGTTGTTAAAACTCGGCTAGGGTTCTGGCACAGCCATTTTTCAGTTTTATCTATAATATTATAGAGACTTAAAAGCTACTTTCGTCCCATTCATAATAAGATTTTTTTCCTACTTTCTGATATCATTCTGGAAAGAATAAGAAGAAAGCAATTAAGTCCGTATATTAAAAGTTTTTTTCATTGGACCAGTCCATTTATAGATTAATTATGGTGGACCAATCATGAGCAACTAGAATAAAACTAATCAATAAAAAATATTTTTTACTAATCATAAATATTGCAATACTAACAAATATTGTCCGGTTTTTATTTCGCACGACGATACGTAACGTGTGGCTCGACGATATTAAGGTTTGATAATCACACATCGGGTTCAAAATCGATGCCTATAAATCTATTCGACATATTCTAAGTTCCTTAATTTTTGAAATACTTGGATAGTAGTACAAATGAAAATATAATTGTAAATATATATTTCGTTTCCTCCAAATTTTACAAATCCACTGGTTGTGGGTTCGATTCCCACACACACACAAACACACAAAGTGTCTGTCTGAACAGTGTGCCTCTGAACACAGCGCTAATAATAAAATAGAAGGAAATGAAAATATTAAATATTTCATTCCCCGAGTGGGATACGAACCTACAACCGCCGCGTTTTTATTCACATGCCAGTGCCTCTCGTTAATATTAAATATCTAGCGATATTCGATAGGTTGAATAGATTTTCCGTTTTTAATACAATAGATAAAATAAATAAAGAAAGAGTTTAAAAATTAAAACCCGACTACTAAAACTGTACAAAACAAGAAAATATTCACCGTTGAAATGATTTTGTATAAACTATAAAAAATTTACCGAATATTAAATAAACTATATATATAAAGAGGCCAGTGGTGGCGCAGCGGCACGAGGTGTGACTGTAAAACCGACTGGTTGTGGGTTCGATCCCCACTCGAGGAGATGAAATATTTACTTAAATTTATATTTCCATTTCTTTACCCTGCTGTCGAGGTTAAGCGCGGCGTTGAGTTCTGCCACTCAACATGCAACGCCTCCAGAATTCGGCAGAAAGTGGAGAACGGAGTGTCTTAACACTAGGTTCGCTCTGCCTACACAGCTGTGTGCGGGATACAGCGTGAAGCTGATTAAATAAACAACTTACACGTAATAAGCTTTTTAATTTTAATTAAGCTAAGAAAGCTCATTCATATGAAGCCACACAAGTGGCTTCTTACGGCGCCATATTTGTTTAATTATGATAACTATTTTAGAACAGGTGAACATCTATATCCACATACATACATATATACACACAGGTCAAAATCATAACCCACCTATTTGCTTCGCCGTAGTCGGGTAAAAAAGGAAAAATGAACGTGCATGTTAAAAAAATAACAAAAATATGTTCAAACGTGGAAAAAAAGATTTTCCAAATCTCGATTACTTTGTATGTATATATCAGATATATACTCGAAGTATTGTACAAACATGGCAGGAATGCTTTATTTTTCAGCGGTCTTTTTTCAATGGACTTTTATAGAATATTATAATTGATATATATTCTATACATTAATTTTAATTTTATTGGACACCAATTGTAGAAAAGGATAAAGAGAACTTTGAGGCCGTCGTGGCTCATAGGCACAAAAGTGTGACTCTAATGCGACGGTAGGGGGTTGGATCTTGGGAGAATGAATTATCATTTATTAAAATTTTCAGTTCTTCTCTCAACACGCAATGACTTGAAAAATTCGGCGGAGAGTGGGGAATAGAGTACCTGAACACTAGGTTCCCTCTGCTTATCCTGCTATATGCGGGATACAGCGTGAAGCTGATTTTTTATTTTCCGCCCCATTTTCAAGAGGTTATGTGTTGAGTGGCGGAACTCAACGGCGCGCTTTATCTACCAGAGCGGGAAAATAATTATACTTTAATTATATTTACTCCCCTAAATGGGAATCAAACCTACAACCGTCACACTTACAGTCAGAAGCTGTGCCACTGCACCACATCGGCATCTTATTAATGTTCTCTCTTACAATATCAGGTGAAAAGTCGCTAACTACCTTCTAAATATTTGCTAAAATAGGGCTGTTTTTATGCAAGGCATCGCTCCTACCCTCACTTTTACGTTTTTCGACGAAATTTACGGAATCGGTCAGGCGACCTTTTCAATATATTTTCAATGGAAATGAAAATAAAATGAATGCGAGTTTTCCAATTTTTCACGGTACGAGAGTGTTTTTTACCGAAATTTTGGTTAAATGTACATTTTTTTTATTTACTTTACTTATATATACGTACTTAGGTAAAAATTCTTTCTATATTGTTTTGTTGAATTCTTGTTAGGCATTGTTTTAGTGTATGAATTATTTGATTTATAGAGAGTTTTTACTAATAAATTAATATTTATTTTTCAAATAAATGGATTTGATTGTAAAAAAATTTTGCAAATAATTTCTTAATCATTGATCATTTTTATGGCACTCGATTTTTGATAAATGAGGGAGAGGAAGGAAATAAACATATAGGATCGAGTGGGAATCGAACCAACAACCGTTGCACTTACAGTCACAGGCAGTGCCACGTCGTCACGATCAACATATTTTTTAGATAGTAAACATTTGAAGAGAAATCCTTTCTTCCTTTCATTATTTAAAACGAAATTTCCTATTATCTTTATTTCTAAATAAATCGAAACACTCTTCAAAAGTTAATACAAATTTCACCCTACTTATCTAATTTACGTTTAGGGATTGAATTTTAAGTATCCCTTTTTAAGGAACCCATTAAATATAAAAATGACATTTAAAATTTCAATTTCCTAATATTTTTCAGACGCCATTACGGCGAAGGGGCGTGGCTGACTGCACGCAATGGTTATGGGTACAATTTAAAACGAGGGGAAGTATTTACATAATATTTTGTATATTAATATTTATTATTGAGGCCGCTCGTGGCGCAGCGGCACGAGGTGTGACTGTAAAACCGACTGGTTGTGGACACCCGTGTGGAACCACTCGAGGACATGAAATATTTACTTAAATTTATATTTCCATTTCTTCGCTCTGGTGTCGAGGTTAAGTGCGGCGTTGAGTTCTGCTACTCAACAAGCAATGCCTCCAGAGTTCGGCAGAAAGTGAGGAACGGGAGTGTCTTAACACTAGATTCCCTCTACCTACCCTGCTGTGTGCGGGATACAGCGTGAAGCTGATTTAATTTTCTTTATATTTATTATAATATGCCTTCGTGACTCATTGGGAATATCTGGTTGTAATCGCGACAGTTGCGGAATCGGTCCTAACTGGGAAATAATTAAGTATATTGTAGACGTAAACGTAGAGTTACGCGAGGCATTGAGTGCCACTCATCATGTAATATTTCCAAAATTTGGCAGTGCGTGGGGAACGAAATATTTACTTAACACAAGGTTCCCTTTATCTAACCCTGCTAAGCAGAACAGTGTAAAACAAAAAGAAAAAAAAACAATATATTCTCGGGCTTTATTAAAGTAAGTACATACAACAAAGATGTCACTAAATTAGGCAAAAAAGGGTAAAGCTTCTTAGCACTAATTTTTCTCTTTCTATTCTGATATATGATGAAAATTCGTGAAGTTATGTTTTAAGCTTCACACTGTATCCCACACATTAGTTAAGGCAAGCAGTAAGCAAGCTGTAAGCAGGAGGAATCTAGCCACTTCCGTTTCGTACTTCCCACCGGATTCTGGAGGCATTGGGTATTGAGTGGCGGAACTCAATGCCGCGCTTTGCCTTAAAAAAAAGTAAAAAAAATCCATTCTCCCGAGTGAGAATGAAACCTTCTACCGTCACAAGTTCACGTTTACAGTCACATGCTTCCACTGTGCCACGACGACCTTGAATATTTAAAAAAATACCTACCTACTTTTATATTAAATTCTCATTTAGCTTAAAGGGATTCAAACTTGCGACCCCCATGTTAGATGTATTTCTTAAGTCGCTGGTTTATATCAAAATCAAATATGCAACGTGTATCGCCGATAGCAATTTACTGCGTAGTCTACCTTGCGCCTTCCATGCTAAATAGATCTGATGGCCTGTTTATATAGTGAAGGAACGGAAGAAAGTATATTTTATTAAAACTAGGTTCTTTATATTCATAACGCAACGCTTAAAATAGAGAACTAGTAATTCACCCCGTTCTTTTTGACTAAGTAGAAAGTTCATTCCAAAGAGTAGAAACCGAACTCACAAACATTAACAGTCAGACGTTGTGCGTTGCGCTGCGCCACGACGGCCTCTAATTAGGTATACAACCTTTACACTTTAAAAGACTACATTCACAATTAAAAAAATAATAATATTCATGTAATCATTTGTTTTACTATAGTTTACAGAAGATATAGTGGGAACGCGGAACAAAAACAACACGCAAAATAGGCGGAACTCAACGCCGCACTTTGCCTCGAGGCCAGAGCGAATAAATGAAAATATAAAAAAAATATTTTGGGGTTCAATTCTCCGAGTGGGAATCGAACCCACAACCTGTCCTGCGCCCTGACTAGCTTCGAACAAACTCTTCAGCTGTATAATATTAGTATAGACGATATATTATATTATATATATATATATATATATATATATATATATATATATATATATATATATATATATATATATATATATATATATATATATATATATATATATATATATATATATATATATATATATATATATATATATATATATATATATATATATATATATATATGTATAAATTATAAGCTTCGTCTGAAATAACAAAGGATTTAATGTTCCTGTGTAGCTGAAACGTGTCTGAGTAACAAGATCGATTGGTTGTGGCCTTAACTCCAGTATAGAGGAATGTTTGTTAACCGACTTGTAAAAAGTGGAGGTTCTCAATTCAACTCTGAAAATTAAGTATAAGTTTAGTTATTTATTTATACATAGATATATACAGGGTGCAAGTATCAGCACTCCTTTTACGGAAAGAACATATAGGGTAAAATATTTTAAACCCATGCCTAAAGAAATTAATCAAGATACCTCAACAGTTTTGACGTAGGATTTTTTTTATTTTGCAACGTGTGACGCAATTACGAATAGATAACGTAAACACCTACTACTACAAAAATACTACTAAGCGTTGCCGATCTGTCACTTTTCATTATAGCCTGTATAAGTATCAATGATTTTCCTAATAGTATAGTAGTATAATTATATTTTCTTTAAATTAATTGTATTGAGAATAAAAATAAACATAAAATAAGATCCGACCTGGTCGGTTTCCAGGAGGCGCGGGTTCTAGTCCTGCTACGTTCAAATTTTTATACGTTTTCTAAATAAGTATTTTTCTTTCCTAAGTGTGGATAAACACTTAGTTATTCATACTCCGTTATTCCATCTATACCTACTATTGGGTAACACTGTCATAAGAGCTATAATTTTAAAAATACATTATTGTGCTTCAAAGAGAAAAAGAAGAGGCCGTCGTGTCGATGGGGCACAAGCGAACAAACAACGCGACGGTAGTTGCTTCGATTCCCACCTGGGGGAATACAATATTTAATGTTTTCATTGCCTCGTTCTGGTAAGACGCAAAGCGCATTGTTGAGTTCCAATATTCAACACGCGATCCTTCAAGGAAGTTCGGAACGGATATTTCTTAATGAAGAACAAAATGTCTTGACACTAGATCCCCAGGTTCCTTTGAGGGATTTATCATTACAGCGAAGCTCGCCAAAATCATATAAAAAGCTTAAGCGTTTGTAAATACATTTAGATGTTAAAGCGTAGGTTGCCAAGCGAAACGAACAATATAATATCCTTTTACATGTGTATTTAATTTTTATAAATATAACTATCCTCGTAGAAGTACATTTTAATTTCTTTTTATTAAAATTTAATCTGTGCTGTAATTAATTAATTTATCAGCTTCACGCTGTATCCCTCACGCAGCAGGTAGGCAGAGGGAACCTAGTGTTAAGACACTCCGTTCCCCTACTTTCTGCCGAATTCTGGAGGCATTGTGTGTTAAGTGGCTGAACTCAACGCCGCCCTTAACCTCGACTGGAAAATGGAAATATAAATTTAAGTAAATATTTCATCTCCTCGAGTGGGGATCGAAGTCGGTTTTACAGTCACACTTCGTTCCACTGCGCCACGACTGGCCTCTACTTTTATTATAATCGAATTTATATACGTACAAAACGCGGCGTCGTGTTCTATCATTCAATACGCAACGGAGGATTTGGGAACGGAGTGTCTTAACACTATGTTCCCACTGTATAGCCTGCATGTTTACTGGATACAGCGTGAATCTGAAAAAAAAAATTAAAAGCCTGTACCGTTTTATAAGAGATACCTATACCCTACTCATATGTACTTAACGACTTTGTAAAGTAAACTTTAAAAGCTTTGTATTTTCTAACATTTTTCCGATAAGATACCTACATATAGTACCTATGTATGTGCTATGAAATTGAATATGCGGTGTATCGTCGCCCCCGGCGTACACTGATTTAAGTTTGTGCTCCGCTTTAGAGAAATTTCCTTTTTACTTATTGCAAAGATGATAAAATTTTTAAACAAAATATAAAGAGATGTGGTAAAGGAGTATGTAAATAAGGACCTGTTGGTGCAATGATTTGTATCTGGCTATTGAAATGGATGTTGTGGGTTTAATTCTCATCCTAATATAGTATTATAAATGTGAGTGTGTAAGGATGAATGTTTGTCCCACTTTCACGTAAAAACATGAATATTTTATGCTCAATTCGGCAACGGCACTCAATACCAGACTTTAAATAACTTAGATGAATAAAAAAGAAATTCTCTCTTATAAAATATACAGTGTCACACTCATCGAGATCATTGAAAACATTCTCTGAGCATCTCTTAAAGTAAATCAATAAAAATTCTTAAATTATAAATAATATAATATGTTTTAAAAGATTTAATATTGGTCAGTATTATCATTGAGATAATTGAGGCCCTCTTGATGCAACGACAGCGTCTGATTATAAATGTGACGGTTGTAAGTTCGATTCCTACTCGGGAATATTGCTCTGGTATCCGATAAAGCGCGGTGTTGGTTGAGTTCCGCCACTTAACACGCAATTTCTCAATAATGGACGGAAAATGGCGGTTGGAGTGTCTCAACAATAGGTCCCCTCTGCCTACCCTGCTATAGGCGAAATACGACGTGAAGCTGTTTTTATTTTCCAATTAAATTTAAAAGAGACTCGACTGAAGTGGTTGATCGACTTTTATAGAAACTAAATGAAGTAATCAAATGGCTGAAAATTGAAAGTTCGATGGTCGATATTTCACGTTTACTGAATCGTATCTGATAACGTCGAGGAAAGAGTGATGCCGTGCCGATGCCGATAATAAGGTTGGGTATTACGCCAAACATAGTTTAAATGATAAAAAGTTGTACAAGATTTAATTTAACCGTTTGTTTATGAATGTAAGATTAAAATGCCCCGTTTTTAAACTTAAAGTCATAAATCGAAATCATCATCAAACGTAGGATTAATTTTTAATGTACTCGTATCTTGAAACGGCGACGAAAGACGAAAAATAGGATGAACAGTGTCGAGGTAAATTGATATAGTTTTAATTTCCAATAATATTTTTAGGCGGAGAAGACCTCCACTTGCCACCTAATTTTCGTGACATAGTCTGATGGAACTCAACGTCGCGCTACTGAACTGATTTTATTATATATTTATTTCTTATAATATATAATAATCAATTGTTCATTCCATCGGTTCGACCGATTGAATAATAATAAT
Source organism: Heliconius himera (assembly GCA_021202915.1). Taxonomy (NCBI): domain Eukaryota; kingdom Metazoa; phylum Arthropoda; class Insecta; order Lepidoptera; family Nymphalidae; genus Heliconius; species Heliconius himera. The sequence continues at coordinate 501,181 of JAJHJA010000073.1, forward strand.
TATGGATTTGAATTTCAAAATATTTAAAATTAGCATGTTCTGTAGAAACAAACTCTATGAGGCTCTATAGCTTACTCAAGAGAATTTTCAAGCAACACACCAATTTTTTCATAACTTCGTGTTTTCTTCTGCGTAGCAGTATAGATAGAGGGAACCTAGAGTTAAGACAGTCCCTTCCCTACGTACCGCTTAATTTTGCCCGAAATATAACGTGCTGAGAGGCGGAACTCAACGCCGCCCTTTATCTCCTTACTAAAACGAGGAAATAATTAATTCCTCCAGATAGAAATCAAAGCTAGAACCGCCGCGTTTATAGCCAGATTGTTATTTCTGACTATAATATAATGAATAGTCCGACCGAATAACAAGCCGTATACACTCATCCCTATTAAAAAGAAATCTCAAAGTTAACGTACGTTATTTCAGTCCATTTAATGATTTGTAAAGCCACCATTAGCCTACCTGTTCACGATTTATGTCACCCTGGTGCTGGCGGCTCGTTGCTTTAGATGTAAAATGGAAATAATAATTATATCAAATGGACTTAAAGATCTATTTCTTATTTTAAAATGCTTTCTACAGTATTGTATTTTAAATATTAGTTCAGCTTTATGCGTCTCACGTAGGTATAGCAGAGTAGAGGGAGCTTTGCGTTATATACCGCATATATAGCAGGATAGAAAGAGGGAACCTAGTGTTCAACCACTCCTTCTTTCATCAAGAGTGGGCACCCAATGCCGTGATTGTCTTAACAATCCAATTTGCTTTAAGAACCTAGTATTAAAACATTCCGTTCTTCATGAAGAATGCAGAACCCAACGCTGTGATTTGCCTTAACAAAGCTGCTTACGAATTTTATTTTCCCACTTTGTTCCCAAAAAAACGGTGTGCCTTTACACTATGTTCCCTCTGACTACCCTGCTATAAACGGGATACAGCGTGAACCTAAAAATACGAAAAAGTAATCATTCCACTGAGCGAATATCGTCCCCACAACTATCGCGTGTACATTCAGAAAAAAAACATTATATAGGTACTTCCCTTTATTACCTGCGGCTATGGGCCCTTGATGTAATTTAGAGTTTATATATCAAATTCTAAGTGCGGAAAGTATACATATATGTATTTAGACATCCTCGATAAATGATCGTAGTGGATAATGGTTAAAAATATATTTTCAAATCAATCCAGTAGTTCCTGAGATTAGCGCGTTCAACCAAACAAACACTCCAGATTTATAATAATACTATAGATTTTTCAATATTATGAATGAACTTAAAGAATTAAACTTTCTTAACAAGAATTATTTTTTATAAATGATTAATGGTTTTAACTTTAACGTGAATTGTAAAAGTAACCGTTTAAAACTCTCAAAGTAAATAGGACGCTCAAGAGTCAAGATACGGAGACGGACAGACAGGCCGACTTAATAATTCAAATTGGCAGAGAGCAATGTATGGCAGATATTGCAGTTTTAATATAATATACAGTTAGCGAACTCTTGTAAAAGAGGATAGATTTAAGTGAAAAAGACTATAAAAGCAGTGGAATTGTGTCAATCGGGGGTATTTGCTTGTAGGCAACGGCCTCTATTGGAAGGAAACTAGTGTGAAGTATTGTTATTAGGTGATACATATCACTTATTGCAATTACACATTATGCCTTTCCAAATAGTTTAGAAACATATAGACGATGTGTGTTTTTATCGTGTTATTTTTTTAAAAACGTTAACCGCTTCCGATTGCTAACAATACAATATATGTTCTGATGTTAAAATTATTATTATACCTTTTTTGTTTTGGTACCAACAGTCACTTGTCGAACTTCCTGCAGCTCGCTTCGTACCTCGGAAGAAGTGGAAGTGCAGTTTCTTAGTACACTGCTGACAATAAATCTCCGTCGTCCCTCTCTATAGTATCTCTTTTGTGACCTTGTCATTTGCCAGTCTGCCGGTACTGTTTAACAATGCGAAAAAAAAACGGACTTGGAAAGTTGTAATGTTTTAGCCACTTAATTGTAAGTGTGACCATTTTAAATAAAAGTTACAGCTTAACGTTGGGATATTTTTTTTCCAAAAAGAAACAAAAGTTAAGTATTTTTTTATTTTAAAAATAACATAAATACAAAATTTCATGCACTGCGTGACTATCGAGAATTTCACAGATAGTCAAAAAATAAATTACAAGTAAAATTCTATTTAAATTATTAATCACTAAAAGCTCTGATAACAGCCACTCTATACAAAAACTCACTAATGAGTATAGTTAATGAACAGACAGACGACAACTGCTTACTAATAAATTCGATGCATAATTCATCGATTTTGTCCAAATGATCAAAAATAATTGCCTCACTTCTATTTTATTGAAGAAAAAAAAGTAGAAATTATTTTATTAATATCATTAAATTTAAAAAATATATTTTTGCATTCTATTATTCTTTTTTAGTATCCCTCTATCCATTTCACCCAAAAATACTAAATGTACAGACAAAATATTTTTACTGTCTTATTATATGTATAGAAACTCTTCCAAATTCCACTGCTCCTGTACTTCGCCAGTCCCTACAGAGCTAAGACACTCAGAGTGTGTTTATTTTGTACATATTAGATTTTACGTTTTCAAAAGTCACACATAAACTCAAGGTAAACTTTAGTATACCGTCTCAGGGGCATTATCGGTACAAAACTAGCTAATAATAGTTTTAAAAAGTTAAATCTCAGAGGCCTCAAATCGATATATTTTGATTACTGTACTTATTATATAAAATATTTTTAATTATTAATCTTTTTCTCTTAAAATATATATGTGCCAACTAACTTGAACCAACTACCTCATTGCATACAATAACAAGCTTTTCAATTGGGCCAAGATGACTTATTATTTACATTTATTTAAGACTCTCCCTTTTTTTGCATATCCTCTACATCCGAAATAAAATTACACCACCACTTACTACAATAAATGAGAACAGTGACGCATAGCGCTCGGTGCAGGGGTAATCGACGATTTTAAGGTCATTTTGCTGCGTATCGAGAACTTTTGATTTAGGGAAGCTACGGCGTTAGTTTACATAAATATATTGTCTCGCTCTGATAGCAAGGAAAAGGCGCGGCGGTGAATTCCACCATTCAACATGCAATACCTTTAAAAATTCTATGGAAAGTGGGGAACGGAGTGCCTTGACACTAGGTTCCATTTGCTTACTCTCGATATGCAGAATACAGCGTTAAGTTAAAGAAAAGATGTCTTACAAAAAACTCTTAAAAACACAAAGTTATTTATCACTAAATCTTTCTAAGCCAGATAATATATTTTCAAAGACGACATTTAATTTCATATGAAATAACATACATACAAATACAATTTTTGGTCGAAATAGCATTAAAAATACTCTTTATGCAGCATCTACAGCGTGCCCGGGGGAAATTACAATGCCTCAATGAAGTAACTGTTTCACTGGTAACGTCGTAAATATGTCATTTGGATTATGCTTTACATAAAATAAAAATAAACCAGCTTCACGCTGTATCCCGCACACAGCAGGATAGGCAGAGGGAATCTAGTGTGAAGGCACTTCGTTTCTAATTTTCCACCGAGTCCTGGAGGCATTGCGTGTTGAGTGGCGGAGCTCAACACCGCGCTTTGCCTTGACACCAGAGCGAAGAAATGAAAATATTATAATAACTTCTTCGAGTTGGGATTGAACTCACAACCACATTTTACAGTCACACTTCTGTGCCCCTGCGCTACGACTGACCTAGCCGAGAGTTGCGTAAATATTACGAATTTCTCGTATAGAGTAAGGTTGTCAGTTAAGTCATTCCGTATCTAGTTAAGTCATTCCGTTTTTCACTCACGCCTATCTTATTCACATTAAGTGCGACGTAACGGAATCTAATGGGACAAATTTAAATAGCAATTTGCAGACCAGCGATTTTTTCATCTTAACCCATAGGTAGGCGGAGAGAATTTAGTGTCAAGACACTCCATTCTCTACTTTACTTCAGATCGGAAATGATTCCGCAGCCATCCCATTAATTAGACGCAGTTCCACTACACCACTATGGCTGTTTGCTTAATAAAATTAAATTTTAATCTGGTTCAATAAAAGCTTGCTTCAAATTTTTAACCCCTATTTGACTTATCTGAGGGAGGTTAAAAAAATAGCCCTTCTGCAAGTCGCCTTCGAATGAAAAACTTTTAATTTCAATATCAGAGAATAGCTATTAAGTGGCGATGGTTTTAAAAGCTACCAACCCCTGTTAAATATTCCATTGTTTAACTATATATTATTAAAAAAAAAACAATCACGTTTTTGCTCACGCAGTAGGGTTATAGGGAACCTAGACCTAACCTTACCTAAGACGCGGAGTTCATTGCTTCTCACCTGAAATCGAGATTTTACATTTTGATTTCGAAACTAAGCGCTGCATTTTGTCTTTCAGAGCAGGTACATAAAACATACATTTTTTTTAGAAATATTGTGCATGTGTTGCTCTGACAAACCATCCACCAACCAATCAACCAATCTAAATAAAATTTCGTGAAACTATCACTATCACGAAAAAGAAAAAAGATAAATAATATACATTTTCTATCAACTACCCTCAATTCTTTTTAACATTAACTTCAACAAATGTGGAAATTAAACGAACTATATTCACAATACTCTATACTCTATCTCTTTCACAATAAGTACTCAAATAGATTACACTTTGTGCTCTATCACCAAATATTTTCCAAAAAAAAACATGCAATTTTCAACTCTATTGCCTTAGCAATAAGAGCAAAGCTACTTGGTAGATACCTACTGAATAAGCAAGTACCAGTGGGAGAAGAATTAAAGGTATTAATTCAGTCGATAAATCTTATTGTCTCTCTAGTGAAATACGAAAGAGTTTGGTAACATACGATATTCGCATCCTATAATAAAAAAGAGAACCCGTGGCGGAGCACTGTACGTGCGATGGCTATGAATTCAATCCTAGATAGGGGAAAGGATTATATTCAAACAGCGTTGTATACTGCCTCTCGGCGCAATGAGTGGAGATTTGGCAGGGAGAGATGAATGGAGTGTCTTAACACTAAATTCCCTCTTTTTTTATGGAAAAGACAAGGCCAACGAGCGTTCGGGTCACCTGATGGTAGGTGATTACCGCCGCCCACGACCACAATCCTTCTCCTTTATATTCTCAACTATTATTATATATTATTATTATTATATTCTCAGCTTTATTCTATTATAATGTGTTTGTCTATGTATTATATATGTATATGAAGCCTGAATAGATCTTACTTTGTGATAAATCGCATTCCAAACAATTGTATGGCTTGAAAGATTTAATCCTTCATCGGTGGCAAACTACTGTCCTAAATACTATATAGAAAAGGTAAAATGCTCTATTTTCACAATTATTTTGTTTTAGCTTTACGCTGTCTCCCGCGCTAAGCAGTATATGCAGAGGGAACCTGGTGTTAAGACACTGTGTTCCTATTAAAACACTTTCTTTCTTACCTTTCCACCGAATTATGGATTCATACTGTTTTGAATGGCGGAAGTTGCTCCGATATACCTCGCAATTACATATTGTTTCCAAAATTGTGGCGGTGTGTGGGAAAAGGAGCGTCTTAACTTAACACTAGGATCCCTTTGACTACGCTGCGTTATGCGAGAAACAGTGTAAAGCTAATTAAGTATTTTAATAATAATAAATAGAGGTCAGTCGTAGGGCAGTGGCACAAAGTGAGACTGCAACGCGACTTGTTAGGGGGTTCGATCCCCACACGAGGAAGTAAAATATTAATTTACATTTATATTCTCATTTCTTCACTCTGGTATCGGGGCCACGGCGCGGCGTTGAGTTCCGCCTACCCTTCTGTGTACGGGATACAGCGTGAAGCTCATTTATTTTATTTTTAGTAATGCTCCGGGTATTATAAATAATGCCCTAATCACTTCTTCTATGGCATTTACACAAAAAAAAAGAACACAACAACAAAATGCATTCACAAGCATTCATACAACCCACAATGACCGAAACGCTACATTAAATAAAACGTTAGCATACAAGCTGTACTGTAATTCAAAGTAAATCGCATTTTTAAAAATTCAATACACGAACAACATAAAACATGTGGGGATCGTTAGAGCTTAATTTGTTTTCACATAAAAGGGATCTCGCGGAGGTGTAAAAGTGTACGAGACCGTGCATCCAATTATATTGAAGCGACACTTTGTGGTATTAGCGCTTTCGAAATATAATCAGTGTGGTATAGTGACTGATAATGTGAATGTGTGGACACGGATGTTGTGGGTTCGTATACGGCTTGAGTAAATGTTTTTTTTTTAGCTTCACGCTGTATCCCGCACGTAGCAGGCAAGGCAAAGATAATCTAGAGACACTTCGTTTCTCGTATTGAGTAAGCAGAACCCTCACTGTATATTATTACCACAGCAAGAAAATGCAAATAATTATTTCCCCGAGTGGGAATCGAACCCCCCCCTTTTATGTAATATATATAACATGATATTGCATTATAATCGCACGACATCAAAATAACCCAATTTGACGGCTCCGACGCGCCATAATTAATGAGATTACGTAAATTCTGTCAAACACGTTCCGATTTAAATTTTCGGAGTAATTTTACTTTCTACGAAAATTGCTTATATATTTTTTTTTCACGTTCTTTTTTCACGCACCTTCCGCGTTCCGTTGTAAGAAAAGAATTTAATTTTCTAATTTGATATAATATTGAAAAAAAAATAATGTCATACATTTGATGGAACAATGATGTATTTGCACTTTTTTTAAGTAATTAAATATGTAAAACCGACTGGTTGTGGGTTCCCCACTCGAGGAGATGAAATATTTACTTAAATTTATATTTCCATTTTTTCGCTCTGGTGTCGAGGTTAACGCGGCGTTGAGTTCTGCCACTCAACACGCAATGCCTCCAGAATTCGGCCGAAAGTGGGGAACGGAGTGTCCTAACAATATTTTATTTCATCCTAAAAAAACGCAGTGACTAACTGTCATTTTGCAAATCCATTCAATCTACAGAAGCTTCCTTACTCCTTGGTCTATTTATATAATGGTCGAAATTGAATTTAACAGTTACTTCTTCTATTCTTCCATATACTCCTTTTATTTCACCTTCATGCTTAACTTAACTTAGCTTCACGCTTTATCCCTTGCGGGGTAGTCAGAGAGAACGGAGCGCCAAACGCTACGGTAACCTTCATGCTGTATCAGGTTAATAAGAAAGAAGCTAGTGTCATGTCACTTCGTTCCATTATTCCGTAAGAATCCGTGACATTGATTTTATATTTACAATGAATGTATGTCACTGAATTCTATTAACTGCACATGTAGTTTATGCTACTCGGCATGCAATTCTTAAAACTGTTGTAATATAAATGAAGAAGAATATTAATATTAACTCTTCCGTTACTGAGTGATTGAGTGAGAACGCACAGAGGAATATAGTCGACTTAAAAAGTTTAAATTAACAATGTATATAGGAATTTAGGTGAAGGAGTGTGGAAGAGGATTAATAGAGGATTTCTCAAATTTAGGCGAGAACAGGAAAAAAATATTTTTTTCCCCGTTTCCATAAATTTTTAGGGTAAATTTGATAGCATCTACAGATAATACCAGTAGTACAGGAAAGAAACTAAAAACTATAGATTTGTGGTTAAGTCCTCAAAAATAATAGTCAAAATTTGGTAGTAAAGCCGCCTCGTTAATGTGAGGTCTCAGATGAAAGGGGCTCTGGCTAAGCTAAGCTTGAATTTCAGAAAAAGCTCCAATTCTTGTACGGAATCTCGGGTCCAATCCTTGGTGGGACAGCCTGACTTGACCTGACCGCGCTTGTCCGGTTTTTCATTTTAAATCTTAAGGTCCACGCAAACCAAAATGCTGGCGACAACTAGTTTAGCAATTAAAAACGACAAAAAATATTTAAAAACGAATTATAATTTCATCTATAATCATGTAATTCTTTAATATGACCGCTTTCTTGAAAGACGTTTCGTCGATCTCTTCTTAGTGCTGGTAGTGCTTGGCTTCATTGGTATAGTCTGAAAATAAATTATATTATTAAATTAAAATTAAATTAGCTTCACGCTGTATGCCGCGCACAGCAGGGTAGGCAGATGGAACCTAGTGTTAAGACACTCCGTTCCCCACTTTCTGCCGAATTCTGGAGGCATTGCGTGTTGAGTGGGAGAACTCAACGCCGCGCTTAGCCTCTACACCAGAGCGAAGAAATGGTAATATAAATTTAAGTAAATATTTCATCTCCTCGAGTGGGGATCGAACCCACAACCAGTCGGTTTTGCAGTCACAACTCGTGAAGCTGCGCCACGACCGGCCCCAAATTATATTACAATAAAATATTTTTAACTCACTTGCTGCTTGCAAAGCAATTCTTGCTTTGAATTATAATTTGGTGAGAGATTACCTCTCATCATAGAAGATTTATTAAATATTTTTTACGTTTTTCAAGTAAAACATCATTTATCTTTACAACCAGTAAAAATAAATATTACTAAAAAATTGCTCCACGCTATACTGCGGTCCTTACGCCGAATTTTATTTTAATACCAGAGCGACGAAATAAAAATAATGAATTCCCACCATTAAGAATTGAACCTACGAAAGTCTTATTGACAGTCAGGGGCCACTGCGCCACGATGGACTGAAAAATATAAGACAACCAACTGTAAAATAAAATTGCCTATTGCACTGTTACTAAAATATAAGTATTTGACCACTATTAGCATTTCATCAACGCTGGTGAGGCTGGGCTTATTTACGGCCTTGTCCTACTCTAATTGAAGCTTACAACGCTTAATTGATGAACAAGTAACATGTTTCGTTCACAATTAAATTTTTCAAACTTATCTTGAAATTTTGTTATTTTGTTTTTTTTTTAGCTTTGTGTTGTATCCTGTATATAAATGGGGGTAAGCAGAGTGACACGTACTTTTAAGACACTTGATACATTACATGTCGAGTGACCAAACTCAACGCCGCGCTTTATCTTCCCGACCGAAGAGATAAAATAATAAATTTAATCCCCGGAGTGGTAATCAATTCCACAACCATCACGAACAAAACACGACAGCCTATCCCAAAAAAAAATTAAATAAAATTGTGGCAAAATTAATTTGTAAAACAAAAATAAATACTAAAATCCAAAATGGAACTGTCTTAACGTAGTGTCTACTAGGTTCCCTTTGCCTCCCCGATGTGCGGAATACAGCGTGAAACCTAAAAACGTCCATACAGGCTAAACGACACGATTATGTAATTTAATTAGGTCCCATGTCCAGCTGTATACGGCACAGAATATAGTGCTAGCCGCGTCATTAGCATAATAGTTTGCATTCTAGAATAGTCTGGATCCCATCCCATATTTTTTACTAACAAGAAATTAAAGCCGAAAAATAAAATTAAAAAAATGTATTTTTTAACAAAAATAACCGACTTCAAATAGTAAACTATGCAAATTTAAGACTTATATGATTTTCTCATGGATAACATAATCAGAACTGAACCAAATTAAAAATAAGGCCACACGAAAAGCACCAGCTTACAAATAAAAAAAGAATCATCGAAATCGGTTTAAGTTCAACCTATTCAAATTCAAAGTTATAAGATAGCAAACATAAAAATATACAATCGAAATGACAACCTCCTCTTTTTACAGAAGTCGGTTAAAAACGTTCACAAAAAAAATCATTAAAGTGCAAAGTGAAAGTCAAAATACCATTTAGAAACGCTATATAATGGAGTCATGGCTCCAAAAGTTAAGTATCAGCATGACACCTCCACGTAACCTCGAGAAAAATGGTCTAGACTACATAGTATTCCTATAACAAATGACACTGCTTTTCCTTTTGAGGTACGGAACCCTAAAATAAAACAAATCAGCTTCACGCTGTATCCTGCACACAGCAAATTAAGCAGAGCGAACCTAGTGTTAAGACACTCCGCCCTCCACTTTACTATTTATAAAAATAAAACATCCATCACCCATTAAAACAAAACGTTGACAAATTATTATTTAAAACAAAAGTTAACACAAAAACGCACACAGTCTCAACGACGTGTTGAACTAACTCAATTCCCACGTCCAAGTCTATACGATATACGACACAAGTACCCACATACTCGCTATAGTGTATTAGCCGCGCCATTAGCATAACCGTTTGCACTAACTGACGTCACTTTGGGACGGTTAGACGTATCTTAATTTGAATTATAAACAAAAGAAGTGAAAAATATTTTAATTTTATTCTTCATTGACCATTTATTGTGTAGGTTTTATGGTCATTTCTAAATAGGTGAGTACTAAGCGTGTTCTTGAGGCCAGTCGTGTAGCAGAGTCGCAAACGAGGCTGTGAATTCGATTCCCATTTGAATATAATTAAATATTTAACATTTTCATTTTCTCCCTCTCGTACTAAACCCCGGCCAGCGTCTTACAACTAGGTTCCTAGGTTTCCTCTGTCTTCCCTACTATGTCCCCGGAGCGTCTTAGTACTAGGTTCCCAGGTTACTTCTGTTTAACAATGGTAAGACACTTCTTTCCCCACGTACCGCCCAATTTTCGAGACATTACATGTTAAGTGCCGAAACTCAACGCCGCGCTTCGTCTCATTATCATAAGGGTAAAAAATAATTGATTACCCGGGTGAAAATTGAACCCCACAGCCACCGGCAGACCCTGTGCCGCTGCGTAACCAAGACCACTTAAAAACATATACATAGATATATAAGTACATTATACAAATTAGAAGATTACCGATATCAGCATAACAGTTTGGACTAACTGACGTCACAATGACGCTGCGGCTAATCAGATCTATCTAAATTTGAATAATAATCACATCTCGTCCGACCATTTCGTTGAGATTACGATCATGATTTCCTTTTACGATTAAATTGAGAAAAACATCTGCGAAATAGCCTTAAAAAAAGTCAGCCCTATAATTATATGTTATAATTAGGTGTATGTTATGGTAGAAGGATGAAGCGCGGCGTTGAGTTCCGCCACTCAATACGCAATGCCTCCATAATTCGGCGGAAAGTGAGGAACGAGGAAAGTGGCGGAAAAAACGAGAACGCAATTTGTGTCTTAATGGGAACGGGGTATCTTGATGTTAGGTTCCCAGTTTCCGTTTGCCTGCCCTAGTATTTGCGGGATACAGCGCGCAGCTAATGATAGATCGACTGGTGTGACTGTATAATCGACTGGTTGTGGGTTCGATCCCCACTCGAGGGGATGAAATATTTACTTAAATGTATATTTCCATTACTTCGCTCTGGTGTCGAGGTTAAGCGCGGCGTTGAGTTCTGCCACTCAACACGCAATGCCTCCAGAATTCGGCAGAAAGTGAGAAACGGAGTGTCTTAACACTAGGTTCCCTCTGCCTACCCTGCTGTGTGCGGGATAAAGCGTGAAGCTGATTTATTTATTATTTTTTAAAAACAGAGGAGTGTAGGATGATGTGTCGGTGTATGTGTGTACACAAGTGTATATCTGTTTCTTGGCAACGTAGCTCCTAAATGGATAAACCAATTTTGATTTAGTATTTTGTTTTACTTTTTATGTTGGAGATTTTAAATTATCAATTGTTTGCGTGGACGTAAAATGGAATGTCTCGTTATAATTTTAAAAAATCCTCTCTTGATACTCCTCTACTCCGTTCCACACTTACCATACAATTTTTGAGACATTATGTATCGAGTAGCGGATTACAACATCGTGCTTTGTCTTGTGACTATAGCAAGGGAACGAAAATAATTAATTTCTCAGCGTGAAAATCCAATCTACAACTGGCATGTTTACAGTCAAACCATGTGCTGCTGTGCTATGACGGTCATAATAAACTATTAATATATAAAACAATAAATATACATTCTAAAAATGTAAATCTAACTAATCTGTCAATAATTGAAACCACTAACTTAACTAATTGAACCAATATTGCAGAAAGCTACTCGTTAGCAAATATCGGTACTTCTGAAATTCATACTGGAAAATGGTAGGTAAACCATGATTTGATTAGAATTGCATTTTTATTTTCCTGCTCTTGTGACACAAAGACCAAGCGCCATGGCGTTGAGTTCCGCCACTCAACACGCAATGTCCTGATTTTGGACGCAATATGAAAAATGGAGTGTCTTGACACTAGGTTTTCTATGCCTACTCTCCTAGGCGGGACAAGGCGACAAGTTAATTGAGATACGGTCTGCCGGCAGACGAACAGACAGACGGACGTACGGACAGCGGAATCCTAATTACTAATCTTACTCTTAGTGCTAGACAATTCGTAAACCAATGCTTACAGTTATCTCATTCTAGCATTGGAATACATAATGAAAACTAAATATTGTAAAACATTTATATTTTCTTACCATTGTTGTGGATTAATAATTTACCGAGAAAGGCTATTTTTTTAGATTTACGTATCCACGCACTCACTTAGCAGGGTAGACCAAGGGGGGAAAAGGGAGCTAGAAACGTAGTGTTAAGACCCTCCGTTTCCCATTAACACAGGTCCGTTTAAGAGCAGAGAAATTATGGCAAGCTATATTATATCTCAATAACCATTTCGTTGTAATCCACTGTACCTACGGCCATAGTTGCATCGAGCATTTCTGTATCATATGTCATACACAACCCTTATTACTATTTTACAATAGGGACGTTGTTGCAGTTAAAATCTAGTAATAAAATAAATCGAATTACGCTTTTCTTACCGTTACTCCCAATTCTTTATCAGAACACAAAAGTATATTAAAAGTATTTACACAAAATTAAAATATATAAACCACTCGGGAATCAAACTCGAAACCTTCGTATTTCAAACGGCTTTAAATCGAAATCTACTGGGAGACGTTGGGTGTGAAAAATGTAGCGAATGGAAACCAAGCTGTCCCACAGCACAAAAATTCTACGATCATCAACGTATAAAAAAATTGGAGCAGTTATATTATAAAATATTTTTTAAAGAGTCAGTGTCTCCGAACTTGGACAGAAAGTAGGGTATGGAGTGTCTCAATGTTGCATACAGAGTGAAGCTAAAATACGTAAATTGTAATTTATGGATTTCCCCGCTATAATAACAAGACAAACCTCGGCGTTGAGTACCGCCACCAAACGTATAATATCTCGAAACAGGAGCGATGCGTGAGAAACGAATTGTCTTAACTCTAGGTTCCCTCTGCGTACTTGCTACATGCAAGATACAGCATGCGCGTTAACATATAAAAAAAAATAAATGAACGTATCCACAAATTCCCGATTCTTGTTGATCGCGGCTAAAAGCTCCCATCGGTCGCGTTATCACCCTCGCTTTCAATGTTCAAACCCTATTTCACGTGCATCCTAGAATTTACACTACAACATATCAGACGGTTGAAGTTAAAATGGCCTAAACTTCTAGTTTTAAGTTATGTCAAAATCAATATTTGAATTTATTAATATTATTCCTAACAAAAGCTACATGAATTTGTAGTGTACGAAATAATAAAAAAAAAATCCTAAACAAATTTTATATATTTCCAAATACAGATTTATATGTCATATTTTTTATGTCTGTTAAAATTAAGTAGAATGCATATAAAATTATTTTTCAGAGAGCAATTGAGCATCTTCCTCACAAGTTTTTTGGTCAGATGAAAACATTGTGAGATGGATAGGAGAACCTATTCTGTATAGCAGAGGAGACGTAATGTTCTGTCACTCCGTATCCTACTGTCTAAATTTAATGCCGTTCTTAGTCTTTTTACCAGAGAGATCAAATAAATATGTGGAAATCCAATCTACAACTGCCGCATTCACAGTCGTGCTGTTGCGCCACTATAGTTCAATGATACTTATGATTTCTTTAACTTACATAATTTTTATTCAAATACAATCCATTGATTGAGCAATAGAAATAAGAAATTAATTTAAACAATCACAAAAGAATAGGTTTCTTATAAAAGTTACAAAATATCACGTCAAATAATAAAATATCTTAAATTTTGAGTTATGCTTATTTATTCCATCTGAACTGATACCAGGATAAATAGGACATTATAGAAAAATACTCTTTACAATGTGGTAATAGTGATAAAAATCGTGTAAACCACACTTTTGATAGCTTCGTGTTATTGACTGGAAGCTCAACGTATTTTATGCTACATTCTTGTACATATTAAAATTATACTGTAGTGGATTAGTTCTACTTTTTAAAAGGAGTTTTATAAAAAATATATTTATAAAAATAAAAACCCCTACTGTATAAAACTAAAAAGAAATTAAACAAGCCCAATAGTTTATTAGGATTAACAGTCGGGACCTCCTCAAATTATGCGGGGTTCCTGGTAAAGATTTCATTGATTGAAGAATTACTTATAGGTCCCGACTGTTAATTCTAATAAACTATAGGGCTTGTTTATTTTCTTTTTAGTTTTATGCAGTCGGGGTTTTTATTTTTATAAATATTTTTTTATTTTTCACTTTTTTGTTAGGATTCATTATGGTAATGATAATCAAAAAGGTATTTTTTGAAATCCTCGTATTAAGCTCTTGAATTTGATACCTATATTGTAGTATTCGAAACGTAAATATTTTTTTTCATTAAGTCCAATGGCGTCCCACAGCCGCCATGATTGATTTTTTTTAACGTCACCTATCTAAAAACACTTGGGCTGCTAATACGAATCTAACGATACCTCAATTATGTAAATCTGTTCAGCAGTTCTGGAGATATGAGGTAATAAAGAATATTACATACATACAAGATACGCGCGAAAAACATAACCCTTCCTTAGCAGTCGGGAAAAAGAACGTAGCCAATTCGATTTTATAAGAATATAAGTAATTTTTTAAGCTTGAAATAAAAATATTAAATATTTATTATTTCCTCGAGTGGGTATCAAACCTAGAACTGGTCACGTATACAGTCGCATACGGGCCAGGAATATAAGTTAATTATAGCAATGAAGACAAGCACTCGGAGAATGTTTAAATTATTTTCATTTCCCTGCTCTGGCAGACAAGGCGTGGCGTAGAGCTCCGCCACTTAATATGCAATGTCACAAAAAATTGTCAGAACGTGCGACACGGTGTGATATGCGAAAAAAAGTGTGCGGCGTTGAGTTCCACCACTTTTGCAATGTCTCGAATTCGAGTTAAAATTCTGCTATAAACGGGACTAAGCCTAAACATAAAACAGTAAAATCTTCAATTTTGAAAGCAAATCAAATAATAATCTCAAAAATTGAATCGATAAAGTAAATTTATCAAACTTTAATTCACTCAGGTACTTTTCTATTGTATAGTACTGGTATTGTTTTTCTTGTAGCTTCTAGTAATGTAAAGTTAGCTTTATACAACTTTATACTAGAGCGGGCGGACTTCAGATATTTATAAATATTAAATATATTTTTTCTTTGAAAAATTTATTTAGTTTTCCTACAAACATTATGTAGAGGAAGAAGGAACGTATTGTATGTAAGAGGCTCCATTTCCCTCCCACCTTCCGCAAAATCTTCAAAACATTCCACATAGACGCCTGGTCTTGTTTACATTAAGAAAGTCTTATTTTGTTTTTATATATCTACTGTTTTATAAAAAGTAATCAAAGAACTAAGTTTATCCATTTAGCGATATTGCATAATGGGTGCTCCAAAAAGCCACATCAAATTTAATACTCCTCTGAGTTAGATTCGAACCTACAATCATTGCATATAAATAATTTAAAAAAAATCGAATTGGACTTCATGCTCCATCCATAAAAGAATCTAGCTTTACCCTGTGGAATTCAGTACATAGCAGGATAGGTAGAAGAACCTGGGAACCTAGTTTTAAGACACTTCGATCCCATTTAGACACTTGCGTTTCCCATATTCCGCCACATTCTGGAGGCATTGCGTGTTCAACGCCGCGCCGTGCCTAATTACAAGAACGACTAAAATAAAAAGATATAAAATATTTAATTTCCTCGAGTGGTAATCAAACCCACACCCCGTCTAGTGCCCCTGTAGCGAAACAGGCCAAATATAACGTAAAGTTAGATTTGTTCAATATTTGAACTATATTAGAGATTGCACTCTCAATATAGTCCAGATATTAGACACCCTCAAAAACTATACGCCACTCGACACACATGCACTACACCGGCGTAGGTGTGCTCCACATCGATTGGTATTCCAAAACAGATTGAAGTGTTGACGTGAACACCAAATGAAATTAATGCATACTGCTATTTCGATGCAAAATAAACTATTTACATATGTATAATCGAATATGTTACCGTTCGGATGTGGATTTAGGACAAATTTTATAATAGGTCAAAAAAAGTCAACTCTATTTTTTTGCCAAATATCTATATGTGGTATAAATTTTAACTAGTATCTCACTATAAAAAATGATAAAAAATTCTTACTATAAATAAAAAAAATACATCCATTCTTAAATAGATTTTTTGAGGTTTACAATATACAAATATGTAACTGGGTTAAGTTATTTAAGTAGTTTCTTACGTAGATATAAAAACAAACTAATATATATATACGGTTTCTATAAAAATTCAATTGTGATATTAATTCCATATTATATAAATGACTAGAGGGCGCGCGCGGCTTCGCCCGCTTATTAGGAGTGAATTCTAAAAAAACCACGAAACACGTGTTCAACAAAATATGTTTAACAGTCTGAATTTAAATTTTTATAAAAATCGGTGGCAATTTAAAGATTTTTCCATATAAACTTTCAACCCCTTATTTGAACCCTTAGAAGGTGAATTCTTAAAAACCATGAAACACGTGTTCAATGAAATATTTTTAAGAGTCTGAATTTCAAATTTTATAAAAATCGGTGCAGATTAAATTTTTTTTCCATACAAACTTTTAACCCCTATTTCATCCCTTTAGGGTTAAAATTTTTCAAATTCCCTTCTTAGTGGATGTCCAAAATATGAAAATAAACATCTGCCCAAATTTCACGTTTCTACGCACAGCGGTTACGGCTCTGCGTGCGTCTTACCTCAGTCAGTCAGCACAAGTCCTTTTATATATATAGATTAGGTACAACTAATTGGATAGGCTTTTAGCCTAATCCTTTTGGATTAAAAAAATAGAATTCGATAATATTTGAGTAACATGATGAAGCTGGCAAAAATATCTAAAAAAAAGTTTCGTAAATGTATATTTGTCTATAAATTTCTCGAAAACTGAATGCTACATCACGATCATCCCTTTGAATTGAAATCGGATCTTTTCAACTTAGGGACCCGTCCTAGTCTCATCAAAATCGATATAGTACAATTTGACACTTAAGATACCCCACTAAGTAATTACTGGATATTGATGTCGGTTTTATTTTACCTAACCATCAAAATTATGGTATTTAAAAAAAAAACAGCTTCACGCTGTATCCCGCATACAGCATGGTAGGCAGACGGAACCTAGTGTTAAGACACTCTGTTCCCCACTTTCGGCCGAATTCTGGAGGCATTGCGTGTTGAGTGCCAGAACTCAACACCGCCCTTAGCCTTGACACCAGAGCGAAGAAATGGAAATATACATTTAAGTAAATATTTCGTCTCCTCGAGTGGGGATCGAACCCACAACCAGTTGGTTTTACAGTCACACTTCGTGCCGCTGCGCCACGATTGGCCTCAATTTTTGAATTTGAATAATTTAATATTATATATATATATATATATATATATATATATATATATATATAACGAAACGAAATATTTTATTCTACAATACATATTTAGTCTGAAATCAGACTTGACCCGTAACATACATGTAAACGTAAATGGAAGTCTATTTGAAACCGCAACTCTTCGAAAGGTCATCATTGATCGAGTTAAAATTTTGATACAATTAAGTAAAGAACAAACGAACGAAATACAAATATGTCGAGGTTGTATGTTGTTCGTTTTGTCATAAGTACAATTAATCACATTTTGTGCTTTATCTGGCGACGATTTCTGACGTAATACATAAATAATTCCATTTTTAAAAATGTATAAAAAAATTTAAACTGAGCCTCTTTGAAACTGGCCAAGTCAATTCTAGGAGGCGTGGCTTGAAACTCATATGATTTTATTTCTTAAGTATACACGAAACACTAAAAATGTAAAAAACCCAAATATGTTATTGTATTATTATTTTAATATTTCATTTGGTTGAAAAATAACCAATATTATTGACGTAGATAACAATTTATTTTTCCCCCAGACCTATTTAAGATCAAACAAAATAAAGCATCAAAACATTTCGATCTCAATTTTCATCACACCTTAATCACCAATACCTTGACTTATCCTGTAAACGCGAAGGTTATGGATTGGATTCTCACTCGGAAGAATGATTTTTAATTCGGCAGAGTTGAGTTCCGCCACTCAATGTCTCAAAAAATAGACGTAAAGTGAGGAATGTTCTTTATAGAATGTTCCGTAATTAAACAACATTATTCCGGATAAAATGATGAACCTATAAAAAAAAGATAACCTTCTAAGAAGACATGAAATAATATAAACCAAACTTACACTGCCATGTTTCCTCACGATAATTGCTACTCCGCCTCCTCTGCCAGGCTTCGCCCCCGCAGGCCGGGGCACACGCCCCACGAAGCAACGGTCTTGAGAACGGAAAACGTGGGTGGGTTCACTTTCTTCATCTTCTTCAGACGCTGCATGGCAGATGGATCATTTTTATAAAATAATAAAGTTATTAAATACTAGCGACCCGCTCGCGGCTTCGCCCGCTTAAACCACAAAATTATTTAATTAACACACTGAATTATGTTCGTGTTTTGATATACCTATGTATATAATATATGTTTGCAACGCAATGACGATTTTTAATGAGAAATTTATTAAAACTTTAGGTCGCATTTTCGTACCCATGAGAATCTTCAATTGAATTTTTAAAATAAAAACAACTTATCGATACTTACAATAAAATCCTAACTCATCGGTGTCTGTACATGGAAGATATTACAATTAACATTATAATAGAACTTGGTCAGTTTGTCTATTTGTCTGTGAATTTGTTCACGATAATCTCAGGAAAGGCTTAACCGATTGAAATCCTTTTTTATTTGCATTTTGGCAATCTGCCCTTAAATATTTAATATTAGTTTTATTTTAATCAGCTTCACGCTGTATCCCTCACACAGCAGGTTAGGCAGAGGAACCCTAGTATTAAGACACTCCGTTCCCCACTTTCTGCCGAATTCTGGAGGCATTGCGTGTTCTCGTTCTTTCGTGTTCTCGTTCGCTCGACACCAGAGCGAAGAAATGGAATTATTAATTTAGGTAAATATTTCATCTCCTCTATTCGGGATCGAACCCACAACCAGTCGGTTTTACAGACACACTTCGTGCCGCTGCGCCACGACTGGCCTCAACTGGATTGGACTTTATTTTAATCGGTTCACACAAAGTTACAACCAGATCCACGCTTTATCCCGCCTTTAGCAGGGTAAAGATTATGCGTAAGATTATGAGATTATGTTAAGTATTAAGATATTGCGTAGAATGTGTGACTGATGTGCGAAATTAAAATATTATTAAACGAAATGAAAATATTATTAAATTATAATTCAATCCTCCAAGTGGGGATCGGACCCACACCAGTCGCGTTACAGCCACAACTTTGGCCTTTAACAAAGAACAGAAGAGAAGCGTGTCAGCGCTCCTTTTACGGAAATAGCATATAGGTAAAATATTTTAATTCCATACCTAAAGAATTTAAGCAACAGTGTAGACGTAAGTTTTTTTTTTCATTTCAAGATGTTTAATCATATCAAGGAAGAAGGCAGTTACGCTTTGATACCAATAACGTAAACACATACTACTACAAAAATACTACTAAAACGTAAATGAGGCGTATGCGGCGGTTTCCCTTTGATAGGTGTATATGTGCGTGCGTCGTTCTTGACAAATTGTATTTTATTTTACAACGATCATTTTATTATTTATTCGCGGCTTTGTCCGCTTGAATTACATGATTACTCTTTTAAGAAATATAGATATTACAAACAGTCTTAACTAATAATTAATTGATTTGGATAAGTACTCACGATATTATTTGCAAAATAACTTATCTAGCCCCTGTACAGTTTTTAAATTAGTAACATATATTATTAGTTAAATATATAACTGATACAGAATATACGTAGAAAGCACGTTTTTGCTCCCAAAAGTTATTTTTTTATACGTTTCTTAAAAAAATATTAATAACATAAACGAACGAACGGACTGAAGAACCTATTCAAAATATTTCTTTGAATATTAAGGCATTCTTTATCACTGTGTTAAATAATTACGAATTAAGCTAGACTGTTACGAAGGTATTCTTCACCAACAATTCAATGTAGTTTACTTTGTAGTTAGTACTATGAACAATTGTACTTTAAGAATACGTAAATTTATCAACAGTCAAATAAATAAGACGTTTCTAAAGTCATTCTTTTGGACTTACAATTGAACTGTAACCATTCGAGCATTGTTAGAAAAATACTACTATGTTTATGTTAAATTTATTATAAGTATAGATTACACTTACATGACGTAATTAACGTTAAGCAAATAATAACTCAACAATATAATAATTTATTTCTTAATATATATATTTTTTTCAAATATAAATATCTTTAAAACTTTAAGTACATTATTTTTTGATAAAGTGTAGCGGTAACCTTTCCAAACTATATTTTCTTTTATGCACAGCGTCATCTATTAAGATCCCATCACAATTAGTGATAGCGTTACGCGTGTAGAAGAGAGTATCAAGATTCGTTAGTACCTACTATTTTTGTCAATAGATAGCGTTACTGATACCGATTTTTACTATCTCAAATATTAACTTCTTGAAAACTTAAATACTTATATCGTTTGATAGAGTGAAGCGATTACAATGAAATAAACACTAAAACCTACCTTGATTTATTTGTATTTTTTTTGTATAAAAGTTGCTTAAATTTATTGTGTACTTTTTACGTGATACACACATAAACAAACAAACAGACAAACAGACAAACAGACAAAAATTCCAAAAATGTTGGAAATGGATTCTGTTAATTGTCCTTTAACACCCTGGCTAATTTTTTTTAAAATATTTTCAATGTACAGAAACGACTTTTCTACAGATTTATTATAAGTATAGATTAAAAAGGGGCACAGCGTATGACTGGAACAACGATTGTGAGTTCGATTTGCACTCGGAAAAAAGTACTATTTTCATTTCTTCAATCTATATATAAGTAATATGTCAAGCGTGGCGTTGTTATCGGCCACTCAAGCGGAGTGTCTTACGAGAAACGGAGAGTCCCTGGTATAGGTAAAAATTATACCATTTTAAGTTAACAAAAGATCAACTTCAATCAACTGCCGCGTAGAGATATATGTAAAAAAAATAATAAATGTGAATGTAAAAAAAATATTTCAAATTTTTTCTCAGGTGTAAGGCAGTGTAACTTTAGTGAACTGGTTATAAATTATTTGAAGTTCAAATCATGAAACATGATTCTTATTTTTTGTTATCCTTATAGATTTTGCAAAATATTTTAAAGAATATATATGTTAAATGCATTTAATTTATCGATTAATGAACCGTGGAAATTTTAAGGACTAAGTTTTAACCGCGTCTTCATTTTAGATAATACTGTTAAATGAGTACCAATATTAAAAACAAGTATATGAAAGAATAAAATTCAATTTAGACGAAAAAAACTGAGACTCCCTTTGTATAATATAAGCTAATGTCAACAATTTTTCGTTCGTTCTTATTTATTTAAGGAAATATTAATAATAATACAGAGTTGTAGATCAATTTCAATTTTATCGATATGAGTACTGAATTGAAATGTAACTAAAAATTGTTTCAATTGTTGGGCACATATGACTTCTATCAAGTTATGAGCACAAAGGCAGTGGACAAGGTTCCCTTTATATTTCCGATTCTGATAAACTGTTGTACAAGGACAGGACAAGGCTAGCCTAATTGCAGTACAACCGACGTGTCATGGCCATCTTGAAGTCAGGCTTTCTGAAATTTTGCGGATAGGTCATTCGGATAGAAAATAATAAAAAATAAGAAAAATTTCTAAAATCAAATCTGTGGTGCCACTCCGTACTCGTCGAGCGTACTGTAACAGCTATGATGTTTTAATTGGATTTGTCTCAAAGATGAAACGCCAGTCGCTTAATAACCAACTATTCCGGGCTAAATTTAGAATGCCTTTGTCAAATATATATTGGAAAATAAAAATTTGAAGAAGAATATTTATACTAAATACATTAAATAAAATAAAGTGGTCTCTGCATAAGGCATGACACGACGATTGTGTGTTACATCATGGGAATGTTAAAGGAAGGAATTATTTTCATTTTCTCAATTTAGTATAAAAATAAAGCGTGGGGTTGGGATCTGCCACTCAACACGTAATATCTGAATAACTGAACTGACAGTGGAGAACAAAGTGTATACACATAACATTATGTTTCCTTTGCCTATCCGGCAATATATGCGATAATAAGAAGAAATAATATTTTTTCCACTTTCTTGCTATATGACACATATAGAAGGGTCAGAAGGTCAGAAATCAAGTCTTAAGAACTCTCCCTTTCTCTCTCAAATTCGAGACATTGAATGTTATGTGGCAGAACTCATCGCCGCACTCTGCCTCACCAGAGCGTAATTGGATTTGATGATAATAAGTATTATATAATTTAGCTTCACGCTTTACACAGCACATAGTAGAGTAGGCGGAAGGTGCCAGGGAATCTAGTGTTAAAACACTGCGTTCCCCACATTCCCCCGAATTTTTTAGGCATTGTGTAAAGACTGGTGGAACTCAACGCCGCTTTACCTCGTTACTCGTAAATAGTCGTAAATGAAAATATAAAATATTTTATTCCCCAGGATGGGAACGTAACCCACAACCGTTGCGTTTACTGCACCACCATGGCCTCTAATAATTATTATTGCCTTTAAAATTCGATTTTCAACCCCTACGGATACATAACAAAACACCGTCTATAGTAGATACGAGATAACTTTAACAATCAATTTCCCCGACAAATTGTTAGTTTAGTTTAATTTCATACAATTATTGAAAAGTTATATTAAATTAAATTTAATTTAACGTTCACGTTCGCATATTCATTAAGCGTGTCAAATTAGACCAGTGGTTCCCAACCGATGGTCCGCGGACCACCAGTGGTCCACAGAATCCAAAATATGGTCCGCGAACGATTTCAATTTTATGACTGGGGTTGGTGAGGCGAAGTTTCTGTTTAATTATCACAGTAAATTTTTATTATACCTACATGCAAAGTGGTCCCTGCTATCAAGAATGATATAAAAGTGGTCCTTGATTAAGAAAAGGTTGGGAACCCCTCAATTAAACGGCGAAAATCGAAGCTGTCGTGGCGCAGTTGGGATGTGACTGAACCCAATAAATATTTTTTCTTAGCTTCTCGCTGTATTACTCATATAGCAGGATAGACAGATGAAACCCAGTTTCAAGACACTGTTCTACACTTTTCGTCTAATTTTTGAGACATTGCACGTTGAGTGACAAAACTCAACGCCGCGTTTTGTCTTATTATATATAGCAAGGGAATGAAAATATTTCTTTCTTTAATGCCACGACAACCATACTAAGCAATTATTTTTCGTTTTAAATGTACATGCTTTACGCTTTATGCCGCACAATATCGGTATTATCAAAACATTCTGTTCAAAAGTACGGAGAATGAAATAAGTTGTCAGTGAATTTAGACTAAATTTAAAAGATGCCATAAAATAACAAAACCTATACATAACTTAAAATAAATCAATTATTAATTTAATTTTCGATAACCAAAAATCAATCAATTCAATAATTCACTATGCATGCATTTATTTATGAAGAGGAAGTAAAGGAAAAAAAGTCTACTTTAAAAGCTTGTTTATTTCATTTATAATTGTTTATTCAGCTTTACTCTTTATCAAGAGAGTTCTCCCTCGATTATCCGAATTTAACACATTCTCGAAACTCAACTCGTACTTTACGGTATTTTATACTTTATACTCTGACGCTGTCCCACTGCGTACATTGCAGCCTCAGGTTTTTTTCAGATGCCAAATTTACATTTTTAATTTAAAAAGTAAATAACAAGAAAATGCATCGTGCTATATCAAGCATATAGCATAATAAGCATATGAACAATAGTGCATATGAATATTCCGTTCTCAACATTCCGCCCAATTTTCTTGAAACTCTCCGTCCAATTTTCACACTTTGAATAAATATTCTTCAATATATATAGATGTACTCAAAAGGGCTTATTTTGTATAGGTACAGATGATTAATGTAATAATAAAACTTTCACTAGGCAGTTAGCGAAGTTACAGCGACAACAATTTAACTTTTCACATATCTCAAGTAAATCTCATTTTCAGGAATAAGGTATTAAGAGATAATCATCTACGCAGCTTCATTAGTTCATATATGGACCATAAATTTGAGTATTTTATTCACAGAAACGTATTGTGAGGCCGTCGTGACGCAGTGGCACAGCCTAAAGCTGTAAAAGCGATGGTTGTGGGTTGGAATCCCATTTGCGGGAACGAATAATATAAGTTCCCACCCTCTGCCTACCCTGCTATATGCGGAATACAATACAACGAGAAGCTTTAAAAAAATTAAAATTATATTGTCATTTACCTTGCATTTTTACAGTAACTACTAATTTGTTAGTACACACAATAAATTTGTTAGAGGATTGAAAGAATAATATTAAAAAAAATATCTATTTGCTGATATATGAGTATGTATGAGAAAATGATGCGGCACACAACCCTTGCACCCCAATTTCCAAGGTTTAATATTATATCGACGTTGGAAATTGGCGTGTCGTGTAATTACTTTGGTAAAGTAATTTGCTCGGTGGAATATTTTAGGTACACCAGTTTGGATCTAGACTAGGTACAATATTTTTTACATATATTTTCTAAATATTCTCTATTGCGTATGTAGGTTTGTCTCAATATAGTATTGTACTAACGCCCCCGCGCGGCTTCGCCCGCTTGAACCATACAACTATTTATTTTACCTTGGTTATATATACTATTATGCACTTAATAAATCGTAATTTAAATCTTAAGTTTATATGCTCTTGGTCAAACAGTACTACTAATAAAGTATAGAATATATTATTTTATTATATTAATATTTAAATTTTGTTTTTTTTGGCTTGGCTCTCAACTCAATTTGGTTAAAAGTATGAAATGGAGGGAGAGTATATTCTTTATTAAAATTCTTTAATAAGCACTTTTGAATCGTCGAACGAACATAAATCTACCTCCGGCTCGGAAAGCAGCTGTTCTGCTGAGAAGAGCCGGAAAGAAATTCAACAATTGCATTTTTCAATATAAAGATTAAAATTTCATTTTTAATACAATAATACAATGTAGTAGCTACCCTGTATAACATTCAAATGATCTAATTCCATACATCTTTATCATTTAAAAATGTTATTGGAGAAAGTAATAAAGTGTCTTAATTAATGTTCTTTTTATAAATAACCATCCTTTTTTTTAAAAGGCTGATGGATGGATGGATTATAAATTTGGCGTTATAAATTTGTTTTTGTTTCTGGTTGTTACTGAATATTTTAACTATCAAACAGAATATTATAATATATGTAGGTATATATTGCGCAGCAAGTGCAAAAATATGTTTAAAAATTTTAAACTAAACTGTAATAATATTATAAAGCTGAACAGTTTGTTTCGTTGTACGTCCTAATCTCAGGACCTACTGGTTCGAATTGAAAAACTATTTTTGTTAGGTAGTCTATTACTATATTATATAAACGTTAGGACAGCGTTATTTTCCGCCACTTAACAACTCGAGAATTCGGCGAAAAATGGAAAACGGAATTTCTTAACACTAGGTCCCCAGGTTCCTTTTCCAAACCCTGTTACGTGCGGAATACAGCTATAAAACTCGTTATCTTAACTAACTTAAAAATTAGTTATCTTAACAGCCTTATTGTATCCCACATGTAGCAGGGTTGGCAGAGGGAGGTTAGTGTTTAGACAGTTCATTCTCCACATTACGCCTAATTCTGAAGGCATCGCGTGTTGGGCGGTGAAATTCAACGTCAACTTTCACTCAATGAAAATATTAAATATTTAATTTCCCCGAGTGGGACTCGAACCTACGCCAAACCTAGCCTCAGATATTTACACTAGCATTAATTTAATATAAAAAGATACTTGCATTCCGGTTCCCTATGTTTCAATATGCCTCTTAATTTTTGCATCGACATACGCTGACTGGAGTGGCTGCTTCTATAGTCGAACTCGTCCGGCTCCGACTTACTGTGGACTTTGCATTTCTTCTTCTTTACATTGCCGTTGCCGTATTTAAGTATACTAAAAATTATTTTAGTATACTATATAATATATTAATTACTATATAATATATTAATATTATTATATAACTTTAAAAGTGGACGGCGTAATAAAGGGAGTCTTAACACTATGTTCTCCCTTTGGGAGGGAGATCATGAGGACCCCGGAGGGCATCTATTAGGTCCTTACATATGAAATTGGCGTTTTGTCGTACTGTACTTCAATCACAAATTTCTCTCTCCTCTTTGCTTAGGAATTCCAAATTCAAATATATACAGCTATTAAGTTCTTTGATTTTCACGATTATTACACATTTTAAATGAAACTATTTTAACCGGATTAATCGCGTATATTTGGTACTTTTATACATTTTTGGAAACCCGACGTTTCGAACACTTTGCAGTAGTCCGTGGTCACGGGTAGACTGAGGTGGCATTTGTCTGTCAGTTGACATAATTATTATATCAAACTACCGCCAACGATTTCTTAATTGCCTCGCGTACTGCCCTGGATTCCTGCAGAATGAGCTGATAGTATCTTGCCCTCTGGTATGTGGTTTGAGACTTCAATGATTTTATGAGTGGGTCCCAGGTGGTAGAAAGTTTCCAGCCATCCTCTCTATTGAAATTAGGATGTTTTTGTATTTCGATAGATAGATCTTAAGTTAGCTAACAATGAAACCATGGTCAGTTTTGATGTCCAGTCGCTGTTCACCAGTATTCCCGTCAAGGACTGCATCAAGATTGTCAAGAGGAAGCTAGAGGATAACAATATGCCTATAGAATATCTTGAACTTTTAGAACATTGCCTCACATCTGGATACCTTATGTTCAATCAAGAATTCTATTTACAAATAGATGGCATTGCTATGGGTTCGCCCGTGTCCCCGGTAATAGCAGATATATACATGGAGGACTTTGAGGAGATGGCTCTTAGCTCTGCACCCTGTCTACCTAGGATATATAAGCGGTACGTAGATGACACTTTTACCATTTTACCTACGGACAGTATTTATATATTCCTAAACCACCTCAATTCTATTAATGACAATATTAAATTTACAATAGAATTACAGGCAAATAATTCCCTAGCTTTTCTTGATGTTTTAGTCATAAGAAATCCCAATGGCACAATAGGCCACACAGTATATAGGAAACCCACGCACACCAATAGATACCTCAATGGTGAATCTCACCATCACCCTACACAGTTATCTACCGTTGGCAAATCTTTGTTTCAGAGAGCCCACCACCTCTGCGACGCTGAACACCTAGGGGACGAGCTTCGCCAGGTGAAGAATAGCCTTCATCAGAACAAGCTGCCAGTTCCCCGCCAGCGTTGTCAGAAGACCAACAAGCCACCCACAGTAGAGAGACAACCAGCATTTCTTCCATATGTGAAGGGGGTTACAGACAGGATTGGCAACATCTTAAGAAGAGCTTCCATAAAAACCATATTCAAGCCTAACAAGAAAGTGAGCCAATTCTTGAGACCAGTAAAAAGTAATATTCCTTTACAGAGTGCAGGTGTATACAAACTAGACTGTGACTGTGGCTTATCATACATCGGTCAAACAAAGAGAAGCATCGGTGTTAGGGTGAAAGAACACATCTCTGATATCAAGAATGGGCATGTATCGAAGTCAGCTGTGTGTGAGCATACTGTGGATAAACCCAGCCACTACATTAGGTTTGATAAACCCCAAATCCTCGCTAAGGAAAACAGATACATTCCTAGAATGATCCGCGAGGCTATTGAAATACAAAAACATCCTAATTTCAATAGAGAGGATGGCTGGAAACTTTCTACCACCTGGGACCCACTCATAAAATCATTGAAGTCTCAAACCCACCATACCAGAGGGCAAGATACTATCAGCTCATTCTGCAGGAATCCAGGGCAGTACGCGAGGCAATTAAGAAATCGTTGGCGGTAGTTTGATATAATAATTATGTCAACTGACAGACAAATGCCACCTCAGTCTACCCGTGACCACGGACTACTGCAAAGTGTTCGAAACGTCGGGTTTCCAAAAATGTATAAAAGTACCAAATATACGCGATTAATCCGGTTAAAATAGTTTCATTTAAAATATACAGCTATTTACACATATATCTGTGTTTCATTAACCGTCATGCATTTGTCCTTTTCTGTTTGCGTCACTCAGTTTACAAAATGGAAACTGGAAACTCCGATGAGGCAGTCCACACCGCCTTCAAAGATTTTAATGTTTTTTTGGTAAAGAGATCAATGAACTACATACTTTGATTAAATAAATATATTATATTAAAAAATATTCGACTTTTGTCCCTCCCATACTAAACGTCAATTTCATATATGTGCGCGTAAAGTCATTTACATGTAAAGACCTAATATTCAAAGTTTGATAACGACATCATCGGAATAAAAAATCATTTTTTTTATTATCAAACACTCGCATTTTAGGGGATAACCTAAAACCTGTTAGGACAGTTTGTTACTTTATTGTTTTATATTTTAATCAGTGCACATAGCACTGATTAAAATATAAAACAATAAAGCATCACACCGGATATACAGAAATAATTTGGTGAAAGTTCCCGCAAACAGCAGGATAAGCAGAGGAAATCTAGAGTTAAGACATACCGCCGAACTCTGGAGGCATTGCTTGTTTACCGGAACTCAATGCCACGCTTTGCCTCTACACCAGTGTGAAAAATTGAAAATATTAAATATTTAATTTCCTCGAGTAGAGATCGAACCTACAACCTGCCTCGTTTACAGTCACACGTTGTGCCCCAGCGCCACGACTGGCCTCATCTATTATAATAAATTATAAAGGCAGGCCTCTGGCCGTGGTTCATATATATTATATCTATATTTATTAGTTATTACATTAATAACACATTCTCTCTCTTGCACTTAAGACCTGCAAAATTTTACCTTTCACTCACACTTACAGGTTGATTGGAAGAAATCTCTATTAGGGATAAGTTCACCTTTGCCAATAATATTCTCGACTATGTATCAATCTTTATACTTAAGTGCAATATAGAATACATATATAAAAAAGTTTTAAATTATTATAAGGAGCGGTAGCAGTGCAGTGGGATAGCGTCTGAATGTAAGCGCGACGATTGTGGATTCTATTTCCACTCCGGGAATGACTTATTTTCATATTCTCTCTCTGGTAAAAAGAAAAGCGCGGCGTTGATTTCCGCCTTTCGTCTCTGTCGTAATAAAATATTGTATAATTATACTTTTATTAAAATAGTAAAAATAAGTAGCTACTAACGAAAATTTCTTTTTCTTTTTAACACTTTCAACTGAACTGGATGTATCATCAGCTTCATCGGAGTCAGTATATAAGTATGACAATTTACCCATTTTATTAAAGCGAAACAATTTGAAATAAATATATATATATATATTTTTAAATAAGTCACATATTTTTTAACTGACGGGGATTTTAATATACTTTTTATTTTTAATTTTGTACTTTAAATTTTTTTAGTGCATTTATTTTACTAAAGAATCATTTTGATAATACAGTCAATGTCAGCTGTCATTAATATGATAAAAAAGAACATACATATGTCAGATATTTATTGACCAATCTTCTTTCTATGTTCTTCATACAATGAAATACGAAAATTTAAAAAGCTTACTCGCGCTTATTTAGGAGTAGTTGGTGTGGTTATGTCATTTTATTTTATAAAAATTTGTAGATTTTTTATTTAACTAATATATTCAATATTTTAAATATTTTACCCTTTTTAGGTATAATATTTTCATTTCCTCGCTGTGGTAACGAAGCAAAGCGCGTTCCTGAGTTCGGCCAATCAACAGGCAATGCCCCAATAACCTCGACAATAACAGAGGGAAACGGAAGTGTCTTAACACTACGTTCCCAGGTTCCCTCTGACTACCCTATTATGGATACAGGATAAAAGAGTGAAGCCAAAACAGTAATACCTCGTGAGAAATGAGGTCCCTGAGAAGTACAATACCACTTTTCTGTCCTACAACAACAAAGTCATTGTTCTCCAGAGTGTGAAATGTCCTCTCATCCAGATTGACCATTTTTGTGGATGTGGGGGACGGCATCAGGACTTTAGCCCTCAGACCGTGGTTTCTAGCGGCACCCACTAAAATGAGTGCGTCATTAGGTAACCCATGTGACTCGGGGGGAGTATACCTGCCCTGCCACGAGAAGGATGAGTATATGCAACCTGAGTGACCAGATCAACCAGGTGAGACCCTCGTTTCCTTAGGGAGGCCCAGCTTAAGCTACCTGCGACCGAGATGACTGCTCAGGATTCGGATTCAGAGGAGGATAGAAGGTCTCGGAAGACGAAATCTGGCCTCTGGCGGCCGGGTGTGCCACGAAGCGATGCTCCTTAGGTTTAGGTCCAAAGTGTGACTCCAATCTTACTGTTTTTAGACAATTTTTTTTACAAACAGTGCTGCCGTTAGCCAAATCGAAATACAGCGAGTAAATTCTATCGCCGATACTTTTATTATCGGCAAATTTAAAAAGTTTACATAATTAAATGGAAAATAAATATTTTACTAAAATATCGACATTTAAAACGTACCTAACATCAAATATTTCATTACATTATGTACCAACGTTATAAGATCAGCGTAAAATCAAATTTACAATGTGATACAGGAAGATATATTTATTTCCAAGCACACGTCGTCGGGTTAAATTGAATTTGTTAACGTTTGTTGAAGACGTTATAATACGTACGCTTTTGTAAGGAAAATATTTGTTACTTACTCGATGCTCCATCTGGGAGGTATTGTAGTTTTTTTTTAGTGGTGTAAGCAGGGAGAACACAGTATCATGACACTCCGTTTAAATTATTGTACAGTCTCGTTATAGTTTCTGATTTGTTAGGTTTAGTCAGAAAACATGCAATTGTGGCAGAGTTCTGTTATAATTGAGTTATTTGCATATTTATTACACACTCACAAGAATTTTAGGTTTCTATGTAATGATATAAAAAAGATTAGATTGAATATGCTATAAACGAAAAAAAATATCAAATATTGTATTAAAATACAGTAATATTTATTATTAAATATCACTGCATTTTAATAAAATCGTGATGAGGCCAGTAGTGACGCAGCGGCAGCGGCAGCGGTGTGACTGTAAAACCGACTGGTTGTGGGTTTGATCCCCACTCGAGGAGATGAAATATATACTGAAATTTATATTTCCATTTCTTCGCTCTGGTGTCGAGGCAAAGCGCGGCGTTGAGGTCTGGCACTCTACTCAATGCCTCCAGAATTCGGCAGAAAGTGGGGAATGGTGTCTTAACACTAGGTTCCCTCTACCCTGCTGTGTGCGGGATACAGCGTGAAGCTGATAAATTTATTATTAAAATTTTGGAGTTAATTGTGGAAAGTTAAAATTCTTTGTTAAATTTTAACTTCCCACAATTAACTTTCATCACGTAGTAAGTAAAAGAATATAAAAAGTTCTTAAAACAATTTTATAATGAATGCAGCCTAATCAAAAGAATCAGCGTTTCACTCCAAATACAAATTCGAAATTCGAATACGAAGATTCCGAATTCAAATCAGACGCAGTCAAATGACTTTCACACCAGCTTTACAATTCTTTTTTTTAGGAACTTTTCGCACTGTTTTATATAGGCACGTCCTGTGTTTTAGGACAGTAACGGGACTGTGACGAAATATTTTATACGAGAATTTAATTTTTCCACTTTGTTAGAGAATAAAGGACTTATAATTACGAAATTAATTAGAAATATGTTTGATTCTCTATTATATAGTGTTTATTCTATCTAAGGCTATCAAATATTTTAAAACATTTCAATTCACAATTCTTCAGCAGCCTTTCGAACTGACCATCGTTGTACTATAACCTTCTTTATAGCTTCTACGATGTAATCCTATACTGGGCTTAAGTTTCGTTACCTTCAACTACCTAATCGCAACTACCTGATGTAAACATTCAAAATCGTCTTTTTCGGGTACGATCGAGATGTTGGACACAAAAGGCGCGCGTTCGCTTGTAGCATTTATAGCACTAAATTTGAAGTAAATCTATCACTGTAGGTAGGTACAAGGTGTTCTAAGGTACACGGATCTACCCTACATAGTTTTCTTACAAGATCCAAAAATATAAAATTGTATTTGTGTAATAACTATGAAATCTATAAAAAAAAAACTATTTTTTTCATAAATTTACATATAAATTAAAAGTAATCGATATACATACAAAAAAAACATTAAAAAAATGTAAATATAGACGAAAAAAATATATTCAAACGCTACTGTAATAGCAGTCGTAAATGGCCGCAATTCATTTCGCCGGTGCGTTAATACATTTTGTTGGAATTGAATTATTTTTTTCGATCTGCAGACGTGTGAGGTAAATACCAAGTTATATTTATAATTTACAAGGGATGTTTTTAAGTCGTTGGTATTTTTTCTTCTTTTTTTTATATTTTTCGTTTTTTTTACCTAGAGATAAAAATTAAGTGGACTACTTAATTTTTAAGTTTCCATTAAAATATATAAAACTAAATTGAGATCTTTTATCTTTGATTTTCGAGATTATTATGCAATTAAAATAAAACTTTTTAACCGGACTAATCTTAGCCTTAATATATGCGATGGCATGGAAGCATTTATAATACATAAGTGACACAGACAAAGTACAGCCGAAGCTACGCAGCGTAGAACCCCGAAATTGGATAGGTATAATATGTAGGTTCTTGTTTCTGTAGTAGTGCTACGTATTGTAGGGTTGGTTTTCGTGTTATTTAAGACTTTTTTAAACTTTCAGTTTTATCAACGTTTAAAGAATAATGAAACCCTATCCATTTAATGATTTCGTTTTAATAAATAATTTAATACTTCCGTTTTTTGAAAACTAGCGTACTGTGGCATGTCTCGAGACACCGGGAAACACAAGCGTAAAATGTGACGTCTGGTCACGTTAGCTATACAACTATTTTTATAGCGTTACGCTGTATTCCGCACACAGCACGGTAGGCCGAGGGAACCTAGTGTAACACTAGGTTTCCTAGCCCTAAGGCTTCCACATGCTTTTGCCCTTACTCCTTGACTGGCCTGTCAAAGTTGCGTATAACGACAAATTCTTATACAAGAATCGCAATCATATCCATTGTGGTTAATTGACGACGTTACAATATTAAACGTATAGTAAATAAATTAACACATTACTAAATTAATTTTATAGTACAAACAATCATATTACTAATTGAAGCAAAATCTGTGGACCCCTTTTCACGAAAATTGGGCAGACAGAAGAGTATGAAATTAGGCACTAGTTTATATGATGAAGAAGTGCTGAATGCAAATATTTTTTAATTTGTTTTTTTACACTTTCCCGCTGTATCCCGCTCATAGCAGGGTAGGCAGAGGAAACCTAGTGTTTAGGCACTCCGTTCCCCACTTTCCGCCAATTCTGAAGGCATTGCGTGTTGAGGGGCAGAACTCAACGCCGCGCTTTCCCCTCGGCAACAGAGCGAAGAAATGAAAATATAAATGTAAATAAATATTTCATCTCCTCGAGTAGGGATCGAACCCACAACCAGTCGATTTACGGGCACACTTTGTGCCCCTGCGCCACTACCGACCTCGGAAGTCCCAACTATACTTTTAAAAAACATTAAAGCAATAAATAAAACATTATACCTACACACTACTACAATGAATGGTGCTTTGACAATATATACAACACTTTTATATTTATAAAGTGACATACACGTTGCTATGGCAACCCGTGTTATTATAATAGGCGTCAAGTCCTCTAGTAAAGATAAAGCTGAAATATTCAAAACAAATAGCACTTTAAAACAAGTTGTATCTAAATTCTCATAACAAAGTCTGTCTAGATTAAGTTTTACTGACTCCGCCTAGTTCACCTCGAGGTCTAAGAATTATTTACGATCAACTCCAGTTGATGTAATTAGTCACTCGCATGGGACAAATAAAGTTTGATGGTGCGGCTTATACTTAGCTTGTACTTACTGGGATGATAATGTTGTGTTAACACTGGATGATATAATTTATTTTTATAGCTTCACATTTTTTCCATATATAGCAGAATAGGCAGAGAGAAACTAGTGTAAGGACATTCCTTTCCCCTCCTTATGTCCAATTTTCGAGAAATTGCGTGTTAAGTTTCGAAATTCAACGCCGTGCTTCGTCTTTTTAGCAGAAGGAGCAGCGAAGAACGCAAAAACGCTGCAATATTTAACAAATGGCACAACACTGGATGATATAATATATTGTAGAGTCCAAACTATAATGTATTCATGAGGGCGATCCATCCACGTCCCTAGGCTGTAACCACAGTATCTAGATTCAATTCAGGTGTGCGCAGACTAATGTAACAACAGACAGTTTTTATGCTGCGCGTGTAATGTTGTTATATTTATCGACATGATGGTTGTAGATTCAATCTCCACTCGAGGAAATGATCCTATGTGAAAATATCTTTATTTCTCTGCTCTGGGCGATGCGCGGGCACCGGAGTGTCTTAACACTCTGTCTTTTCTCTCTACCCTCCTAAGCGTTAAAAAATGCACCATTTCTTTGCTCTGGTGTCGAGGCAAAGCGCGGCGTTGAGTTCTGCCACTCAACACGCAATACCTCCAGAATTCAGCAGAAAGTGGGGAACGGAGTGTCTTAACATTTGGTTCCCTCTGCCTATCCTGTGTGCGGGACACAGCGTGAAGCTGATTTTGATTTTTTGATCATAAATGAATGTACTACAGGTTCAGATTTTCTTTGGTACTATATTTCAACTTCTATTGGAAGGGCGTTATCTGATAGAATAGCTTTAGGAAGACCTCTACCACAATTTTTATTGTATCACATCTGTTTTATTAAAGACTCTTTTTTTCATGCTACTTATGCGTTAAATATATAAAATAAAAAAAAAAACTACATGTAAAAATTGTACAGGCAAACTCTACCTCTACCTACTCTGCACAGTAACACAGGCACAGTTAGCTGAGCAACACATCTGCATCAGTTATACATAGATCACGGACGAACAGCTACTGCTGGTACCTACTGCTACTACCTGAAAAACATTTTAGTATCGAACTTACTTTTTGTATTATGTATTGAAGCATGAAGTTGTGATGTACGCTTTGAAAGTTTAATTGACATGTATGATAGGAATAAAAATAGTTTTATAGTTACTCGCGTGGACAAGTGGAAATAACTATGGGTTGTGACACAAGACATATTCGAACTCTCACTACAAGTATAGAGTATTATATCTAAGCAATTATTAATATAATGGATAAAATTAATATAGCTGGACCAAATGTATTAGCCTAACGTAGTCTAATCCATTTGGACAATCATCGTTCCCTAAATTCTCAAGAACAATATTGTAATGAGTGAAAGTCCACCGAGGTCCCCTGTGCCTCCCTCACCACATATTCTTGTTTTTTTTTGTTCCATTCTCTCTCACACACGTTCTCTCGAAGCGTCTAAACCACCAGAACACGTTCTTCTTTATTCTTGCTGTTCATCCTTGCTATGTCAAACACAAAAAATGCTTTACAGATTAAAAAGCGCGGGAAAACGAGTCGACATTTTTTTTATCTGACAATAATAAAAGAATGAACATATTACAATATCAAAACTGACAAAATATAATGAAGCTAAAATATTAACATCGAAAAATATATTCTATTCTAGTACACTTATTAGATATATAATACCTACCTATAATACCTACGTTTAGACAAAAATATTACAAGACAATGGTTCCAACCCGTTGTTTTATTATTCATCAAGGACTGTATGGATCAAATGAAATTACATTACGTTCCAACCCTCCAAAGGTAAACATTTGCGTCCGACTCCGACCTGCCACTCAATTCGAACGTTCATAATAACCGTCTAATATTCCATTCTGTGCTGTTCCTCGCATTTTCGCCGTCCATTTTAGCAAAAATCTCAGGTTAATATCAAATACAAATTTTACTAAAAATTTCAGGTTTTAACCTAAAAAATATATTTAGGAATTATCTTCGGTTACTATTTATTTGGTACTATCCTAAAATATACACTTCAATATCAATTATTAAAAAATATATTTTTGTAAGTAGTCGTCGCCGTCGTGGCACAGCCTTTTGACTGTAAGCGCAACGGTTGTGGGTTCGATTCCGGCGAGAAGATTTCTCGCTCTGGAAGCAAGTCAAAGCATGGCGTTAACTCTACTATGGAACACGCGTTGTCTTAACAATTAGCGAGAAGTGTAAACGCGCTAATATTAGTAACTAGCAAAAGTTCCAATTAAAAAAAAAGTGTTAGATAGTTAATTTATCAAGGAATCGTTTCGATGTTACCCACTGTGCCTCTGGTCAGAGTTACCTCGGGTCCTTGTAAAAAGAATAATCTGTCATACGCAGCTCATAGCGTTTCTAGTTGAACACGTGGTCAAAGCCGCAGGCAAAATTTAGATTAAGAAAATTATAAATTAAGAAAATTATATTATAATTATATTTAAGAAAATATAACGTTTTCTCCTAGGTGTGTAAGTCCCAAAACAGTTAAGTATATTCAAACTTTTCCACGAAGAAAATGGACGAAAGGTTAAAAAGTCAAATAAGCATTTTTTTTTATTTTCTTATTACTCCATAAAATCCCCGAATCTTAAATAATAAAAAATATATAGAAAAACCAATAAATCTCTAAATAAAACCATTTTAACACTTAATACAGAAGTAACGAGTATATAAATTGGTGTAGCCGCGGGGGGCGCCACGACCGCAATACGTCTGCCCCAGAGGTCACAAATCACGTACAGTACGTGATACTTGAAAACGTTGAATTTGTACCCATTTGCACCTGAAACATTTGAAAGCTATATTAAATTAATAGGTTGATATATTTTATACAAGCGGAGCCGCGCGGTTTCGCCCGCTTCAGCTATACAAATATTTATTAAATATTTTTGTGAAATTATTTTTAGTCTACAAAAGGATTAGTAAGAAAATAAAAGCCTAAATAATCAAAATAAGTTAAAATAGAATTCATATAATTAGATTGTGCCATTCAATTACCACTCGGTCGAACGAATTATTTTCATTTCCTCGCTCTGGTAGCAAGAACAAGCGCGGCGATGACCTTCGTCTTGGGTGAAAATTACAGAATGTCTTAACACTGGGTTTCCAAAAAAGAGTGAATTGTCATTCTTCATATTTTACTCTACTAAACATAAAGATGCCAAAATCGAATTAAAATCCACCACCAAAGTGGTATTAAAATTTGAAACACAAGTATTTGAGATCTAGAATGCAAGTACCTATATTTTATAGTCAAACCATACTTCATCTAAGATAACGGCAATACGATATTGGAATCGTTCCTTTTATTCCGTTTTCTAAAATATTTCGCGTAAAGGCGCCGTAATAAATATGAAATACGGTCGACAAGTCGTGGCCACTCTGATGTTAGGCTTTTGAACTTTTGCGTATAGTTCAGTAGTTAGTTTTCGGAATAAGCAAAAGAAAGAAAAATCCTAAATTCGAATGTGCGCAACCATCTATTTGAGGGCGGCCACGACTCGTCGGCCGTACTATACTAATATGACATACATACTCGTATATTTTCCCCCCTATCGCTTATCTACAAGGGATCATTTATGGGATTAATTTATGGGGCCTCGTGGATCTGAGTGTCGTTTAGAGTGACTTTTATACAGGCACTTAGGTACTCGGGTGCTTGGCCTGTCGTTAAAGCTGAGCTTTTGTCTATAACTTTTAGTATTTTTTTTATTTTAGTGCATCTCCCAATCATACGGGGTAGGCGGAAAGAACCTGTATTATAGCCTATAATATAATCTATAACATATACAACTCTGACCTTCACTTTTCGTCCATTTAATTATGGCACAACGTGTGACTGTAAACGCGACGATTGATAAATATTAAATATTTCATTTTATTAACTTACTAAACATTTAATTTATTAGTTAAGACCTCTAAAATATTTCAATTCCAATGATGACGGGCTATTATTTTTACAGAATACTTCAATAGTTTTTTTTTTAGCTTCCCCTTATATTCCGCCAGATCTGTATTGTGACGAAAAATAAAATATTAATTATTTTTATTTCGTCGCTCTCGTAACGAGACAAAGCGCGGCGTCCCGCGTCCACTGAGTTCCGCCACTCAATACGCAGAATTCGACGGAAACTGGGAGACGGAAGTGTCCTAATGGGACACTAGGCTCCCAGGTTCCCTGCCTAATAAATAGATATTTTTCGTCAAACAAACAAAACAAAATACGTAATTTAGATCCGCCACATAATCAATCAAGCAACACGTTGTGTCAAATACATATAAAGTAACTTGATGTGATCAAAGAGCAGTTCTCTAATATGTTGTTAAAGCCTAGCTTATTTCGTAAACCGAAGATTTGTGTAATCTTTACTTTCTACCGCCTTACCCAATCGCAAGGCTTTTCTTCATAATAACAAATCATTAGCTATTTCATTTATCGAGGCTTACTGGTTATACTATTCTGTTATATATATTAAATTATGTTAGCTGTTTTGATTGTACGTTATTGTTGTTAAGACACTCCCCATTTTCCACCAAATTTTCAAGATATTGCGTAGTAGATGCCGAAACTCAACCACGCACTTTGTCTTTTTTAGGGTTTCGTACTTCAAAAGGTAAAAACAGAACCCTTATAGGATCAGTTTGTTGTCTATCTGTCAAGACCATTTATCTCGTGATCGCGTGGAGCCTGGAGGTATCAAGTTAAAATTAATATCAAATATTCAAGTCTACGCCAGTGGGCGGTCAGGTGGGCCATCAGGTAAAAAAAGATACGAGCATTTATGCATCGATGTTCCTGTATTTTGTAAAAAAAATCGCCTCGTAACCAAAAACTGTAGGGTACTTCCCGTGGACCTACACTAAGAAATTTGGCATGAAGTGAAAATTTACAATATAAATAAAGGTAAAAAATCCGAAAAGTTAAAATTTATCAATAATATATGTATTTCATAGAAAAAAAAAATTACTAACTTATATTTGTAGTTCGTATCATACAAAATGAGTGCATATGTCCTCAACCTTAAGTCTGTCAACTTTTACAAGTTGTACTTTCCGTTGACCTACAATCCCGAATTTTATACAGATACGTTTGGTTCTGGTTTTTTTATATTATTTTTTTAAATACGTGTCTAAATCTAAATAGTGACATATAACCATACATACACAGCAATACTCAGCAAATATGATATTACAAGGAGCAAAGACGAAGTCGGCTTATTTCCACTTGACTACTAAACATATAGGTAATCGTCTTTTATTACGTTTGACATCGAAAGTCTCTATTGATAGCGTTATATTGAAAATCTAAAAAAGATATATAGGTAAGATTTGACGTCGTTGATATATTTGAAAGCCATTCGGAAAAGAAATATATTTTATTTCTGGTTGTATTAGATTTTGATTATGGATTGCCAAAATTGTAAAAATAGAGAACAGTAAGTGAGGAGGCCGTCGTAGGCGTAGCGCAGGGGCATAAGCGTGAGTAGGAAAACGCGATGGTTGTGGGTTCGATTTCCACTCGGAGAATTGAAATATTTTATTCTTTCATTTTGATAATAGATAATGAGGAGAATTCAATTGCCGCCGCATTCCTTTTACATTTCAATGAAAATTGGGGAACGGAAGTGCCTTAATGGGTACGAAGTGTCTTATCACTAGGTTCCCTCTGCGTACCCTGCTATGTGCGGGATACGCCACGATGAGGCGAAACTCAACGCCGCATTTTACCTTATAAAGACAAAGCTAAAACACAATTTATCACCAAGATTTGACCAATAAAAAATAATAAAAACGAGTAATTCCACCATAATTCTCTAGTATATATTATAATAACATAATGATCCACACAACACATGGCCGACACAAAGGACTATAAACACCAATTGTTATCTGAGGACGTATTAAAACATTGTATTGGACGCGCACTGGCGACCGGGCCTAAGCAAACACTAAGGAAATGCCAATTTGCGACGAAATTATTCATTTAACACGTTTCTTTTTAGGGAATATGTATATTTTAATGTCTATTTTTTATATTTTCTTGTGATATTTTATTGAATTGCATATAGTAATAGTAGAAGTAATGTATTTTTCGTATTTTTAATAGTAAACATAGTATTATATAATATGCATTAAAGCAGAAGAATAGACTTAATAAGAATATCAATTAAAGCCCTATTTCTATGACAAGTTAAACCTTAATTTCTCTTACTTGAAACTATCACAAATTTATTGAGTGCTTGAAATAATAAGAACCTATATAAGTATATTTTGTAACCTATTTTATCTACTTTCCATTTTATAGACACAGAGTTGAGCATCGAAACTTAACGCCGCGTTTTGTTTAATCAGATTTTATAAACGAATATATTTTTCTTTATTGAGGTCAGCCGTGGCGCATGGGCACAAGGTGTGACTGTAAAACCGACTGGTTGTGGGTTCCCCACTCGAGGAGATGAAAAATATTTACTTAAATTTATATTTCCATTTCTTCACTCTGGTGCCGAGGACAAGCGCGGCGTCGAGTTCTGCCACTCAACACGCAATGCCTCCAGAATTCAGCAGAAAGTGGGGAACGGAGTGTCTTAACACTAGGTTCCCTCTGCCTACCCTGAAGTGTGCGGGATACAGCGTGAAGCTGATTTATTTATTTATATATATAAAAGGACATGTACCTGACTGACTGAGGTAAGACGCACGCACAGCCGTAACCGCTGTGCGTAGAAACGTGAAATTTGGACAGATGTTTATTTTCATAATCTGGATTAAGAAGGGATTTTAAAAAATTTTAACCCTAAAGGGATGAAACAGGGGTTAAAAGTTTGTATGGATTTTTTTTAAATCGGCACCGATTTTAATAAAATTTGAAATTCAGAATCTTAAAAATATTTTATTGAACACATGTTTCATGATTTTTTAGAATTCACCCCCTAAATCAAATAAGGGGTTTAAAGTTTGTATGGAAAAATCTTTAAATCGTCACCGATTTTTACAAAAATTAAAATTCATTCTGTTAAAAATATTTTATTGAACATGTGTTTCGTGGTTTTTTTTGAGAGTTCACTCCTAATGGTGCAAATACCCGGGCAAAGCTGCGCGCCCACCGCACCACAGTTTTTTATAAAAATCCCCAGTTTAGTCATCAAACTCATCACCCTCGCATATACAATCAGAATTCAGACATTGTCCCACTGTGCTACAATGGCGATAAAATAATAAAGGGTAGTTGCAAGTTTGTCATTTACGTAAGTGGTACAGGTGCCTAAGTTGTCAGGGCTTAAGTAAATTAATTGTTGTTGACTACAGTCACTGTAGTTAAAGTTAGAAATGGTGGGTATCTGTAATTTCGTCGATTTATACGTATTTGTACATTGTGTGCATTTCTCTTTCTTGTTGATTTTGTGGTATAATGTTGTGTAGTTTTTGAAATTAAGAAAAAATATAATAAAAAGCTTCACACTGTATCCCGCTTATAACATGGTAGGCAGAGGGGATTTAGTGTTAAAACACTCCGTTCCCCACGCACCTTTGTTAAAAAAAAACAATTCAATCCATCGTTTCTGGATTGGAACATACAGTCGTCGTAGTTACTCAACGGGTCACTTGTATGGCACCCATTGCTGGGCGTGTTAATGTTGAATCTACAACTGTCGTACTCAATGAAACTACCACCACGAAGCATGTTTCAGAAATCGATTAATAATTAAATTTCAAATCTATAGCACTCTACTCTAAATCAGAAACTGGGTATTTGTAATTGTACTAGGAATCCCAAATCGGAATACATTAGACAGTCCATTGGTTAAATATGAATCGCCGCACGCTCTCCATTAGGCAATTGACTATGTTCAACAATTAAACTGTTTCGTATGAATTTAATGTAGATTTCTATTAAATATTTATGAAGTATGTATGTAGATGTATTTGTCAATTTCTTTTTAGTTTTGCTCTGTATCCCGCATATGGCACGGTGGGCAGAGGGAAACTGTAAAGTATTGAGGAACTTCGTCCTCCACTCTCCACTCATTTTTCGAGATATTAAATATTGAGCGGCGGAACTCAACGCCGCGATTCTCGCGAACGGGGAAAGTGAAATAAAGTGGTCCCTTCCTAAAGTAATAATAACATCAACTTTCTTAAGTTTGGAATAATTTGAATTGCTTCAGAGTAAAGAAAGTTGAAAAATAATAATTGAAATTATTAGATACTATTAATGTTTATTTATTATAGAAAAAACCGTTACACTTGAAATCGGTGTCAATCGATGTTGGGTATTCTTTTCATTTATTATATTAGCTTTTGTAGGTGTATTCAGTTGTTATTTATCAAACTTATGATATTATTATTAATATTAACTTACCTTGGCTGACACCGAAAAACTTAAGACCATTAAAATTCCACTATCAGATCCTGACTTGGCTCGTGGCGTCAGATCGTCAGATCGTGGCGCCGGGGCACAAAGTGTGCCTGTAAATCGACTGGTTGTAGGTTCGATCCCCACTCGAGGAGATGAAATATTTATTTATATTTATATTTTCATTTCTTTGCTCTGGTGCCGAGGGGAAAGCGCCACTCAACACGCAATGCCTATAGAAATTGGCGGAAAATGGGGATCGGAGTGTCTTAACACTAGGTTCCCTCTGCCTACCCGGTATGCTGTGCGGGATACAGCGTGAAGCTGAAGATCCTGACTTGGTGGCTATTGAAGTACGGGAAAATACGTTCTTTCAAATGACAAAATAATTTTACAATCGGTTCACAAATGTTAAAAAAATCAATGGACGCACAAAAAATATGTTATAGATAGATGATAATATATAGAATTTTCTTCATTTTGAAAATCGGCTAAATAGCGTTGCATTTCATACACAAACTATACGAAATCAGAAATTCCACAAATGTAAAGGCCCGTAATAAGCGAAGCGACGGTATTTCATAAAGTTGCGTTCCAGCGTATTGCGGCTTGTCGAAATGTCTGTGATATTGTTTCGGGAAATGGCGACTGTCATATTAATTTAGA
This sequence comes from Heliconius himera, assembly GCA_021202915.1. NCBI lineage: Eukaryota > Metazoa > Arthropoda > Insecta > Lepidoptera > Nymphalidae > Heliconius > Heliconius himera. The sequence continues at coordinate 544,715 of JAJHJA010000073.1, forward strand.
GTACGTACCCACATATCTACCTGTATAATAATGTGTTTGTTTGTCTTTATGTATTATCTTTATATTGTCTATATCTATGTATTGTCTTTATGTATTACAGGTATAGGAAATAAAGCAATTGGAAAATCGTGTTGAGGCACTCCGTTTGTTTATGTTATATATTCGATGGGATACATGGGCGCATGGGAAATAATTTTTGAAGGGGCCTGGACTTTAGCTAACTTAACTTAAACTTTTCTTTTAATTTCCAGACAGTAAAATTTCTGGAGACACAAGACTGTTCTGAGCCGACCCTCTCCGTCCTACGTCCATGGTGATAGGAGTCCGTTACCTTGTGGCACACTCATTTTATTCCAAACGTATAGACATTATACACTCCGTGGCTGTTTTAGCGGATATCATTGACTGTTTTAGCCGAATTACGTGCTATAAAAGCCGAAGTTTATCCTAATAAAATTTCATTGTGTCATGTACATAATGGAGTACGAACGATTCATTACGAATAAAAAAAAATAGAGACATGTAATTAAACGTTTGATGGTAATAAAAATATATTTACGTACATTGATAAAGCTTTATTTTATTTGATATTACTATTGACAATACAATTGTAGGTACAAGTTCCGTTAGATGAAATGTTTACATCTATAGAATAAATCCGTTAACTATTTTAATACGAATAGAAACAGTAAAAAAAAAATCAAATAATTACAGCAAAAATAAATATATAATAAGTCATCCAATGAAGAAATACAAAGATGATCTCGACCTCTTAGTAAAAATAAGCTAAGCTTTAACTGTTATATCGTATTAATTGATTAAAAATAAATACTTTTATTTTTATTATTGTTTCATTCAGTATGGACAGATGGACCATTTTGTTAGGTAATTCATTTGTTTCCTTCTTACTTTAGGATTACATATCTATAAGCAAAAATGGAACCCTTAACAGATCGGAGCTTCTGTTTGTCCGTATGTTTGTCTGTTCATCTGTCAAAATCTTTTTTTTATTAATATTATTTAGAACTAAACTTATATGATTACATAGTATCTACATGATGTTCAGTAATATATACAATATAACTATCAAATTTATTATTTTTATACAATATCACAAAAGAGAACCTACTCTACATTACTACAGTCACCGATTAAAGTGACAAAATAACAAACTAAAAGAAAATTCTAAATATATCTATTTTACATATACATATTAATAAAAAAATCACCGTGGCGCAATGTAACAGCATCTGACTGTGAGCGACGGTTGTGACAGACATCTTGGGGATGAAATTATTTTCATTACCTTTGAATTCGAGCGGTAAGCGGAGACGGGAGTATCTTAACACTAGGCACTCTGCAATATGTGAAAATATATAAAACGTGAAATAAATAAGAAAATCATATACATGTATACATATTTTACAACGTAGCAATCACTCTTTCACATCGTAAACACTTATCACTATTATCCAAAGCATTATATTTCCTACATCTTAAACACTGCTCCTTTTTACTTTGCACTAACGTAATATCCACTTTCCCATCATTTTCTTTTTCAATCAAACTGACATTTGAAACTTCTAAAATTTCACACAAAACGCTATCACTTGCACCATTATTCTTATTCAATTTATTAAACTCGTAAAACAAATCCTTATTAACATTTAAAATTAAATCGAATTTCTTTAAATTCTCATTCTTCGCGATAGCACACACATCCTTCTTTACATTCAAAATGGCGTCCATTAAACTGTCATTGTGATTTGAAAAAGGCGGTAAAATTGAAAAGTCTTGCATAAAATAAAACGGTTTTTCATATAACGGATGGTGTTGCCATGACTCTTCTACTAAATGGGGTAAAATAGGCGCTAGTGATTTCAATAAAGTAATTAATATAGTATTTATTGATAGTTGAGCGGAAATACGCTCATTTGATGATTGTGACGAACAATACAATCTATCTTTAACACAGTGACAATATAAAGCTGATATCTTATTACTTATAAAATGTAAAATATTTTGAGATACGTGATTATATCTGAAATTGTTATAATGATCGTTTATTAGATTCAAAAATGTATGACTTTCGTTGACAATGTATTGATCGAAGTAGTTTAAATCGGGTTGTTGTATGAAATTGTCTTTTGTCAAATCATTGACGACGCCTAATAAATATTTGATGATATTTCTTATTCTTATAACTTCACTTTGGCAGTCTTCCAGAAGTTTCTTGCTTATTACTATTTGTGAATGTTGTGTGGCGTGGCTGGCTGTCCACCATCTGAGAAAAAAATATTATAATAAATTTAAAAATAAATTATAAAACAAATATTTCTCAACAAATCACTTCGTTACATACATTTTTCAAAAATATTTTTCTGTCCATTGTGTAGAATAATACTTTAAAAATATTTAAGTTACCTCAAAGTATCAATCCCGAAAGCCGGTAGTTTCTTATCACCATGTATAATGGTGGCCGGATCAATCACGTTGCCTATTGATTTCGACATTTTACGTTTTTTCTCATCTACTACAAAACCATGGACGAATATTGACCTAAAAATATAATAAATAATGAATTAGAGACCTCTTTGACAATTTTGAAATTAATTCTAATGAATGACTACAAAATAGTTGTGGGTTCATGTTTAAATTACTATCTTCAATTATTTCTTTTTAATCTTTCATTCAATTCTTCTAATAAATAAATATCTCTCTTCTAAATATCTGTAAAAAAATCAAGAAACTGTTCTTTATTTTATCGAATAAGAATCAATAATAAATAAAAAACAGTATAAGTAAAAAACATTCGAAACCATCTCCAGCGACAAAGCACTATCTAGACAAAATTAACAAGCATTATTTATTTTAACTCATAGCTGGGTAGGCAGAAGAAACCTGGGAACCTAGTGTTCAAAACGGTTCCTATTAAGACAAAGCCATTCCCCACATTCCGGAACTCAATGCAACGCTACGAGACAAATCTCGTTACCAGAACGAAATAAAAAAAAATCATTTCCTCGAATGGGAATCAAACCCATAACTGTCCCGTTTACAGTCGCACGCTTGTGACCCTGGGCCACGACGGGGGAGAGGAAGCCTAGTATTAAGACACTTTCCGCCGAATTCTCTAGAACTCTCTAGTATTCGGCAAAAAGTGCAATGCCTCTAGGCATTGCATAGTGAGGAGTGGAACTCAACGCCGCGCTTTGCGTCGACACCAGAGCGTAGAAATATAAATATTAAATATTTTATATCCTCGAGTGGGAATCGAACCCACAACATGTCGCGCTAACAGTCACCGTGCGCCACGACTGGACTCTAATTATATATATGTACAAAATGTCTTACTCATAAGGCGCTTCCCCCTTCAAAGCCAACGAAGTCAGCAAAGACGCTTGAAACCACCCCGTCAACTGATCAACACCTTCCGAATAAAGATTAGCTTTTCTACCCTCTAAAGTTTGCCACGAAAGTCCCGAATCCAACCAAATATCCATTATATCCTGTTAATTATTTAGATACAGTCAGTCGATGAGTCATGGCCGTCGTGAAATCAGCTGTAAATGACTGCACTGGTTTGATTTTCAAAAAGTTTAACTTTAGAGCAGCCACGACTCATTATCCGTACTGTAGATACTGTTATATTATTACTTGTGCACGGAAACAATGCACGCACGTAAAAAATAAGCACATAGTGTAAATTTTTAAATATTTAATCACAATCTTGGTTTTATTTTTTTAACTCTACGCCGTACGTAGCATTGTAGATATAGGAAACTTAGTGTTATACTCCGTTCTCATTAAGACGCTTTTCCTCCACTTTTTTCGTGTTAAGTGGCGGAACTAAACGCCACGCTTTGCCTCGTTATCGTTATTAAATAATTCATTTCCTCGGATGGGAATAGAACCAATAACCTGACGCGTTGTGAGCGTGTCAGGTCGCACGTTTGTTCCTCTGCACCACGACTGGCCTCATTCTAATTACTCTGGCTCTAACTGAACTTTCTATGTTTGATAATCAATTTATCAATAAAGGCTATTATAGGGAGATATATAAGGAGATTTAACATTTTTTATAATAACAATTTAACTAACGAAACTTTCGAAAGAACTTTTAAAATTTATTTAATGAATTTTATTCTCTGAAATGACAAGTTTACAAGAAACAGAAACAAGGTTGTTACTTATACTCAATACATAAAAATAAAAAAATTGACAGAATTATAAAAAAATATTATATAAATTTTATTCACTGCTATAGAAAAAAATATTTTTTTCTCAATCATTAACAAATATACCATATTATTACACTCAAACACGCAAAGAAACTAAATAAATATTCACATTATACATACATTTCCTTTCACAACATCGTTTAGACCGTATTTGCTTGAAATTTCTTCTGGTATCAATTCTTTTACATCGCAAGTCCACCATATATCGGTACCGTGGTTTTGTATCAGTGTACATAATCTTTCTATAATATCACTAAAATAAAAAAAAAAATCTTATATTAGTGCTTTGATGTGTAATTATAGTGGCCGTTGTGGCGCAGTGGCACAAGTATTAGACTGTAAACACAATGGTTGTTGGTTCAATTACCATTCGGGCGAATGATTTGTTTATTTTTCACTCTAGTAATATGAAACCGGAACCGGAAACCTTGATTTCTAAGGTGTTAGTATTTTTTTCGTTCTGACTATGGAATACAACTTTAAAAATGTGAAACAAAAACTTAATTAAATGTTTTATAAATAATAAAACTATATTTTTTTTACTTACTCATGCACTATGACGTCACCGTGCCTGTAAAGTACCGGTATGGGAACACCCCATGCTCTCTGCCTCGATATACACCAATACGGACGTTTCTCCAGTTGATTGTGGAAACCTTGACGTGATTGTTCTGATGTGGAATTAGGTAAAATGGATATTTTGTTTAGGGCTGCCTGAAAAAAAATGTTTTGAAATTAAATATGAGCTGGGAATTATTTATAAATGTTGAAACCAAAACAAGTTTGAACTATATTTGAATTTATAAGTAAGGAATTATTAATATAAATAAACTTTTTGCTAAACTTTATTTATATTAATATTTACACATAGTCTTTCCCTCTGCCTACCCTAGGCAGAGGGAATGTGGAATTTAGTTAGCTAACTCTGAGTTAAGACACTCTATTCCCATTTAAACATTTCCGTTCCCCACTTTGCACTGAATTTCGGAGACATTACAAGTTGATTGGCGGAACTCAACGCTGCGCTTTGCCTCGTTACCAGTTATCTAAGAAAGGTACTAAAAAACGACTTACCAAAGCTTTTTCCTTCAAAGCCGACGTATCAATGAACCATTGATGGCTAGCTCTTATAATAACAGGTTTCTTAGTTCTCCAATCTAAAGGATATGAATGTATGTATGTTCCTTGATGTAGTATGGAATTTCCAAGTTTTTGAATAATAAGGTCTTGGCCTTCAGTTAATACTGGGAGACCGTCAAATTCTGGACTTATATTTGTGTAATTGCCGTTCTCATCTACATTACATTTCTGTAATAATTGATGAATTCCTAATTAATAAATATAAATATAATTTTTTTTACTTCACCTTATATCAGCAGCAAGCATAAAACAGGGTAGGCAGCGGGAACCTAGCAATTAATACACTCTGTTCCTTATTTTCCGACTAATTTACGTAACATAAAAAAAATACATTAATAAACTATTTGACATTCCTAATAATATTATAAATGTGAAAATTTGTGAGGATGGAGGTTTGTCCCACTTTCGCACAAAAATTACTGAAAGGATTTAGATGAAACTTTACAGTAATTTTGATTACGACAGTAATTGTAAGAAAAAAATATTTATTTAATAAAAACCAGTTACCATATAAAATTGGTAAAATACATCAAGTTGTAATATAAACACAACATACCACATCAATCCCATTCTTCAAGGAAACTAAAAAATCCTCGGGTCCATGCGCAGGTGCAGTGTGGACCAGACCAGTTCCTTTGCCCTTGGTCACGTGGTCCGCGGGGAGGAACGGGGAAATATTATGCGTCAAGTTGTTTTTGTATGTACAACCTTGTAAATTTTTCCCTACAACAGAATAATAAATAATAATTAATTTATATTTAGAATTTTTATATATGAATGTACATTTTTTTTTATCTTTTTAAAAATCAATCTATAAATATATAAATTAAATCCTAAATGATAGACAATGAAATGTGGCATATATCATTGGGCTTATAAAAAGGAATAAGTAAGAATTTCGCGAAATTCCTGCTGAACAGAAAAAAAATATCAAAAATATTTTTAAATATAAATGTCAAATGTACAGTAGACAGAGAAAATCTTGTGTTAATATATTTCGGTCTTTAGTTTTGTCAGAATTCGAGATAAACTTTCGAGGCATATGTGGGGCGCAACTCAACGCCGCTCTTTGTTATATTACGAAAAAAAATAATAAATATTTGAATTTGCCCCGGAATCAGCCTTAGACCACTGCGCCACGAAAACCTCACTATAATGGTCTCAAATGTTCAATACAGTTTTTATACAAAGTTTAAAAAGATACATACCATCAAATTCAACCAACATTTGTACTTCACTTTCAAGAACCTTCTTGACTTCTTCAATTTGATCTTTGGCTATTAAAAACATTTCATCTGGCCATTTATTTATTTTTACTATGGAATATATCATATTTGCACTGAACGCTATTGCTGTATTCGCTACTAGAGTCCATGGTGTAGTGGTCCATATTATGGCTGATATCTCTTTCCTGAAATAAAGTTTATTTAAATATAACAAACGGATTCAATGTAATAAAAAAATAAACACTAAGGAGTTTTTTGTTGACTTAATTGAAATAAGATATTTTCTAGCTTCATATAGCAGGGTAAGCAGACGGAACCTAGTGTTAAGACACTCTGTTAAGCATGCACCGCCCAATTTTTAGGTCATTGCACATTGAGTGGCAAAATTCAACACTGTATTTTATTAGACACTCCGTTCCCCACTTCCCGTAAAATTCTTGAGGCATTGCATGCTGAGTGGAGGACTCAACGCCGCACTTTGCCTCGGCACAAGAGCGATTTTTTTTTTCTCTTAGGTATTTCTGCAATCAGTACTGTGTTACTTTAAGCAGAAGTCTTCAGAGGTATGACATTAAAAGTGTGCATTCCAGCGAGTGCATCTACTTATACTGAAGGTCAAAGTGACTGTCATGGAGTCGTTGACAGAATGTCCTTTCTTTTAAGTCGCTTCCTGTAGGATCTTGTAGCTAACCCAGAAGCAAGTTCATTAGGATGCTCTTCAAGCCTCTCCTGATATCTGATAGTGTTCTCGTGAATTTCCTCCTTGACAGTGGAGATTCCGAGGTGATCGTAGATTCCACTATTGGTGATAAACCATGGTGTATTAGCGATATTACGTAGGATACTGTTTTGCATCCCCTGGAGGATGGAGATATTGGATGCTTGAGCTACCCCAGAGTTGAATCCCATATGTCCAAATTAGTCTGAGAATGGTCTTATAGATGAGTAATTTATTATCACAAAAACGAAATGAAAATATAAATTTAAATAAATACATATTTCATTTCTTCGAGTGGGGATTGAACCTACAACCAGTCGTGTTTACTGTCACGTTTCGTGTCCCTGCGCCAAGACAGGGCTCAAATCCTTGAAAATAACAATTTAAAACTAAAAACTAATAGGCTTTAAGTCAATGTTTTATTTACTTACCCTCCAGCAGCATTTTGTGCTGCCTCCGGCAAATTCACCATAGGAAACTTCACATACACTTCTTTACTTTTAAATTGTGGATCATATTCTAACTCAGCTTCTGCTAAAGCTGTTCTACAAATATAAAAAAATATCTATATTTTATTAACATTTATAATAGCAGTAATATTGAGAATCTTAAAACTAGAAATAAGTATATAAATATCTTTTAATTTTAATTTATTTATTTAACATATTCTCTATAAATTTCGTAATACATGATTTTTTTTATGTATTTCATTTACTGTTTGACTTCTTGTTAAATAAATAAATAATTAAATAATAAGCTTCATTGTGAGGCCAGTTGTGGTGGAGGGGCACAAAGTATGACTCAACGAAATAACATATTTATTTAAATTTATATTTCCAATTTAGAATTCTTATAGAATTGTGTTGAGACAAAGCGCGGCGTTTAGTTCCGCCACTCAGCAATCAATGTCTTCATAATTTGGTGGAAAGTGTCAAACAGAGTGTCTTAACATTAGGTTCCATCTGTCTGTTCTGTTGTGTGCGGGATACAGTGTAAAGCTGGTTTAATTTAATTTTAATTCATTCTGAATAGGGAGATGTTGATGTATTGTTTTGTATTTTTTACTCATATATCACTCCATTCTCCACCTAAACATTGCTTGTTGAGTGGCAGAACTCAGTAGAACACTTTGTTTAACCATAGCAAAACATTGAAAATAATTCATTCCCGAAGCTCTCACTCTGCCCCACCACCAAGTAACAGATATCACACTTCCCCAATGTGAATATATTGTAAAATCTTTATAAAAAAAAAATACTTACTTTGAAGATGGTGACCAATAAACAGGCTTCAAAGCTCTATAAATCATTCCAGACTTATACATCTTATAGAACTGCCTCAATTGGTTTTGTACATACTCCTTTCTTAATGTCAAATAGCATTGTTTATCCCAATCTGCCATTATACCCCAACTTTCAAATGCCTCCTTTTGCCTTTTAACTGTATCCAAAGCAAAAGTTCTAGCAATTTTTCTTGTATTAACAGGATTTGATCCTGCTTCCTTTGTCTTTTTAGTATTTAAGGCTTTAAATTCTATAGGTAGACCATGGCAATCCCAGCCTGGGATGTAGTGAACTTTGTTGCCTTGGAGTACTTGGCTTCTGTTATTAATATCTTTTATAATCTGTAGAAATAAAATTTTATTATAACTGCTTTGTTATGTACTAGATATGTAGCATTTTCTTTGTGGTCAAATGAATAAGTCTGAAAATAACTAAGAGATTTTTATGACACATTCTAAGTGTATCACAGGTACAGTTGTTGTATGTTGAAAATAGTAATGTATGTAATATAACTTTCCCCTACAAACGGACTATCCAAACAGACTATCAATTCAAAGCAGTAGTTCCTAAGATTGGCACATCCAAATAAAACAAACAAATGAGTTTGTTTTATTATTATATTAGTACAAGTTATAAGTTTTGTTACAAGTTAAAAGTTTTGTTTTTATTTATTTCATTTACCTTATTGACAGCATGGCCCATATGTAAATCACCATTTGCATAAGGAGGTCCATCATGTAACACAAACTCTGGTCCTTTTAAGTGTTCTCTTTGCCAGTTATATAATTCAGAGAATTGCGCTTTCTACAATAAAGATAATTGAAAAAAAATCAAAACATTTTTGGTATTAATTGTCACCGTCGATTTAAAAATGTTAATATTAACTAGTTTAGTAGTTTCTAGTGTTGTTTATGCAGTACTACTAAATTCAAATCAAATTAAAGGCAAAGGCAAATTAAAGGTTTTTATTTAAAATATATTTATATAATAAGGGTAATAATTATAAGAAATTATTTATGTAGTTATGGAGTATGAAAAATCATAAATACTTTTTGAATTTCTTCTTTATTTATATTGGATCTTGCTGGAAAATTGGTTTTGGGAAATAATATTGTATGAGAGTATGTTTTTGTTTTTGGCTCCGCTGAACTTTTGGTCCTTATGCATGTTATGCAAGTCCATTTTGTAGTAATTTTTTTGTAATTGGCACAAAATATCTTTAAATTATTAGATAAAATCATTGTATAGGTTATGTTGTTATGAAATCTGTCCGCTGTCAAAATTAAAATGTCAAAACTTCATAAGTTCACACATTTAAAATTCATTAATTTAAAACCATTACGGTACCGTATTGTTATTGCAATTTTATATTTAAGCAAATTATTAAAAATAATTCAAAGTAATTAAAAAAAATTATGAAAGCTTTTTATATTTTTTTCAAATCAAACAAAAGAAATTGATTGTAAAGTTCAATTTGCATTAAATAGTAATGTATATAATAATGCGTAGAACGGAACACATACCACGTTAAGTGTCACTGTCAAACACAAAAATTCTCTTTTAATCTGTGATGACAAAAACAACACATGTTTTTGCGTTGAATTATTTATATTTTAGAATATTTACATAAAAATCGTCCAAAATGGTATAAAGTCACTTTCAAACTTTATAATTGTATTAATATATAATCCAGTGTATTAAAAACAAGTGTTTCATTTCAGCCGAAAGCTAAAAAGAAGTTTATAGATCGAAAGAAAGCAGTCACGTTCAATCTAGTACACAGATCGCAAAGAGATCCCTTAGCTGCTGACGAAAGTGCCCCGCAACGTGTTCTTGTCCCTGTAAACGCTAACATACCCTCTAGAAAAGAAAAAGATCCTGTAAGAATTTTACCATTTCATACCAAAATATTGCCAAAATACAATAATGTGCACCCAAAATTAATTTGGTTAAGCAGTTTCAGAGATAAAAAATCAGTCAGTCTTGGGTTCTATTAGAGATTAACAGATGTCTCCAATAATAAATTTTCTCTTATATCTTCCAAACAGAAATCAGTTACATTTTTAATATATGTATTCATAGTGCTTTTTTAACCCGGCGGGAGTGTGGTGAAGAAAAGTTACTTACAGTATGTGGTGGGGTGTGACATACCCGAAAATAAATCGGCATTTAAAATAGTTTTTTCAATAAAATTAAATGAAATAAGTAGTATATATTATATTAGGTATATATTTACGTGTAAAGAAAATAAAATATATAGTAAATTCAATTTATTTTTATTAATTCACATAATGAGATCTAAGGCACTTTTTTTTGGTAACAAAAATATTAACTTCTATTTAAAAAATAATAAGAAAATAACAAGTCTTATTTAAACAAAAAAAACTCTAAAAACTTAAAAGAATATGAGATCTTACACAAAATAAGAGCATAAAACATTATAAAATAGTTTAGGAACACTTTAGTATTTTCATTCAAAATCAGTACTTTTTTTGCAAGAAAAAATTGCAGGCATGTGGCTTTTCCACACCCAGTTCTTGTATATTTTGTTTTACGATTTTGCTTGCGTGGGCAATCTGCACATCGAGTATATCGTCCGGGTTAATTTTGAGCTACTGGTACGCATCGGTACTCTTAATATTGAATATTTTTTTGATCTCCTTGTAACTGCAAATACGTATAAACCAAACTCAATCCCATTGTGGAGGAATTCTGTACGTTTGTTCCTTTTATTGGCACTTTCTTGAAATATAAAGTTAGCATTGATAGCTGCCATATTTAAATGTCCCTAAAAGATTGTTAATGGCCAGCGTTTGCTATGGCGAGAGACATCATAAGTTGCGCTCAGTTTGTCGACAACTGTCTGTCTTCTCCAGCTTTTGTCGAGCTATAAAACGTAATAATTTTCGGCTTTTTCTCATCTCCAGTGCTCTCATCAATTTTATCATCATGGTGAAGAGTTGAGAGCTGGCTTCATCTAAAGAATGCTGTAAAACTTCGTTAAGCAATGATATAAGTCTTCTTTTACTGCTTACCACTGACATTTTTGTTTATAACTTTAAAAAAAGCAATAATTGGCAAATAAATAAAGAGCATTTCACGTAAAATATGCTGTTGTTATCGTAGATAAATAAAAATTAAATCAAAAATAAATAAAACCAAAGCAAAAGATAAAAAAAATTGTCACAAAATGTATACACAAAGTATGTGGCGGGGTGTGACTTACCCCACACACGTTTGCACGCATGTATTACGAGCACTGGCCGGAGCAACACTACGATCACGCCATTTTCCACTCTCACCATCCTTTCCCTCCAGCTACACAAAGCCGCTAAAACGTAACATCGCGAATTAAAATGATATAGGGTTATGAACTGTCCTAGGGGTATGTCACACCCCACCACACTCCCGCCGGGTTAAAAAAGTTTATTTTAATTTCTCTACTACTTATATTATTTAAGGAGTTAACCCTAGAGCAGAGAAGAGAGGAACAACATAAATATGGAATCTATTTTGATGATGACTACAATTATTTACAACATCTCAAGGACACTCAAGAAGTTACTATGGTTTTACAACCTGTAAGTAATTTTTATTCATTGTAGTTTTTATTCTATTATATTTTGATTTGTTCTTATTGTGGTTTCTAATTGGTATACAAATTTATTTTAATGTAATTTTATAGTATCACTTGTATGTTACACAAGTATACTTGCAAGATACTTGGTAAATTGTATATAGAATAATATCATAATAAAAATAAATTACATTATATTAATAATAAATTTGGTTCGAATTAATTATTTTTGCATACTTTGAATCCATAGTTCAATGCTAAGAAATTTGGCATCCTCTCCGTGAGACAGTAATTTACACCCCAACAATCTTCTCACACTACATATAAAGCACAAGTAAGACCATGTATGGAGTAATACACTCAGTTTTAAGGTGGCTCTGCCAAGTACCAATTACACTCTAGAGTCAATTAAGAAACGAGTCAAGGAAGAAACGAGTAAGAGAAAACCCTCATTGATACTCAGCTGCAGAGCCTTAGCCACCATGTTTTTACCATATACATTTCGAAGAGCCCTGGAATTGTACAACCTAATTCCCCCTGCCCCTTTTTACTACAAACCAAACCTAAGAATACTAAACTTGATGGGTTAAAACACAACCCTATATCAATATTAAAAACAAATGAGGCCTTAGTGGATCAGTGCCTGTAAATTGGCTAGTTGTAGGTTCAATGTGGGTTCCCCAATCGGCCATTTGGCTGAATGATTTGATTAATTAATTTCATTTTTTTTATTCTGTTATGGCATGGTGCAGAATGAAGTTTGCCACGCAAAATGCTGTACACAGCACCTTGCTTATACATGAAAAATGGAAAAGGGAGTGTGTTGACGAAGAAATTAATTGAAATAATTCTTATTATTTACTTATTTATAAAAAATTTGAATGTAGTGGGAGTCGAACCCGCGCCTCCTGGAAACCGCGCTCTGACCACTAAGCCATACATTCTCATCAAGCTACGTCGAAATTTGTTAATCCTCTTGGTGTTGGTACATTGGCATAACATTTGACTGAAAATTGTGATGGCCGTGAGTTTTCAGGCATATAAATAATTAACATTATTGGGTTGGTTACCTAGACAAAGTGAGGCATTGATTGCGCTGCTCAAAAATTGGTTGTTGTGTCGGAAACTGAGTGTCTTAGTACTATCTTAACTCTGCCTACACTGCTACACAAAGCATTTTTTTTAAATATTAATATAATTTTATAGAAATCAACCCACAAAAGGAAAGAGAAACCTACAATTCAAAGCCAAGATCAAGACATTGATACAGATAAAGAGATAACGGACAACATAAAGCTACCGAGCTCAGTGTTTGCTTCCGAAGTTGAAGAAGACGTAGGATTATTGAATAAGGCAGCTTCACAAGGTAAGTTTTTGTTTAGTGAGTCCAACTCCGACCATACAGGATTTTTTATGAACCAGACAAGTCAAATGAACATATATATATATATATATAAATATATATATATATATATATATATATATATATATATATATATATATATATGTATATATATATATATATATCCTCTGGTTGTTGTGGATTGCATTTTTACTTAAGTAATCTTTTCTTTTTTATATCCTGCACATAGTATTGTAGGCAAAGACAATCTGGGAACCTATTGTTAAGACACTCCATGCCCATTAAAATATTTCTGTTCCCCATTTTGCGCCTAATTCTCAAAGCATTGCGTGTTGAATGGCGCCACTCAACCTCAACCAGGTTGTGGGTTCGATTCCCACCCAGGGAAATTAATTATTTAATATTTTAATTTCATCTCTTTTATAACGAGGGCGAGTTTCCACTACTCAAGACGCTGTGCCTCCAGAATTCGCCTAAATGATCCCATGTTCTCTCGGTCTATTCTAGTTGGTTCTCAGTCTATTTTACATTATTTGATTTAATATGCAATGAATTATATTTTTTTTAGGCTTATGCTTAAATTTGGATCCAGAAGTAGTTGCAGCATTAGATGAGGACTTTGACTTTGAAGATCCTGACAATCAATTGGAAGATAACTTCATAGAATTGGCTATGGGGGATGGAGGTATGGTCATTTTTATTAACCTTAATATTCTAGCAGATAGGTGGCCCGATAGAAAGGCGCGCCAAACGCTAAGATCTCTGCAGGCCTCTTTCGCCTTGTCCATTGTCATCCATCCTTTACATATGTATATGGCCTCCACATGGTGAAGGTCCTGCTGTTAAAGTGAACTTCCTCCTGTACCATCATATATTACTGTATCTCGAAGATCAATTGACAAGAATGTCAGTTATAATTGTTAGTAACAAATGTTTCTAACTTACTAACGTTATAAATGTGAGTTTGTGAAGAGGAATGAAAGTTTGTTGCACTTTCACCCAAAAACTACTAATTGGATTTTAATGAAACTACAGTAATATAGTTCATCAGAATAAAACATAGTGTAGCACATAGGTTGTTTATGGGTCGCTTGTTTTACATAATAAGCTTTTCTCGGCAATGTTTGATGTCTTAGTTCCATAGTATTTTTTTATTTGTATTATATTTTTTAAAGGTGATGAAGAAGAATATGAAGGAGAAGAAGATGATGATGATGATAGTATGTATGATGATGATGACTCGGAGAAAGCATTTGCATCTGATTTGGACTCTGATGATGATAGTGGAAAATCACAGGTTAATTAACATTTTTAATTTTATTATTTTGAACTTTGTCATATATAAAATAGGTATTCATTAAATAATTCCCTACCGTTGCGGCTGTTGTGCCGCAGGAGCATAAAGATGTAACTTTGGGCGAAAATGAAGAACAGTCTTGACAAGAGAGTTTCTTAGTCTATACTGCTTTGTGTAAAAAAGTCTGAAAATGGAAAAAAGACAAATGAAAAGGCTTATCACTATACACCTGAATGATAACAAGAATATTTAATTATTTAAATACCTCTGATAGTCGATAGTAGTATTAGAATAGTCGTGGGTTCAATTCCCCAATCAGAGAATGAAAAATATCCAAGTTATTAAATTATTATTATGTTCAGGAAAGAAGACCAAAAATGCCGTCATGGGACAAGGATGACACGAAATCCCGTTTCTCCCAATATTCAATGTCATCAAGTGTCATCAGACGTAACGAAGGGTTGTCGTTACTTGATAATAGATTTGAAAAGGTATTATTTTTGTTTTAAATTATTATTATAATAAGGCGTTCCTAAAAAAAACAGCAGTTACAAGTGTGGATTTGAATTGTATTGTATTTTAATGTGAATTTTGTTTTAGAAAAAAATTGGTCAATTATGGGATATTTTTTTAATTATTTTTTTTGCCTGGATGTTTAATCAAATTATACACAATCATATGTTACCATTATAACATCAGAAATAACAAAATATAACAAACAAAAACACCGAAATTTACCCAATCTTGTAAGTAATATTCAAGGCGCAGAAATGGTGTTATACTGAAGTTGTTGTAAAACTACTGTCTAAAAATTTGAAAGCACATCTTTCTATGGCCAAAACGAAATATTACTAAAAAAAATGGTGAAAAAATTGTTGTAAATATTATCTTTATAGCTTTTTACTAATATTTACAATAAAAGGGTCGTCGATCGATCGGTTCTCTTTATACATTTATAACTAAAATATTTGTATTTTGATAAAGCATGTGTTTTTGTGGCTTAATCCTGCGCTTGCGTTCTTTTCTATTTTGACGTGTTGCAATTGGCATTATTTATTGTTATTTTTTAGGTCTTATTTAATTGCATTGAATACAATATAATAACATATACAGTGAACGTCAAATCGCAGCAAGGCACGGAATTTCTTATAAATAACAAACATAGACACAAAAAGATCAGACAAGCTTTTAATACCACAACTAATCAAGAGGATAAATTCATCAAACGAAACGGACGGTTCTGTCAAACGGAATCAACACTTAACAGCACTATAAATTAAATAAATAATAATAATGCCAATAAATTTAAATCTAAATCTTTTGATAACTTACTTTATTCCTTAACTCATATAATTTTCTTTCTCCTAACAACAGATGTTTGCAGAATATGATGATACAGAACTAGGCGCCTTAGACCTGGATGAGATAGAGGGGTTCATGCCAGAGAGCCACGACATGCTACTGAGAGCAGCCGAGGAATTCGAGGAGTCTAAGAGAAGGTACCAACTGGAAAAGGAGAATGAGGTCGCCAGGTGAGTAACTGAAATTGCAGTGAATTAGATTATCCCTACTACCACAAAATTAAATTTTATGGACGTGGCGTGTGATTACTCACATATTACGAAATTATGACATGATCATATAGTCGACAAGGCGTGGTCGCCCAAAATAAAGTTTTCAGAGAGAACAAAGAGGAAAAGATCAGAAAACCTAGCTATTGTATATAATGCCGTGTTTAAATCTACATTCAACGAGCTTATATGCTGTTTGTGCACACCCGACTAGAGACCTCATAATGACTGTCGAAATCGAAAATCAAAATTTAAATATTCTTTATTCAACTAGGCTAAGCCATTAGAAGCACTTTTGGATCAATTACATATAAATGTCAGTAGAGTCAGTCCTAAAGTAAGCTACATCAAATCGCAAAGATCAAAGGCGGAATATGCTTGAGCTTCCGTGTCCGTTATACAAGCGCTCATACGTTTTTCTTACTAAAATTATAGATTCCACACTTTTACACAGAAACTACTGTACGGATTTAGATGATACTTCACAGTAACATATCTCGTACATCAGAATAACACATGGCCTACAATTTATGTAAACTTTTTGTAAAATTTTGCTTATAATTAGTCGAAACGGGCGGAGCTGCGTGGTTTCTAATCTTGTGCTTAATTAAATGTAAAAAACCAAAATAAAACCTCGGTTGACCTTCGAAAACAAAGTATTAAAGATTCTGGAGATACTACAAAGTATTAAGGAAAGAGGAAGGTCACGTAAAAAGCATGAGGATTCTCCGGAGGGCATGTATGAAGAGGTTGATGACAGTGGACGAGGCGAAAGAGGTATGTAGAGACCGTAGCGTTTGGCGCTCCGTTCTCTCTGACTACCCCGCAAGGTATAAAGCGTGAAGTTAGTTATAGTTACCTTATATTAAAAATGTATACAGTAGAAACTCGACTGCCCGGCCTGCAGTTATACGGATTCACCGTTATCCTGACTAGCAATCGTACCTTAATGTAAAATATTTACGTAAATAAGTTTACGTTGGAAAATATACCTTTTAATAATTTCTTAATAAACATGGATTTTCTTTTATATGCATTTATTGTTTTTGTTAACATGATAAAATTATGTACTACATTTGAACATCTTCCCATCATCATTTTATAGAAGTCGGTGAAAAATATATATATACATATTTTTTACAAAAAATCTATACAATTCCAGAATACAACGTTTACAAGAAATAGAAGAGGAATCAGAAGATGATTTAGTGGAAATGAAAGTAGAAGAAAAAGAGAAATGGGACTGTGAAACTATACTATCGACTTACTCCAACTTGTATAATCACCCTAAAGTTATTGAGGAACCTAAGGTAATTGTTTTTTTTTTTTTTTGTAGAAATGTTATGAACAAAAAAATAATACTTATACTGTTACTGGTCGGTCTGTATATGGAAGAAATATCAGAAAAAATATTACTGGAATTTACTAGTGTAATAGAAACCCAAAACAATTATTTTTAAAATATTTGTCTGTTTGTCATCTCAGAAATGACTTAACCTTAAAAAAAGATATGATTATAAAGAAGAAAATTCAGCGTGTTTTAACACTAGGTTCTCTCTGTCTACCCTAATATATATAGCAATCATATATATGGGATACAGCGTAAAGCTAAATAAAAGAATAACAGTATAGATAACTAAACATTTTTTTTTCTTAAATGCAGCTAGTTTTATAATATCACACTCTTTAAGTGATGTCAGTTAAAATTTTGTGTCAATAATGCTTTATACATTGCAAAATGTCAGTACTACACTCAAGTCTTTGAATACAACGCATAATATATTGGTACTAATAAAGCCCCAGTTAAATACTATTGCTCTAATATGTCATATTTTTTGTTATTAGAAACCCAAGAAAATCAAAATCAATACTAAAACGGGCCTTCCAGAAGACACTCTCGGCAAACATAATAAACTTACGCTAAAATCCTTGGCAAAGTTCAATGAAATCAATCAAGATATGGAGGACAGCTCAGATGAGGACGGACAGACAAACGCTGAAACTGTCTTGTCTACATTAAGTGTGTTGTCTATAAGGTATTTAGTTAATTAACAATATATAATCATGGAAAAGAAATATTTTGTATGTTCATTTCTTCGCTCTGGTTGTCGAGGCAGGCAGCAGTATTGAGTTCCCCCACTCAACACGCAATACCTCTAGAATTCGGCGGAAAATAAGGAGCGAAATGTTTTAACACTAAGCTCCCTCTGCCTACCCTGCTACATGCGGGGGATTTTCTTATTTATTTTAATAACTTCTCTTAAAAATAATAATATCATTTATTTAATTATATTTATTTAATTGTATCAGTTCTAATTTGCAAAAAAAAAAGTAAAAAATATGAATTTTTACAGGCCAAAAGATGAAAGTCAAGAAGAAAAGAAAGAAAGGAAACGTCTCTTAAAAGAATATAGAAAAGAACGTAGAGTGGAGAAGAAGGCGAACAAAGAAGCATTCAAAGAAGAGAAGAAACGACAAGAGAAAATCATGATGAACAACAGAAACAATGTTCAAGGGAACAGAATATTGTAATTTAAATAATAAATATACGAATACATAAACTAATTGTTTTTATTATTTGTATTATATCTTCCACTAGTTTTATGAATTTTCCGTGTCTGTTTTACATTTTAGACTTATTTTGTTGACATTAGGTTCTATTTTTTTAATTATATTTCTTTATGGACATGTAAAAATACGAATTTGTTGTAAGTTCTCATCTCTGGAGTACTGTTCTCATCTCTGGGCTGGTGCACCCCAGTATCAGCTTGAACCATTTGATCGCATACAACGAAGATCCATTCGAATCATTGGGGACCCAATAATCTGTGAAAGGCTTGATACTTTGGCTTTGCGTAGAGACGTTTCCTCGCTGTGCGTTCTCTATCGCATTTATCATGGGGAGTGTTCTGAAGAACTGTTTGACCTGTTACCTGCCGCCGAAAGTTAAATTATATGAGAAATATTTTGTATATTTTAATAAATATTCGTAATTCTTTTTATCAGCTTCACGCTGTATATATGCAGGGTAGGCAGGAGGAACCTAGTGTTAAGGCACTCCGTTCGCCACTCTCCGCCGAGTTCTGCAGGCATTGCGTGTTGAGTGGCGAGACTCAACGCCGCGCTTTCCCCTCGACACCAGAGCGAAGAAATGAAAATATAAATATATATGATTTTATATTCTTAATTATTATTAATAATAATTAAGAATATAAAATCTACTATATTCTATTACCTGGTCATGTGTTCTAGATATGTGTAATATAACGCGGTGTTTGGTTCCGCTAAGTAAACACCTAACGGTAATAAATGAAGTTTTTTCGATCATTACGCAGAAAAAGTCTTGTCAAAAACTATAAAAGAATGGAAAGTGGAAAAGAAGGCGAGCAAAGAAGAGATCTTCTCTTGATGAATAATATACAATGTTCAAGGAAACAGGACGCTGTAGTTAAAATACAAAGATTTAAGTTATTAAATTTGTAGTATATTTTTTTTAAGTTTTATGAATTTTCCCGTTTATAGAATGGTTTCGAAAAAAAATATATAATTATGAAACAAGTGGGTTATATTAACCGCCACAAATATGAGTTTTTTTAGTAATATTTTTCTTTATGAAACAAATAGTTAAATCAAAAACGTTATGAAAATATATCTAACTAGCTGTAGTTATAAGCTTACTTCCCACTCTTAGAGTTACTTAAATACATTTATTTCTAATCATAAAATGACGAGTCATTACGATTGCTAACTTATATTTTCCTAATTAATTCAATAATAATAACTATCCGTAAACAAAAAGTAAATGTATTTAAATTGATATAATAAACTCCTATTGAGGCCAGTCGTGGCGCAGCGGCACGAAGTGTGACTGTCAAACCGACTGGTTGTGGGTTCGATTCCCACTCGAGGAGATGAAATATTTACTTAAATTTATATTTCCATTTCTTCGCTCTGGTGTCGAGGTTAAGCTCGGCGTTGAGCTCTGCCACTCAACACGCAATGCCTCCAGAACTCGGCAGAAATTAGGTAATGGAGTGTCTTAACACTAGGTTCCCTCTCTCCTCCAGCAGGGTGCTGTATGCGGGATACAGAGTGAAGCTGATTAACTCATCAATTATTTATTAATCGAAACAAAATACTTATTAAACGGAGTAATTTAAAATAATAAAAAAAAACGTAACCAGTACTCGAATCGTCATCAAAACACCAGGATAGAAAGAAACAATAAATAAATTCAACCAATCTCATATATTGCTTCATAATATACAGTATTAATATGTCTAAATTCTAAGCTTATCTCTCATAACTAGTACAAATAAAATTTCAATCAATAAGAAATACATGTAATAAAAAATAAACTAAATACTATATCGTAGGCTTAGAGTGTAAACCTGCTAACAGATTATTAAGCAAATTATCAAGAGAGACAATTTTTAAATAACAATTTTCGAAATTATATATTGTATATTTACAATTTCGGAAATTGATTTGTATTCTCTACTATATGAAATAAACACTATTTTTTTCTTACACTTTCGAATGTTATAAAAATGTACACAACGTACAAAAACAAACAATAATTTAACAGTTTTACACTATTTAAGCCAACGATACCTTATATACTGATCATATACTCAATGTTATTTCACGCATAGAAAGGGTAACAGAGAAAACAGAGTGTCAAAACACAAAATTTTTAAACTTATATCTTAATTCAAGATATAGAGTGAAGGAACTCAACAACGAGTACCTATCAGATATGCAATATCTCCAAATGGAGCGAAACGCAGAGATAATAATGTTTTAACACTAGTTTTTCTCTGTCTACATTGCTATGCGGGATGAATAAAGAATTTGAAAAAAACCCTTTCTAACAATATCCAAAACATAATATTTCAAATTCATTTATCCATATTTATAAAGGATTATAAATCATTTCAGTATTTTCATATGAATACTTCAAAATAAATCTATTAAGGACAACCGGTTCTTCATACTCTCACCCCTCAAGATCTAGACACTCGATCATTCCTGACGTGGAATTACTCAGTTCTTATCAGAGAATATTATTAGTATTTTAAATTGATTCACATTACCTTATTAGGTACACAATTTAGGATCTTTGAAATTTAGGAAGAGTTTTTTTTTATAATTACTCTTCCTAAATTCCAAGAAACAAAAGTGATTCAAATCTCGCAAATTCAATTTATATTATGATTTTTGAATATTTTTTAAAACCGTACTTGATACTTTTCATATATACAGTAGAATCTCACTAATCTCACTATTATAAGACCAGTCCCAGAGGATGCCGGATTGTATAGCAAATAAAGCATGTCATAAAAAGATCTTTTTTTTTAATTCCTACTAGTTTTTATAACTGTGATATAGAAATATATAATTATTAACTTATTATATAGTTATTTATAAAATAACCTTTAACTGTTGTTCTGCAAATTGTAGTCCTTGTTTTAAAACTTTACTCACAACGTGAGTTGATATTATTGAATGCATGATATGGTCTATCCAAGTTCCGAATTAGTAAAATTGTACTGTATTTGTATATTAAGAAAATACTAAGTATAATTTAAGATAGGACCAGCCCTTCATAACCTAAGCCCTCAGGGTCGGGACATTCCATCCTGTTTTTGATGTGTTGCAATGTGTTATGGAAATGCTTCGTAATCTGTTCTACTTCCTCTGATTGATCTAGGTTGCCGAGCTCTTCGCGGATTTTTTGGATTATCTGTAAAAAAATATTAATTATTATATAATGTTAAAGAAGATAAATTATAAATTAGGAGACAATTCGGAAAATTTAAGAGAAAATTTTGGAATTACTAATTAGACGATGTCGTGATTACACTTATAGAACCATTTACAAAACCACTTAATATGTAACTATGTTCTAATAATTACAGTCATGTGATGGTATTATAGTTTTGTTAATTAATAATGAATTCTTGTTTCCCTTAGAGGACAGTCGTGGCGCAGGGTCACAAGCGTACCACTGTAAACGCGACAGGTTGTGGATTCGATTTCCGATTCGAGTCGATTTCGCTTCGGTAAGGAGGCAGCATGGCGTCTCGTATTGCACTGGTCACACGCACCGCCTCGATGAGCGGGTGCGTGAGCGCGTGGTTGCCGCGCTCGCGCAGCAGCGCGTAGCGGCCCAGCAGCTCGGCCAGCAGCTGCGCCTGCACGCCGCCGTCCATGCACTGCTGCGCCACGCGCGCCGCCTTGCGCAGGCAGTCCAGCGCGCGCGCCGACGAGTGCAGCGCCCACTGCCGACGACGACGCGAGTACGACAGACTGTCCCGTATATATACGCACCGCCTCGATGAGCGGGTGCGTGAGCGCGTGGTTGCCGCGCTCGCGCAGCAGCGCGTAGCGGCCCAGCAGCTCGGCCAGCAGCTGCGCCTGCACGCCGCCGTCCATGCACTGCTGCGCCACGCGCGCCGCCTTGCGCAGGCAGTCCAGCGCGCGCGCCGACGAGTGCAGCGCCCACTGCCGACGACGACGCGAGTACGACAGACTGTCCCGTATATATACGCACCGCCTCGATGAGCGGGTGCGTGAGCGCGTGGTTGCCGCGCTCGCGCAGCAGCGCGTAGCGGCCCAGCAGCTCGGCCAGCAGCTGCGCCTGCACGCCGCCGTCCATGCACTGCTGCGCCACGCGCGCCGCCTTGCGCAGGCAGTCCAGCGCGCGCGCCGACGAGTGCAGCGCCCACTGCCGACGACGACGCGAGTACGACAGACTGTCCCGTATATATACGCACCGCCTCGATGAGCGGGTGCGTGAGCGCGTGGTTGCCGCGCTCGCGCAGCAGCGCGTAGCGGCCCAGCAGCTCGGCCAGCAGCTGCGCCTGCACGCCGCCGTCCATGCACTGCTGCGCCACGCGCGCCGCCTTGCGCAGGCAGTCCAGCGCGCGCGCCGACGAGTGCAGCGCCCACTGCCGACGACGACGCGAGTACGACAGACTGTCCCGTATATATACGCACCGCCTCGATGAGCGGGTGCGTGAGCGCGTGGTTGCCGCGCTCGCGCAGCAGCGCGTAGCGGCCCAGCAGCTCGGCCAGCAGCTGCGCCTGCACGCCGCCGTCCATGCACTGCTGCGCCACGCGCGCCGCCTTGCGCAGGCAGTCCAGCGCGCGCGCCGACGAGTGCAGCGCCCACTGCCGACGACGACGCGAGTACGACAGACTGTCCCGTATATATACGCACCGCCTCGATGAGCGGGTGCGTGAGCGCGTGGTTGCCGCGCTCGCGCAGCAGCGCGTAGCGGCCCAGCAGCTCGGCCAGCAGCTGCGCCTGCACGCCGCCGTCCATGCACTGCTGCGCCACGCGCGCCGCCTTGCGCAGGCAGTCCAGCGCGCGCGCCGACGAGTGCAGCGCCCACTGCCGACGACGACGCGAGTACGACAGACTGTCCCGTATATATACGCACCGCCTCGATGAGCGGGTGCGTGAGCGCGTGGTTGCCGCGCTCGCGCAGCAGCGCGTAGCGGCCCAGCAGCTCGGCCAGCAGCTGCGCCTGCACGCCGCCGTCCATGCACTGCTGCGCCACGCGCGCCGCCTTGCGCAGGCAGTACAGCGCGCGCGCCGACGAGTGCAGCGCCCACTGCCGACGACGACGCGAGTACGACAGACTGTCCCGTATATATACGCACCGCCTCGATGAGCGGGTGCGTGAGCGCGTGGTTGCCGCGCTCGCGCAGCAGCGCGTAGCGGCCCAGCAGCTCGGCCAGCAGCTGCGCCTGCACGCCGCCGTCCATGCACTGCTGCGCCACGCGCGCCGCCTTGCGCAGGCAGTCCAGCGCGCGCGCCGACGAGTGCAGCGCCCACTGCCGACGACGACGCGAGTACGACAGACTGTCCCGTATATATACGCACCGCCTCGATGAGCGGGTGCGTGAGCGCGTGGTTGCCGCGCTCGCGCAGCAGCGCGTAGCGGCCCAGCAGCTCGGCCAGCAGCTGCGCCTGCACGCCGCCGTCCATGCACTGCTGCGCCACGCGCGCCGCCTTGCGCAGGCAGTCCAGCGCGCGCGCCGACGAGTGCAGCGCCCACTGCCGACGACGACGCGAGTACGACAGACTGTCCCGTATATATACGCACCGCCTCGATGAGCGGGTGCGTGAGCGCGTGGTTGCCGCGCTCGCGCAGCAGCGAGTAGCGGCCCAGCAGCTCGGCCAGCAGCTGCGCCTGCATGCCGCCGTCCATGCACTGCTGCGCCACGCGCGCCGCCTTGCGCAGGCAGTCCAGCGCGCGCGCCGACGAGTGCAGCGCCCACTGCCGACGACGACGCGAGTACGACAGACTGTCCCGTATATATACGCACCGCCTCGATGAGCGGGTGCGTGAGCGCGTGGTTGCCGCGCTCGCGCAGCAGCGCGTAGCGGCCCAGCAGCTCGGCCAGCAGCTGCGCCTGCACGCCGCCGTCCATGCACTGCTGCGCCACGCGCGCCGCCTTGCGCAGGCAGTCCAGCGCGCGCGCCGACGAGTGCAGCGCCCACTGCCGACGACGACGCGAGTACGACAGACTGTCCCGTATATATACGCACCGCCTCGATGAGCGGGTGCGTGAGCGCGTGGTTGCCGCGCTCGCGCAGCAGCGCGTAGCGGCCCAGCAGCTCGGCCAGCAGCTGCGCCTGCACGCCGCCGTCCATGCACTGCTGCGCCACGCGCGCCGCCTTGCGCAGGCAGTCCAGCGCGCGCGCCGACGAGTGCAGCGCCCACTGCCGACGACGACGCGAGTACGACAGACTGTCCCGTATATATACGCACCGCCTCGATGAGCGGGTGCGTGAGCGCGTGGTTGCCGCGCTCGCGCAGCAGCGCGTAGCGGCCCAGCAGCTCGGCCAGCAGCTGCGCCTGCACGCCGCCGTCCATGCACTGCTGCGCCACGCGCGCCGCCTTGCGCAGGCAGTCCAGCGCGCGCGCCGACGAGTGCAGCGCCCACTGCCGACGACGACGCGAGTACGACAGACTGTCCCGTATATATACGCACCGCCTCGATGAGCGGGTGCGTGAGCGCGTGGTTGCCGCGCTCGCGCAGCAGCGCGTAGCGGCCCAGCAGCTCGGCCAGCAGCTGCGCCTGCACGCCGCCGTCCATGCACTGCTGCGCCACGCGCGCCGCCTTGCGCAGGCAGTCCAGCGCGCGCGCCGACGAGTGCAGCGCCCACTGCCGACGACGACGCGAGTACGACAGACTGTCCCGTATATATACGCACCGCCTCGATGAGCGGGTGCGTGAGCGCGTGGTTGCCGCGCTCGCGCAGCAGCGCGTAGCGGCCCAGCAGCTCGGCCAGCAGCTGCGCCTGCACGCCGCCGTCCATGCACTGCTGCGCCACGCGCGCCGCCTTGCGCAGGCAGTCCAGCGCGCGCGCCGACGAGTGCAGCGCCCACTGCCGACGACGACGCGAGTACGACAGACTGTCCCGTATATATACGCACCGCCTCGATGAGCGGGTGCGTGAGCGCGTGGTTGCCGCGCTCGCGCAGCAGCGCGTAGCGGCCCAGCAGCTCGGCAAGCAGCTGCGCCTGCACGCCGCCGTCCATGCACTGCTGCGCCACGCGCGCCGCCTTGCGCAGGCAGTCCAGCGCGCGCGCCGACGAGTGCAGCGCCCACTGCCGACGACGACGCGAGTACGACAGACTGTCCCGTATATATACGCACCGCCTCGATGAGCGGGTGCGTGAGCGCGTGGTTGCCGCGCTCGCGCAGCAGCGCGTAGCGGCCCAGCAGCTCGGCCAGCAGCTGCGCCTGCACGCCGCCGTCCATGCACTGCTGCGCCACGCGCGCCGCCTTGCGCAGGCAGTCCAGCGCGCGCGCCGACGAGTGCAGCGCCCACTGCCGACGACGACGCGAGTACGACAGACTGTCCCGTATATATACGCACCGCCTCGATGAGCGGGTGCGTGAGCGCGTGGTTGCCGCGCTCGCGCAGCAGCGCGTAGCGGCCCAGCAGCTCGGCCAGCAGCTGCGCCTGCACGCCGCCGTCCATGCACTGCTGCGCCACGCGCGCCGCCTTGCGCAGGCAGTCCAGCGCGCGCGCCGACGAGTGCAGCGCCCACTGCCGACGACGACGCGAGTACGACAGACTGTCCCGTATATATACGCACCGCCTCGATGAGCGGGTGCGTGAGCGCGTGGTTGCCGCGCTCGCGCAGCAGCGCGTAGCGGCCCAGCAGCTCGGCCAGCAGCTGCGCCTGCACGCCGCCGTCCATGCACTGCTGCGCCACGCGCGCCGCCTTGCGCAGGCAGTCCAGCGCGCGCGCCGACGAGTGCAGCGCCCACTGCCGACGACGACGCGAGTACGACAGACTGTCCCGTATATATACGCACCGCCTCGATGAGCGGGTGCGTGAGCGCGTGGTTGCCGCGCTCGCGCAGCAGCGCGTAGCGGCCCAGCAGCTCGGCCAGCAGCTGCGCCTGCACGCCGCCGTCCATGCACTGCTGCGCCACGCGCGCCGCCTTGCGCAGGCAGTCCAGCGCGCGCGCCGACGAGTGCAGCGCCCACTGCCGACGACGACGCGAGTACGACAGACTGTCCCGTATATATACGCACCGCCTCGATGAGCGGGTGCGTGAGCGCGTGGTTGCCGCGCTCGCGCAGCAGCGCGTAGCGGCCCAGCAGCTCGGCCAGCAGCTGCGCCTGCACGCCGCCGTCCATGCACTGCTGCGCCACGCGCGCCGCCTTGCGCAGGCAGTCCAGCGCGCGCGCCGACGAGTGCAGCGCCCACTGCCGACGACGACGCGAGTACGACAGACTGTCCCGTATATATACGCACCGCCTCGATGAGCGGGTGCGTGAGCGCGTGGTTGCCGCGCTCGCGCAGCAGCGCGTAGCGGCCCAGCAGCTCGGCCAGCAGCTGCGCCTGCACGCCGCCGTCCATGCACTGCTGCGCCACGCGCGCCGCCTTGCGCAGGCAGTCCAGCGCGCGCGCCGACGAGTGCAGCGCCCACTGCCGACGACGACGCGAGTACGACAGACTGTCCCGTATATATACGCACCGCCTCGATGAGCGGGTGCGTGAGCGCGTGGTTGCCGCGCTCGCTCAGCAGCGCGTAGCGGCCCAGCAGCTCGGCCAGCAGCTGCGCCTGCACGCCGCCGTCCATGCACTGCTGCGCCACGCGCGCCGCCTTGCGCAGGCAGTCCAGCGCGCGCGCCGACGAGTGCAGCGCCCACTGCCGACGACGACGCGAGTACGACAGACTGTCCCGTATATATACGCACCGCCTCGATGAGCGGGTGCGTGAGCGCGTGGTTGCCGCGCTCGCGCAGCAGCGCGTAGCGGCCCAGCAGCTCGGCCAGCAGCTGCGCCTGCACGCCGCCGTCCATGCACTGCTGCGCCACGCGCGCCGCCTTGCGCAGGCAGTCCAGCGCGCGCGCCGACGAGTGCAGCGCCCACTGCCGACGACGACGCGAGTACGACAGACTGTCCCGTATATATACGCACCGCCTCGATGAGCGGGTGCGTGAGCGCGTGGTTGCCGCGCTCGCGCAGCAGCGCGTAGCGGCCCAGCAGCTCGGCCAGCAGCTGCGCCTGCACGCCGCCGTCCATGCACTGCTGCGCCACGCGCGCCGCCTTGCGCAGGCAGTCCAGCGCGCGCGCCGACGAGTGCAGCGCCCACTGCCGACGACGACGCGAGTACGACAGACTGTCCCGTATATATACGCACCGCCTCGATGAGCGGGTGCGTGAGCGCGTGGTTGCCGCGCTCGCGCAGCAGCGCGTAGCGGCCCAGCAGCTCGGCCAGCAGCTGCGCCTGCACGCCGCCGTCCATGCACTGCTGCGCCACGCGCGCCGCCTTGCGCAGGCAGTCCAGCGCGCGCGCCGACGAGTGCAGCGCCCACTGCCGACGACGACGCGAGTACGACAGACTGTCCCGTATATATACGCACCGCCTCGATGAGCGGGTGCGTGAGCGCGTGGTTGCCGCGCTCGCGCAGCAGCGCGTAGCGGCCCAGCAGCTCGGCCAGCAGCTGCGCCTGCACGCCGCCGTCCATGCACTGCTGCGCCACGCGCGCCGCCTTGCGCAGGCAGTCCAGCGCGCGCGCCGACGAGTTCAGCGCCCACTGCCGATAACAATTACACCATAAACAAAACACACACATAAATTCACACATGTGATCTCACATCTCCATATATGTAGTACCCCCGGTAATGACACCAAGCACGTAGGCAAAATTCTAAGCAAACTCCTTGTACTAATTTTCAGAGTAGCAACATTTTTTCTAACAAAAAAGACAAATGGCTTATAAGCAAATTCATATTTTTTTTTATTTATAACCAAAATGAGCAAATTAGTTGACGATTAGCACTTACTAACTGAGTTCGATAATGCAAAAGAACAAACCTAATTATTTATTTATGAAAAAATACTACACAGGTATATGTTACATATACATGTATACATACGTACCTCCTTTCCATCTTTATTTCCTTTCCAGAATAGATGGGCGCATAGAGCTACGGCACGACTTTGATCGGGTTTCTTCAACAACTTGCTGGCAGCTAGAGCGCATTGCGTACGCATTGGTTCAGCGTTTTCTGCGCCTAAAAAAAATTTTTATCAACTTCACGCTGTATCCTGCATGAAAACCTAGTGTCAAGACACACAGTTCCCCGCCATTGAGTGGAGGAACTCAACACCGCTCTTAGCCTTGTTACCTGAGCGACTAAATGAAAATTAATATTTTCCTCAAACTTACCAATTATTTTGAAAATAAATAAAATGTTTACAAAAGCAAAATTAAATAGACTCTTCATAAACACATAATTTAAAAAAAAATATGGTCACCTTTTATTGTATTTATAGATTCTAAGCGCCGAGGCTTATTTTCCACTTAACTGAGTTGAATAAATTTTACAAAAAAAAAATGAGCTTTATTAGAACAATGACACCCACCATCCATAAGTGATGCTCACATCACTTTGTCATAAACTGTATATTTGTAATACACACATCTTATTTTTTTAAATCGGTTAACAATATAAAAAAATGCTCACCAAAACAATTGATCTGTTCAAACGTAGCTATTATCAATGTAATGGCGGCCAATTGAGCTTTACTGTCAGATATTTCGTCTTCATATAAAGAAAATGCCTGCGATAGATACTCATATGCTATTGTTTCGTGATTGGCGAATCCTATTTCACTTATTGCGAGAGCTCCTTGTAGGTATAATCTGTAAAAAAAATACAAAATATCAAAACTTTTCTTAGACAAACTTTATTTAGTTTCATGCTATTTCCCATATAACTCGGTATAAAGGGGAAACCTATAGAGAGAAGACTTTTTTGAAGACACGAAATTTTAACTCCATAAGTTTTTAATAATAAACAGATAACTGGATTTTTTTAGCCAATACATACAATACCATACTAACAAAATATACAAGCCATACATGCATGCATACATAGACATGGTGGATAAATAAAATAAAAAAGATATGCATTTTTAATTAATTTACATATTACAGGGTAGGCAGATGTTTCGTGTTAAGTGATAAAACTTAACTAACAAAGTTCTACAAGAGATGGGAAATAAAAATTATTTATCTCTCGAACGGGAATCGAATCCATAATCATTAAGCTTACGATCGGACGATTTCCCACCGCGCGACGGCGGTCGCTATTACATAAATTACTAAACTAGAATCTTAATAAATTAGAAGCAAAAAGAATACCTCAAAGGCAATTCAGCAAGTTCACCTTTCACCAACAAGCTGATAGTCTGGTGGCAGAATGTGAAGATCTTTTGACATTTCTTCTCCCACATTTCATCCTGAAATAATAAACAAAATAAAAAGCTAGTAATGGTGGCTTAAAGCATGAAAATGGTACTAATAAAGAAGGGTTGACGTGGTGTGGCCACCCTGAAGTGAGTGACACAGCTAACTTCAGGGCGGCCACGATTCGTCGACCGTACTGCATAGATTATATGATTTTTGTTGCATAGATTATATCGTTTCTGTTCAAGCCGTCGATCCGAGGCCGTCGTGGCACAGTGGCACAAGCGCGGGATTGTGAATGCAACGGCTCGATTTCCATTCAAAGGTAATTAATTATTTTCATTTCCTCGCTCTGTTAAAAGGCAAACGGCGATGTTGAATTCCGCAACTCAGCCTGCAATGTCTCGAAAATTAGACAGAAAGAGGGCAACGGAGCATCTTAACGTTAAGTACCCTCTGTGTCCGCTATCTAAAGGACACAAGTTCAAATCTAGTTAAACTCGAAACTTCTATATAACATTTTAACTTATCGTACGTACCTGATCTTTCAAATCCTTATAAGTAAAAGCCAATCTGTACGCGTGGAATATTATAGGTGGGAACGTATGCTGTATTCTCTTAGCGCCTCCACCTTGTAGGGCTTTGCGGGCTGCTGACAGTATCAAATATTGTTGGTCCGCTGAGTCCGATTTGAAATGGTGGATTAATCTAGAATATTTTTTTTTGGGATATAAAAAAAACTGTTAAATTGGTTGATTATATTAATAGAAATATCAGCTCCACGCTATGCTCCGCACACAGCAGGGTAGGCACAAAAAACCTAGTGTTAAGCTCCGTTTCCCATTTTCCACCGAATTCAGGAGGCATTGCGTGTTGAGTGGCGGAACTCAACGCCATGCTTTGCCTCGACACTAGAGCGAATAAATTAAAATATTAACCAGCAATAATTCATCCCCTCAAGTGGGGGTCGGACCCACAATCAGTCACGTTTACAGTCACACACGTGTCCATGCGCCACGACTGGACGCAACATATCTTATCATTAATCAGAAAAAAACTGCAAAATTTCAGTACGGTCGACTAGCTGTGGCACCCTGAACTTTATTTTCAGTATTTTCAACAAATTTTATTTTCAGTATTTTCCTTACTTTTGACTATTTTCTTCCCGAGTGCATAACACGCAAAAGTTCTGAAAGCCTAACTTCAGGGCGGCCACGACTTGTCAACCGTACTGTATATGGCAAGGCTAAAAAAATAAGCGTAACTATAAATCCCACCAATTAGAAAGAAAAAAATAAATACTAGGCACAGGTTCAAACCCCATTGTAAAACTATGAAAATATTATAAAGTCTATCTTCGGTTGAATGCGCTTATCTCAGGAGCTATCGGTTATAACTAAAAAATATATATATATATATTATATAATATATATATATTGGGTAGTCCAATCATCTAGAAAGGTTATATATAAAACATCACGTCAAACGTTGCTATATTACCCGCTGTACCTGCGGTCAGAGTTACTTAGTTGCTTGAAATAGACAAGGCAGGCAAAACCGCGGGTTAAAGCTAGTTACATATAAATTGTAGTACCTAGCCAGTAATCCTTGCTCTTCCATCATATCATCATCAGTATAATCGTTTGCTTCAGATTCACTGTTGTCTTGCTCAGATTGATCGCGCACTAATACGTCTAACATTGATAACACAGCTTCCACCTAAGATTAGACAAAAATATTTTACTATTTTTTATTTCTTTTTTTTTCAGTTTTACGGCTGTATCCCGCACACAGCAGGGTAGACAAAGGGAACCTAGTGTTAAGACACCCCGTTTCCCACTTTCCGCCGAATTCTGGAGGCATTGCGTGCTGAGTGGCGGAACCCAACGCCGCGCTTTGCCTCGGCATCAGAGCGAAGAAATGAAAATATAAATTTAAATATATATTTCTGTTCCTCGAGTGGGGATCGAACGCGCAACCCGTCGATTTTACAGTCACACTTTGTGCCTCTGCGCCACGACCGGCCTCAATACTTCTATTACTAATTAATATTCAATATTTTTCCATAGACAATCGAAACATTTTTGAAATGTATAGTCATACATTCTATTTATCAAAGGCAAAATACTTGTTTGTCAGTATAGGTAGAGGGAACCTATAAGAAAAGACTAATAAAAATCAAACAACTAACATCGTCAGGCGTGGACACGGTGGTGTCACTCTCCAGCACGTCGGTCACCAGGTGCACCGCTATCATCATCCTGCCAGATTGGTTGAGGTGCTTGATCAACAGACCGTAGTTCTGGAGCTTTATTAGTGTCAGTATGTTTTTGTAATGGTCCGCTGGTAGCTTAAGGATTTTCATGAGCTCCTTGAATACTGGTGTGTTGTGTTCTAGATAGGATTTGCCACTGTAAAAAAGAGAAATGTTTTTGTTTTTAATACTTATTTACTTACTTACTTTATATGTCATTAATAAACAATGTTATAGTATAGTGGGGAACGGAGTGTCTTAACACTAGGTTTCCTCTGCCTACCCTGCTTGTGCGGCATACAACGTGAAGCTGAAGATGTTATAGCTTAGTAAAAACATTCAATTCATTGAATATTAAAATTCAAGCTTCATGACACTTGGCAACATTTTGAAATTGGCTTTAGGGAGTATTATTTTGTGGTGAAATGTTTAAAGCGAAGCTAAACACGGCGTTGAGTTCCGCCACTCATTACGCCATGCCTCGAGTATTTGGCGGAAAGTGGACAACGAAAATGTGTTAACACTAGATTCCCAGATTACCTCCACCTACGCTACTATATGTGTGGGATACAGCGTAAAACTAAACAAGTATGTCTATTAATTGCCCAATAAAACAAAAAAAGACATTACTTTAATATTTATAGCCCAATAAAACATATGAAATCATTATCTTGGCTATGATTAACTATCAACTACACTAAAACACATAATTAGGATTAAAGCAACATCCAATATAAAAAATCCATTACAATCGTACCAACTAAACGTCAATAAAATTTTAACTCACGTCTCTGAGTTCATATTTAATAGATAATCAAAAGTAACCTGCTCTGGTGTATATCATTGCATATCCTATCAGTGTGGGACAGTACTCTGTCCACATAGGACAGTTTATCTGGATGGCACCGCTGAGCCAACTTGAGCAGAGCCAGCTGCAGGGCAAGCATATCCTCTGGTGGCATATCTGTGCGACTCTACAACAAAAAAACGTTATTAGTGTCAAGAAATATTATTAGTAGCTGACTGCTGTCTGTACATGAAAGATATATGAGAAAATTATTGGGGGTATTTATCAATGAAAAAAAATTCAAAACAATGAGTCTGTACATCTGTTTGTCTCTGCGTTTCTACACGCTAAACTCAGACGCAGCTTAACTGATTTAAATACAATGTTCACTAATTTATTTTTGAAAACTTCTCTTAACATTAAGCCTTCGTTTTATTTCAATTGGTTCGTAAATAAAAATGTTATATCCGTTTAAATTATTTTGTTTAACATTGAATATTTTTATTAAATTGGATGAAACTTTAGTTTTCAATATATCGATATGGTCTTAAAAGTGATGTAATGTTATTAGAACACTAAACTTATTTAAATAAGTAAATAAATAATAACATAGTTCAAGCAGGCGAAGCCGCGACATCTCCTATTTCAAATATAAACATTACAAAAAAATGGATTAAATCCCACAATTTTTTATATAAAATATTAAAAGTACCTGAGTAATAGCTGCAACTTGATCTGAAAAAACTTCAAACAATTGTACTTCTTGTTCTTTACCATCTTCTAGAACCACACTTAAGTTCACATTGCCTTCGTTCCTCTGGAAAAAAACCAAAAAATAATTTATAAAAGAATATTATTATTTTAATCAACAATATATACAGACAATATAACATTAAATATATACTAGAGGAAGGAGAAAAGATAAAATGTATAATTGCCCGTTATTTTTCAACCCCCGACGCAAAAACAGGGGCTTTATAAGTTTGACGTGTCTGTGTACGTTTGGAACTCTATGTCTGTCTGTAACATCGTAATGGTCCTGGACCATCATGGTACAACAATGACAGAAGGCTGAGGACTTCCCTCGGACATGATGCTTACATAACGACGACGCGAATAAGTTTCGAGCGCTGTTTCCACTCTGGTGAGGTCTACCTCGTTCGTTTGACTATTTCAGTTTGAGTTTTCTTTCGTGTTTTTAAGGTATGCTTTTATCTTTTTGGAGAGCTTTCCTTCTTTTACGGTAACGGTTTAGGAATTGAAAAAGTAACAAAAAAGCAACATTTTGAGTCAAGTAATGTAAAATGTTAGAAAAGTAACAAAACCTGTCCCTAAATCTAACAAGACTCTATCCATCTACTGTGTGTCTGAAACACAAATAAACGCGGCATGAATTGCCGCGTTTATTCATTAGCGTCCGGATTCATGAACGTTTAGCGCGCATACTATTCTATATTTTCGACACATATATATCGTACTAGAGGGCGCGCGCGGCTTCGCCCGCTTATTAGGAGCGAATTCTAAAAAAAACCACGAAACACGTGTTCAATAAAATATTTTTAACAGTCTGAATTTAAATTTTTATAAAAATCGGTGGCAATTTAAAGATTTTTCCATATAAACTTTCAACCGCTTATTTGAACCCTTAGGGGGTGAATTCTTGAAAATCATGAAACACGTGTTCAATGAAATATTTTTAAGAGTCTGAATTTCAAGTTTTATAAAAATCGGTACAGATTAACATTTTTTTCCATACAAACTTTCAACCCCTATTTCGTCCTTTAGGGTTAAAATTTTTCAAATTCCCTTCTTAGTGGATGTCCAGAATATGAAAATAAACATCTGCCCAAATTTCACGTTTCTACCATCAGCGGTTACGGCTCTGCGTGTGTCTTACCTCAGTCAGTCAGCACAAGTCCTTTTATATATATAGATTACCTGACCGAGGCGTCGTGGCGCAACGGCACAATCTTGCGACTGTAAACGCTATAGCTAATGGGTTCAATTCCCACTAGAAAAAATGAAATATTTAATCATTTACAATTTTCGCTCTCGTAATGAAGCAAAGAGCGGCGTTAAGTGCCGCCATTCATGACGTAATGGAATTACGGCAAAAAGATGACGTAATAGAATGACGGCAAAAAGAAATTAAAAAAATCTTACCTGACTAAAAGCTGCCAATCTTTCTATTAAAGCAATTATGATATTCTTTATATTAACACCGGGCTGTAACTCTGCACATGACTTCAAAAATGGCTGGAGATTCGCCAAGTGGAACTCATCGGGGAAGACCTGAAAAACGCACATTTTTGTTTTTAAGGAAGAAAGTTTCAATCTTTCACTAAATTTGTGTATACATATCAACAAACTTGATTGCACTCTTGAAGTTTCAGTTACGCCCAAAAGACAGACATAATTTGACATTAGTGCATTTTTTTAATCGATATAATTTTATATAATGGTTGAAAAGCAAACAAAGAACAAATTTTTATTTAAATTTTCAGTATAGTTTTTATTATGCAGCCTAATAATTATTGAAAAACCAATTAATATAAATAACATACAAATTTGATTTGAATCTACGAATTTGACCCCAATATTCATATATTCCATTCTGTACTTTCTTAGAATGATACCTCCACTTAGCTGTATATAGGCCATGAGATACTCCTGGGCATTACATCTCTACACCTGTAGACCACTTATCCAGATGTAGTAGACGAAACGACGAAACTCTAACTGGGTCTAATTTACCTCAACCGAGAACTAAATCTCCACTTACCTGAATAATACATTCCATGAGATACTCCTGGGCTATAGCGTCTCTACAGCTGACCACTTGTTCCAGTATCCCCGGAAGCACCAGTCTCCTGTAGTCCTGTTCTCCTACGGACTCTAATTGGGACAGACGGACTAAATTCGTCCCGACCAAGATACGTAGTTCTGAACGTTCACGTTCTCTCCTTTCTTTGTCCCTGAAAAAAAAGAGCAATTACTATTTTTTATTTCTCTTTCAGCTTCACGCTATATCATATCTCGAGCCTTACTCTGTTGCTATATCCTGAGTGTTACTGGGGAATGTTGTGGGGAACAGTTCCCACTTTCCCTATCGAGTGGCGGAGCTTAAGCAGCTGCGCATCGTCCTAATATCAGAGCGAGAAAATGAAAATAATTCATTTCTTCGAGTTGGGAGTCGAACCCTCAACCGTCGCGATTACAATCAGTACGCTGTGCCGCGGAGCCGGAACATAGCATAAAAAATATCACTGCACGAATATAATATTTAACTTGTAATTGAAAAAATATATATTAAGAAAAAGTGTCAAACAATGTGATCTGTACCAAAACTATTTTAGGATGGGAAATGCGTGTATTTTATTCCGGTTTGTGTTTGTTAAGATAAGCAGTGAAAAAAAAGTAGTGTTAACTCATTTTGTTCTCTTCTTTTCTGCTCGAATTTCAGATATATAACCTTTTGAGTGTAACAATTCAAGACAATGCTTTGTATTAATAGACCAGAAAGATGAAAATAACTTTAAATATAAGCATCATCCTAATATTCCAATCATTTTATAATAATATTGATAGGTGGCGGCACTCTACGTCGCATTTCTCATGCTAACATTTAAATAGACTATAGAAATAAAAATATTCTTTATTATTGAATATGATGGCATTTGAAAAATGTATTATATAGCTGCTTACCTAGAATGCCCTTGGTGTTGCATTCTAACCCATAGTTTGTTCATTT
Organism: Heliconius himera; assembly: GCA_021202915.1. Taxonomy (NCBI): domain Eukaryota; kingdom Metazoa; phylum Arthropoda; class Insecta; order Lepidoptera; family Nymphalidae; genus Heliconius; species Heliconius himera. The sequence goes on from JAJHJA010000073.1 coordinate 581,664, forward strand.
CAGCAAAATTCATGAGAACAAAATCAATTGCGTCGCGAACCTGTTATAGAAAAAAAAATCCAATTAAATCAGCTTCACACTGTGTCCCGCACTCAGCATGGTAGGTAGAGGGAACCTAATGTTAAGACATTCCGTGTCCCACTTTCCGCCTGATTCTGGACGCATTTACGTGTTGAGTGACGAAACTCACCGCCGCGATTTGCCTCGGCACCAGAGCGAAGAAATAAAGTTTAAATAAATATTTCATTTCCACGAGTGGGGGATCGAACCCACAATCAGTCGCGTTTACAGCCACACTTTGTGCCTCTATAATATAATATAAATGTTAAATCCATGTAGCCAGAACTGTTCTCGAATAGTCATCTAGTGTTTTATGTTCCCAAAACTTGTTCAAACTGGAAGAGAACATCAACAATACACATACAAATCTGGGGGCACGGCAGTGCCCCCGCCAAGTCGAGCAAAAAACAGCGGCACGGCCGTACCATCCTTTTCTCGAAGCAATTCAGGCCATTTTCAACCCCCTATAACTTTGTTGTGGATAAAACAAGAAACCTGAATTTTCAGTAACTAATCAGGCATTATATAAACACGGTATATTTAAAATTTCAGTCAATTTGAACCAGTAGTTTAAGAATGACAACTTGTTAAAGTTTCTAAATTTTGTCACTCACTGACTGACTCACCGATCATCAAAAGTCCAAGGCACTTCTAGCAGACATAGAAGCTTCAAATTTAGAATACAAATAGAGTTTAGTGTCTTAATCATGGGAAAACTTAAATATTTTGTAATTTCGGTCCAGTTTTCCAAATACACCAACTGCATGAATAACTTTGTAATCCCATATAAATGTATAGGATTACAAGGTTACATTTGCAGTTAATGAATCATTATTACTGTATAATAGAAAATAATAAGTGTAGATAGGTACCAAAAAGTAGAACTCTACAAAAAGAAGTGAGATGCCATCAAAAACATCCTGTAAAAAAACCCAAGTCTCGCAGCTCAATCTTTCTACCGTAAAAACTTGTGAGATCCATGTAATACCAAGTCGGTTAATCTATTTAGTCTCTATTTAAAGGACCTTCTGTCTTAAGTTATTACAGTAGTTATTATCATGCCAATATTAAACATATTTTACGTTTGAAACAAATAGATCGACTTGGACATCGCATGATTTGATTATTAGTATGTATCACACTACACAGCACGATGGGCCAGCAACCGAATTCCTTACCAGAGTCCTTCCGAATATGAAGTCTATTATGTCTTTCGATAGGTTGTGTTTTCATGCGATGTCCAAGTCGATCTATTTGTTTCAAACGTAAAATATGTTTAATATTGGCATGATAATAACTACTGTAATAACTTAAGACAGAAGGTCCTTTAAGTAGAGACTAAATAGATTAACCGACTTGGTATTACATGGATCTCACAAGTTTTTACGGTAGAAAGATTGAGCTGCGAGACTTGGGTTTTTTTACAGGATGTTTTTGATGGCATATACTATTTACTCAATATTATACATATGCAGTAAATGTTAAAATTAAAAATTCTAACATTATTTTAAACTGTCTAATAAATGATAACTAAACTAAGCCAATATTAAATATTATACAACTTACAGTGCCTTCATTTTCATTCTGTGCTTCAATTGTATCTGGCAGCACATTCCTTGTACATTGCAACAAATAGTTTCTCAAGAAAAGCCCTCTTAAAGGATGTTGTACTCCACGACACATTTCAACTAAATCCTGTATAATTAAAAAAATATTTATAATAATAACAATAAAAATATATAAAAATATTAATTAAAAGAAGTGAAAATTAGACAAGATCAAGACAGCACTATTATTTTGCATTGGTAGTATCTGACTGACTCTACACAAGACGGTTGTGGGTTCAATCACAATTTAAGAGAGTGGGTTAATTAAACATTCAAGTATTTTCTAAAAAGGGACACAATTTTAAGTTAAGACCTCACCTCCAAATTCTTTTTGTCTAAAAACATTAGAAAAATTAAAAAAATAATATTAACACTTCTTTCTGTCCATCCATGTCTATGGTATAAGCAGGGATTATTGAAAAAAAAATTACAAACTAAATTATTGTTAGCAGCTAAAAAATATTGTTTATACAAATGCTGAATGACCATCAACAGTAAAAAAAAAAATATAAATTAATACATCATAATTACTTAAATGTTACAATTATTAAGATAAAAAATAATCTTTGACATTAACCTTGAGTTAAATTTAAGTGAATGGATGCACATTCTATTACTTCTTGTGAAAGAATATTTTTATCTCCTTAGTTTATTTGGTTTGACATTATGTTTCACACCAAACAAACATTTTCTCTAAATAATCAGAATGTAAAAGGATAAGTTATTTAACCCTAGTCTTTGTCTATCCAACAACATATGTTTTTTTTATTATAAAGTATTTTTTTAGAAAACTCTTGAAAGTTGACCAAGTGCTCTGAACTAAGGCATGTTGAAATTCTTTTAACAATTGTAACAAATACTTTTCTAATAACATCCTATATAATAGTACACATCAAAAATAGTATGGAACTACATTTTAAAAACACAAAAAAATCTTAAATTGCAAAAAAAAATAGCCCACCTTCAATAAATCCCTACGCAAATTAGAATTTGTCTTTATATAAACCAAGCCCACTGTTATCAACAGGTACAGCCTCGGTACTATGTTGCCAGCATATTGTACCAGTTCATACAGATCTGCCACTTTACGTCCCTTTTGGAATTCCTCTAGGAGATAGAGTTCTAGGTGACGGAGCTCATCTGTTATTGCCATATCTGGTTTGGTTTATTAAGGAAAATTAAAGGTAAATGAGTTGTTGAATAATAATGGTAATAAGAGTAGTACAAATCAATGAGGAAAGAAAAAACAACATATTATGATTTTTATTTCATTTAAACTTTTATAATTTGTTTAAGCATTAACCATGGATAATAATTAATTAAAAATTAATTGTAAGATATATTTTTGTTCTAAACACTTATTGTACTTTTAGCAATGTACAGAAATAAGTTTTAATAAATATATATACAAAAGCAATAGTATTTTTCTTATCATTTCACACTTCTTACATTATATAAGCTGTTTTAAAACTAATGAAATATATATAATATATTTGACCATTTCTGCAACACATGCAATTAAAGTAATACAATGGTACTAACAAAGAATATAACCATAATGTTGTATATACGCTATATAGCACTCCTGATTAATGTATCTAGCATACATAACTTTAAAAAAGTAAATCAACCAGTAATTGAAAAGTTCTTAGCATTTAAGCAAACAAACAGACTCTTCTGCTTTATTAAATTAGTATAGATAGTATGAAATACAAACATTTATATTAAAATTAAAAAGCTAGATTTTGTTTAATCGAATTCACTAATTTTAGGACCAAATAGATCAAATTGAAATATCTTTTTATTTGTTTGATAAACCATTTATTGATGAAGTGTACAAACAGGCAAGAGTTACATCCTGCTTTTAAAATGTGTCATGTTTCATACTTTTGGTTTATTTCTGTTTGATTATTTTTACATAGTTTTAATTACTCTAATAACTTTTTTCTACTACTAATCAGGTACTTTAGGGTTTTCCTGGGTAACTTAAATTTTATTTTCCATTTAACTAGAAAAACCAGAAAATAAATAAACATTTAATTTATAATTTATATGGTAAAGGATACACAGCTCATAGTAACTCTTTGGTGATAGAAGAGAAGTCCTTAGTTCTCCAAGCATAGTTGAAGCGTGCTTTAAGGCATCCATTAGTTTTGATTTGTCCAGGCATCTCTTCATTTGAAATGCCTAAAATATAAATGTTATTAAAATATTATTACAATGTAATTTAATTAAATTATTTCGAAAAATTATTTCGTTTTTAGCAATAAAATAATATTCCAATGAGAATGATTGTGTAAATTAAATTTGCATAATTGTCATAACTTCCAATATATACCTGAACTTTGACGACATTTAACGCTTCATCAAGAAGCTTCTCCTGTTCTTCGACAGGGGATGCCTGGTTCGTCATTTGTGCCTACAAAAATACAATAGTTACATAAAAAACATAAAAAAATAAGTTCATATAAGTTGAAATTAAAATTTCGCCCACTAACATTCGACCAAATATACAAAAACGGATGATCTAAACGCTCCATGTGTGCACTTAAATACGTACCGGCGACGAGTGTGCTGCTGCTGTGTAAATAGCAGGTACCGTAAGAAATCGCTGATAAAGATATTTTTAACTAAAATGTCCTAATGAGGGGAGGTGCGAGTTGTTGATCTTAATTCTGGAGTTTTTTTTTATGTTTGACTTGACATTGACATTTGCTTAGAGTTACTACAAATAAGTTTGTTATCTTTACATGTTTGCCAAAAAACTTTTGAGGGGTAGAGTGACAAAGTATAATAAATCATTTCGTATCTCATATTCAGTAAAATAGAATTTACCATGTCTGGTTCATCTAATAAAATTAGGTTGAAAAGTCGAAAAATATTTTTAACATTTTTAAAGTGTTATTCCACATTTAGGAAAGAAAAAACTTATTTAGAAAACGTATGAAAATTTGAACGTAGCGGGATTCGAACCCACGCCTCCTGGAAACCGACCAGGCGCTCTGATCACAAAGCATACGTTTTGAGAACGTTTTTTATACGTTTTCTAAATAAGTAAATCGAAAAATATTATAAAATTTAGCTTGCCAGTGAGTCATGAACCCTAACTCTAAAAATTGTTCCATTTCTTCTAGTACCACAGGTACTAAAAAATCAATAATATGAAATATTTCTTAAATGGCAGCATTATTGACATACAATGTCACATCACTTACTACTTATCAGTGTTTTTGACAGTTGTAATTTTATCAATATTCCCTGATGTAAATATTGGCTGAATTATGGACAATAAACCCAGTTTAAGCCAATACTTTGGCGGAAATGAAGTGCCGCCTGCGTCCCAATTTTTCGATGAAATAGGAACATCGCCATCTGAAATGATTCAAAGTGTATACTTAGGAGATACGACTGACTGTAATAAAAACTAAATTACACTTCACTTATAGTTAATAATATAGTAATTATTAAAAAAATATATACAACAAATTATCTCTTACAGCACGCCCTTCAACTACAGGGGCAAATATATTCCCACAAGATATGACTACTTCGTTTACTCAGCATATGTCACAAGAAATGAATTTTACGAATGTTTTGCCTACTGTTAGTGGCTCTACAGCGATACCTGCAGCCAATCTTCCAGATCCTTCCACATTTTTTGATACTATAGGCCCTGAACCACAAATAGGACCAAGTAAAAGTAGCATTATGTCTACATCTGTTATAACTGATGCTATGGATGGGTTAAGTATTAAGGTAAGTTGCAAATTTTATTGTTTTAATGATTAAAATAAGCATATTTCTTTGTTTCTGTAACAGTTTTACTTTAATTCTTAGAATCAACCCATTGATAAAGAAGCTGATAGAAGAAGAGATGCATGGATACCAAATGAAGATGCTAAAAAAACACTGTTAAAGGTAGATTTCTATCTACTACTTCATTATACTGAACTGTAAAATTTTAATTATTTAAATAATTACAAAGTTACTTAGTTTCAAGGAAAGGTTTTATAATTTGTCTATTTTTGAATGTTAATGACATCTTTAATGTATTTTAATTTTAGGCACAATCATCACCTAAAGGATCATTTTTCCCAGAAAGAGAAGTTTTAACTATGCCAGGATTAGTTTTAGAAGAAGAATTAGTAAGTATAAATATATGCCTTTATTTGTATAAGTAACAGAACAATGGATAAAAGTATAATGAATGGAATATTAAAAAACTGAAGTGTATAATACACTAAATTATTTAAATGACAAAGCCAAGCAAATTTTGGCAGTTTACTACTACTTTATTAATAAAATATTAAAAATGTACTCATTCCTTTATAAGATAGATAATATTTTTTTTATCAAATCATAAAATGTTTTTTTTTCTCTCAAGTGGATGACTACCCCAACATTGACTTTCCAGTCAGATGCATTCCCATACAGCGCTGTCTCATTAAAATTTATTTTCCCAAGTAGAATAGAACTCACCATTATCACATTTTCAGTCACACACTTGTGACACTATGTCACAACAATGAGACTGTTGTATTTTTTTTTATTTCATTATATCCACAGGCAGATGCATTACAAGAAGTAGCTGTTAAATACTTAGGTGTAAGCTCAGCGGGCAGTCGAGGAGTGGTACGGGCTGAACATGTGAGTCGAGATGAGGCAGGTCTGAGAGAACTATTGAGAACTGGTTATTTGAGGGCTGCAATCAATTTGACTGCTACTTTGATTAGTGCTGCTGGTCAGGGTGAGTAGTAGAACTTACTTAGTATTTAGTTTTTAAAATTAAAGTACTAATTAGCACTAACAGCTAGAATGGTGTTAAGTTCCATCATTCATAGGGCAATGCTGGAATCCAAGTAGAAAGCGGAGAATGGAATCTATATCTGCTATGAAAAAGGAGTGATAGATTGCGTTTTTTTAAGAAAAAGTCTAACTAGAGAAAAATACAATAAATAAAAGGAATGTATTGTATACCATGATTTTTTTTAATTAAAAAACACTACTTTCTATATACAAATGTAATATATAATATATTACTTTTTATTTAAATAACCATATCTGACATTTTAAAAGAAAATATAATTATATAAAATTAGGTACTACTATTTAAAATAAATAGTAGGATATGACTGAAAGTGGAGGGCATAATATCTAAATATTAGGTTCTCCTTCTCCCTACGAACAAGAATGTAGGCAACATTCTTGTTCTATAATCTACATTTAAAACAAAAAAACTTATTATAGGGATGCCCGATGATTATCGATTTTCAATGAACATTGAGGTTAGCAGTTTAAATATCGATGTTTTGACATCGATGTTGCATTTAATAAAACATCGAAACAGTCGATTGACAAAAAGTATTGGGGCAAATAGTGTGTTTTTCCGCCTTCACGTTTTAAATTTTCAATAACTTTTAGATTTTTGTGTAAATTAAAATGTGTGATATTGTAGTAGTTAGGGTTTCGTACCGATCACTTTGTTTCCCTTCCGTCTCTCTGTCTGTCAAGAGCAAGATGTCTGAGTGATCGATGTTTTTCTTTCGATTTTTATCGAACATTGATTGTTGACATCGATGTCAACATCGGACATCCCTAGCTTTTTGATATTGAGCAATAAAAACACGCTTCCCAAGCTGTCAATGTTTTTATATTTCGTTTTTATATAGGCTACAATTTGTCGACTAATTGCAGCCCTTACAAGATAAATATTTCGAAAATTTTCAGTGTAACCATCATATTTTAAATTTCCTATATTTTTTTCTTTGTGCAATAAACATTAACGAAACGATAGCGTGATTCAGAATATGCGTAGTGACATCTATTTTTGTTAATTTAAATTACATTTTTAATATATTTATCAATATAATATCAATATCAATATTGTGGGTAGATAAAAAATGTTAGTAAGTGACATTTGTTTTTCTATTTAAATTAATTTCGTTTCATTGTGCCTAAATAATTTAAAATTATAATAATTTCTGTGCATTTCATAAAGTTTTTTACTATTTTTCTTTTACCAATAAATCAAAATAAATGATTTATTTTCCCCCAAGTAGGAATCGAACAACGATTAAAAATCGTAATGTTTACATTAAGGAGCTGTGCCACTACGATCTTGTATTTATTTATAGTTTTGGTCCCAGGTGCAGGCAGAATGCACAGGCCGACAAAACACACGCCGAGATCACTACAGCTTTGGTTGACACGTTTCTCTGTAATGTGTCGAATTAAGTTATACGATCCTCTCCTAAAGGAGGTGGAGGCTTTCGGCGATTTTAGTAAACCTGATATGTTTTACCAGGTAAATGTTTATTTATGCTTTTATTTATAAGTATATATTATTTTATATTTAAAAGTTTTTTTAATACACTAAGTATAAGAAAAATATTTAAAAATATCGTGTTTTACACTTTCGTGGTGTAAGTGGATGTACTACTTAGTCAAAGATTTCACGCAACTTATAAAGGTATAATTTATTTAGCCACTTTATAAAAATATCTATAGTAGGTACTTATAAGAATATTCATTTTACATTTATCAGAAAATTTGTTTTTTTTTACATAATATTGCACTTGTAAATATATATTTTTTTAAACTATTTTTACTATGTTCAAAATAAGAAAAAAATCACCTTTGATTGTACAATAATAATATATTCATCGCTTTTTTTTCTAGTTTTATCCCGATTCGTATGAGAATCGAACTGGTAGTCTCGTGCCTTTCTCCCTAAGACTACTAATAGCTGAACTTCCAATGCACGTGGGGAAACCGGAGGACGCAATGGACAGATTGTATGCTATGTTAGATGTTATACAACAGGTCAGTTTTAAAATTTTTATTAATGGCGACCCCAACGCGGCTTTGTCCACTTAAACTTATTGTTATATCATAGCCAAATCATTGATATAATAGAAAATAAAGAAAAATAATAATTGGGGACCTTAAGTATTCGGAATGCATGTGGAAAAAACTACGTTTACAGGGTGCGCGCAGTTACGGTTTACCTAGAACTAGACACATGTGAAATATTAAATATCTTTAAAGAATACGACAACTTTTGCAAGCAATATTTTCAAATCAATTTCCAAATTTACGATTTATTTAATGCGTAATAGTATATATTACCAAACTAAAATAATTCATCCATTTTTATAGTTCACAGAACCCTTAATGCATTGTCTATCTGTCCGTTTGTCAGGACCATTTTACTTGAGTTCGCGCTGAGGCTCCTTGGGGCACAGAAGCTAAGCTTCCAATACAACGCAGTCAAAATATATAAACATTTCTGTTGTTTTTATTTCATTTCAAAATTCGCCGTGTAATGAAAACCTATAGTGTACTTCTCGTAGACCTACAGCTATGAAACTTAGGACATCTATAAAATTGTGTTACAAATAAAGAAAATAATTTATTTTTGTTTTTCTTTGTTACCAGATGCTAGAAAATTTGAATAATGGTAAAAGTGAAGATGGATCTATAACTCTGTCGATAGATGATGCCAATGAATCATTGAGATTATGGAGTGGAAGACGTACTAGAGTGTTACATTCAATAGTCAATTGTGCTATAGCTTTAAAGGTGAGTGCAAATTTTTTTCAGTTTCCCGCTTTATCCCGCATATTGTTATATGAACAACGTAAGCAGAGAATTTTATTACTACTGTCTTTTTTGTTTAGTTTCACGCTGTATTTTTCGCACATTCCGCAGATAGCAGGGTAGGTAGAAGGAATATCTCGATTACGGAATATTTTACATTCCATTCCTCGTTCAGATATATTTCCGTTCCCCACTTTCCTCTTATTTTTTTTTCATTAGCGAAAATCAACACCGATCTTTGCCTGGTTAAAGAGAGAAAAATTGAGAATATTATTTCATTCCCCCGAGTTTACATTCGCACGTTTGTTGTGTTCTGAGCCACAACGGCTTTTCTGATTAGATAAATGGCGGTTGTGGGTATGATTTTCATATGCAATGTATTCTTTTCATTGCCTTGCTATGATGAGACAAAGTGCGGCGTTAAGTTCGACTATTTCACACGTCTCAAATTCGGACGAAGACGGCAGACTGCCTCACGATCCCTGTTTCCCTCTACAGGACTATCGTATAGCAACAACGATACTGGCCTCGCTGCAGCGCGAGGCGGGCGCCGTGCAGCAGCAGCGGGCGCTGTGCAGCGCGCTGTGCCGCGTGGCGCTGCTGGCGGGCCACGTGCGCGCCGCCGCCGCCTACTGCAGCAGCGCCAAGGAGCTCAGGAACCATATGTGAGTTACGCTACCCTAAATACTGCTATGTTTTAACATATTTTATATGGTACTCTCAAAATATTCTACTTTGAAAAGAAATGTCAATATGTGAGATATACGCAGTCTTTCATATTGTAATTTCAATAGGAAACTTATAGCGTTATTGTTATAGTACCAATTCGAAATTTTCAAAATATATATTTTTTAATTTGGCAATAAAAATATTTTTAAAGTTATTTTTATTATTACACCATTTCTCACAATAAGTAGTTTCACAGTTAACTAAACGTTAACACATTAAGTTCTTAGCCATTGTTATTTAATAGAAATTTAACGTGCTAGCCGATGAAACCATCTTCTTTACATATATATACACCCAGAGCAAGAGGAAGCTAGCATTTAGAATAAAAAAAAACCGACTCGACCGATTTGATTATTGAAAAATAAAAATGATTAATATATTTAAATTACGTAGTTAAAACTTTTAAATTATTTTTTTCATAATTTTTGTATATTGTTCCCAGATGTCCCACACCGGATGTAAGGGAATACGTAGACCTCGGTCTTATAGACATCGCCCATGGGAAGTATCAAGACGCGTACAACAACTTCGCCAGAGCTGCTGATCAAGAACCAACTAATATTATGGTTATTATAATTTTCTTTAATTTATAATATTTCATTTTCCCGAGTGAAAATCAAACCCACAACTGAACCTGCTTACAATCATACGTTTGTGCTCATGGAAGAAGGATGTAGAAAAAGAGAGGGCCGGTTGGGCCGTGTCCAGAGTAGTCTGGTGCCCATCCCTGAAATTTAATTTAAAAAAAATATAATGAAAAATTTAAAAAACAATGTTTACACAAACATATCTGTTCAATTATAATTATACGTTCTTCTCTTATTTATTACAGGTAGCTAATAACTTATCAGTATGTCTCCTGTACATGGGTCGTCTAAAGGAAGCAACAGCGGTCCTACAAAAGGCGATACAATCCGACCCCGAAAGAGGTCTAAACGAGAGCCTTCTTATAAATCTGTGCACTTTATACGAGTTAGAATCGTCAAAAACAAATGAAAAGAAATTAAATTTGCTAAGAATGTTGTGTAAACACAAAAGTGATACTATACCTAATGTGTTGGAATGCTTAAAGTTGACGTAATTTTTTTGGTAGAGATAATTATTAATCACTTCACGCTGTATCCCGCATGTAGCAGGCTAGATAGATGGAACTTGGTGTTAAGACACTCCGTTCTCCATTTTCCGCAGAAATTTTCGAAACATTGCGTGTTGAATAGTGGAACTCAATGCTGCTGCGCTTTGTCTACTAGAGCGGCGAAATTAAGATTTTTAATAATTAATTCCTACGAGTAGGAATCGAATCCACAACAGTAACACAATTATTTATAATAGAATTTTTATTTAAATAAATTTGGGTCGTATTGGGATTTGCACATAAACTGTTACGTGTTAAAATTAATTTAGTTACATACATTCATATTTCGCTACTTTAAAATTAAAAAGTTACAAATAAAGTTTATAAAAATGTAGTTACAAATAAAAATACATAAGTTTAATATAAGAAAATTATAAATTAAATGGTTTCTGAATAAAGTTTTTTTTGTTATTAAATGTTATTTTTATTCTTCTTTTATTAAAATTGAATCGAGGCCGTCATAGCGCAGGGGCACAAGCAAGCAACTTACAGTTGCTTGCTTGTGCCCCTGCGCTATGAAACGCGACGGTTATGGGTTCCATTTTCACTCGGAGTGAATAAGATATTTAATATTTTCATTATTTCGCTCTTGAGAGAGCGAAGTGCGAAAAGAGACAGTGCGGCGTTGAGTTCCGTCACTCAACAGACAATGTCTCCAGAATTAGACAGAAATTGCTTAATGGGAACGGAGAGTCTTAACACTAAATTAAGTTCCATAAAGTTGATATAAAATTCTTAGCTGCTGCATTGTATTGTATAAAAAAATCGTAAATTAGTATCTTAATAATTTTATACATTGAAAATAAAAAAAATATTCATTTTATTGGTATTTAAAACAATGTTGTGTTAGGTTCCCTCTGCCTATCTTGCTATATGCGGTTTACAGCATACAGCATGAGCTTAAAAGTAATAATAACTGGTCTGCAAAAAATAACGTTTTCTTCTACACAATACGTACAAGATTAGTAATGGTTTTCCTTACACAAGCAAGCAAGCCCATTATTATTGTGAATCAGTTATTTTTCAATCTCAGCCTTTACAGGATTATTTAATAGCTAAGTAAATGTCCTTTTAAATATTATCAGCTAAAAATAGAATTATGATGATATACGGAGAACGGAGTGTCTTAACACTAGGTTCCCTCTGTCTACTCCGCTTTATGCGGGATACAGCGTGAAGCGTTATATACCACGTTTTAAGTGGAATATAATATATACTGCATGGTGGGTTGTGAACTCACTATGGTCTCTTAGCTATTACTACAAATATTTCCAAAATAAATATTATTATTTTTTTTGTACCTTATAAAAAGTAAAAAGAAATTTAAAAAATATACATAATTAAAAGAAACACTAGGCGTGTGACAATTTTTTTTTATTCATTAGAATTCCAAACATTGCTTATTCCATTACTTTCAATTATCAATGATTGATTCTAAGTGCCAAACAAAGTTTCACAGCTATTTGGCAGGTCTGTCATGGAATACCGCCCGTCTGCCAATTGAGGTAGATCAGGAAACTATACTTAACAAAAATTTTATAATGATACTTTCACAGTGCGAAAAAGGCCTTATGTATGCCTAGTTTTGTAAATTATTATTTGAGTAATTTTATAATTAAAAAAATAATATTTTATTGTTATTTAAAAGGGTGTTATCAATATATTTGTAATGGTTTTATTAGTTTGTGTCCATTCCATCTTAGCCTTAAAATGATAATTTAGTAGCAAATAAAATTATTATTGTAATAAGTGGAAAACAAATATTATTAAAAATGTTGCAGTCTACATATTTTTATTTAATTACGAATAGTCTTAACTCATATTAATGTTCTGCAAAGCGGGTTATGAACCTACTACCATAGAAGGTAAAAAAAAATCTGATAAAAAAAAAGACTAGACTTGTGACAAAAATTTGTTTATTCATTAGAATTCCAAACATATTGCTTATCCAATTACTTTCAATTATCAATGATTGATTCTAAGTGCCAAACAAAGTTTCACAGCTATTTGGCAGGTCTGTCATGGAATACCGTCCGTCTGCCAATTGAGGTAGATCAGGAAACTATACTTAACCTTTCTTTTTATTACACTTTCACAGTGCGAATGAGGCCTTATGTAGGCCTAGAATATGACACATTCATTGTGATTATGAAAGTTTTCAATTAGTTTCCTTATTAATAGTATTTTTTGTAATGTCGCTAGTGTTCTTAGCGAGTTAGTATAAGATATTCTAATTACAATATGTGCTTTTGAATTTTTAAAAGACATTTTTTTAAGTTAATGCTCATATTATACTCATGATATTTAAATTTTAACAAAATATATACTTTTATACTGATTTGAGGATATTGGAATTTTTATTATAATTATCTGTGACATATTCCAAATTTTTAGGTTTCCTTCAAAACATGATTTTCAATAATAAAATGAGACATATTTGTGATTTCATATTTATCACTTCAAAACTAACATAATTTGTAAGAAATGGTTTCATTTCAGTCAAAGCATAGCATTTTATGTCCTACCTTAATATTTACATAAAGAAAATTGCATATCTAATGATACACTGACACAATACAAGTGTGCATTCTTTAAAACAAATAAATTGTTAAGATCTTAGTCTGTGATAACAGAAATTTCATTAATTAGCTTTAAAGAACACAGTCTTTAGTATGAATATAAAAAAAATTATATTCGTCCATCGACAGTCCCATTTCTGATTGGCAGACAGAAATCTTTTGCAACAACCCTCCGAGGCTATCTTATCTGACATATATATGTAGTATAGATACAAAATCACTGGTGTTTCATTGATTTACTTAAGTTCAATACATTTCTAATAATGATAAATGAGTATTAAGTAAGCATTATCATTATTAGCTTATAAACTATGTGTACTTGAACTCCTTATTACTTATACTAGCTACTGAGCTGCCGAAGCTCTCGCGGTACGACATCATGTGTACGGGACATATTTACAAAACAAAAGTCAAATTAAAAATTGCTGCGTTCGAATAACACTCAGCGTCATATAAACTGAAAAACACCAAACAGTGATAGGTAAATGTTCTTTTAATTACAATTCAAGCCTTTAGAACAAGTGGTCTTGTAAAAAATATAACAAATCAATATACCAATTAAATATACAAATAATTAATTAATACAATACAAAAAAAATATGAAAATACATCAACAATTTCAATGTCATTTATCAATTATGTGAAATATCAAGTATAAAACCATAATAATAGTAGTTTTTAAATTTGAATGGGTAATAAAGAGTCAATTGAACCACTTTTTGTAATGGCCAACTAAGTTAAAGTTCAGAAACTACCCTTGCGAGAATATTACTGTGTTCATTTACACCTAACCGAGGCAATCCTCTTCTAGTTAAACTTTCTGACGGCAGTCACTGTGATGTTTCTATAATAAATAAGTCCGCTTATACACTATAAAGTTTGAACGGAAGATTGTTCACAACCGATTACGACGGTTCCTTATAGCCCTAAGGCGCGCTCGGCGCGACTTTGCGGATTATATATCCCCATTCTGACTTATCCCAATCCTCTTGATAAACTCTTCCTGCAGCATGACTGTTTTAAGCATGTTTGGATGAGCACCATACGCTATGGTCTGGTCAGGAGTCGAGCAATATTGCTGGGTACCATCAGTCAGGATGACTCCCTGCCCGTTGCTTAATGAGCCCCCAGACTCAATAGAGTTCCAGTATGATTCACTGGGTGAATTCGTGTTAACTCCTGGAGGGGGCGCCGCCGGCGCTCCTGTATACCTGAAGTAAGGATTCTTTAAGTCTAACGTATTAGAGGAAGAAATATTTGTACCCTCCAAATTAATGTCCATTGTGACATCATAACTCTGTCTCTTATTAGCTAAAAGTAGCACACGGCCAGTTAGTGCTTGACCTTGTTTAGCAAAAATTGGTGTTTCCAAGAGGCATCTCACTTGGTACCAATGTGTAAGGGGTTCGGTGGGCGCTGTGGATAACCATATATGTTGTGTGCTGCCTGCAAATAACACATCAAACCAGAATGCTAGGCCATGACATGTACCAGATTGTGTCAGCTCAAATCTGAATGGAACTTCAATACGGTGGAGATCAGTTTCATTAGCATTTAAGAAATCTACCACATGTCTGACCGACCTTGCCATGCAGATGCGAACATCAAAAGTATCTACTATAGGTTGTCTAAAATACTCCTTCATTGCAGCAGTTCTTAATGCACTTAGATCCACTCCATGGAAACAAGCCTGGTACCAAAAGTTGGCTTTGTTATATTGTTCCATAAACAATGCATCATCAGTGAATGGTGCTATGTGCAGGTCGCCGCGCGTAGGATACATGTTACCATTAGGTTTGAGCCATTTCTTGGCGTGTAAGTAAGTTTCTAACATACGTTCGTTGTAAAGCATGTAGCCCATGGGCTCAGAAATAATAACATCCACACTCTCAGGCAGTTCAATTTCTTCTATTTTCCCAGCGACGACCGTGATGCGGTCTTGCAGACTGTTGGCGCGGACGAGTGCTTGAGCGTGATGCGCCATGTTGCTCGCCTCCACCGCGTACACCTTGCGGGCTCCGGCTTGTGCAGCGAAAAACGACAAAATACCAGACCCAGCCCCGACATCCAAAATTACTTTGTTCTTGAAATCGTTAATGTTAGATAAAATAGCACGCTGGTACGTGCTCGTCCTCACGTAATCCTGCATCATGTTCTGCTGCTGGCTCAGGTATCCATAGAACTGGAAATATTGCATCGCCGACGAGTCCTCCGTGCGTACCGTGAACACCGATGACGACCGGCCCGCCTTAATCTTGCTGACCAGTAAATGGAAACTCTGACAGTCAACATCGGAGGCGAACTTAAAAAACAATGTCTCATTATCTATCGTAAAAATGTAAGATTGTCCTGCGACGCGCGAACACTCGCTCTGGTTGTGAACAGGGAATTCTAACACCTCCTGGGCTAGCACGGGGTCAGCACGTATCACTTTAACACTTAGACCTTGCGGGTCGTAATCCACGTTTACGTTCGTAGGGAAGTTGAAGCGCGGTGTTAGAGCACCGTCATTGTTGACGGCGGACACCGTCACACCGCGAAACGTGTTCGCCATTTTTATAGCACTGTACGAACTCGATGCGTTTGTTTGGATATAATGCACGCGCACGGCAAACAAAGAGAAATGCCGTTGAGAAGTTTTGTAGAGGCCGGTGTAAAATCGATCACTCACAAACTTCCTCCCCCCGTGTGTCTATGGTTGCGGCGGCAGCGTGCTGCTTATTTTTTTTTACCACGCGCATTTAGCAAAGGATATTCAGTAAACAGTGAATTAAAATATTGTTAACAAATTTTAAAGGACAATTATTTACATTAATGATATTATTTACTTAATTAAATTAAATAAATTTTTATCGCATTCATTTATTTAGAGCGATAAAGATTGTAAATAAAAGTTGAAATTCAAGATTATTTAAATTCATTTATAAAGCTAGAAAAATTCGCTACTTACCGTACATTGAAAGTAAACTTTTAGTTTAGTTTATTATTTTCGTTAAACAGAAATCATTGATCAAATTTACTTTAGTACTATTTATTTTATTAAATTTTAAGCATTATTTTAAATATTTTTATATACTTTCCATAAAAAATCTTGAAATAACATATGAATATCCTAACAATTACCTTTGTTGTTAAGAAATACCAAAGAATAGTGTCTATGGATTTCATTCTTAACGCATAAACATTTAGTTTTAATCTGTTAGTACACATTTACGTCAAATTAACTTAAATTGAGTTTAATCTGTGAAAACTCTGTCATTTCACTGCTTAAAACGACAATTGTTAATATCTGTCAAAATCACATTTATTCGAATATTCAATATATTGAATTCGCCGAAGTTAGGTTATTTATTGTAGTACTAACAATGTCGAAGAAAATTAAATCTTTAAAATGGCAATCAGTTGCTTTAGAGGGAGTTCCGCCGTCTATGTTCGATAATTTACAAGGTTTTGTCGGCTTAGAAGAATGTACAGACTATGGAATGGACAAAAATAATAAACGTAAAAAGAAGGTAGGTTATGTTTTCATTAATAAAATCATTATTTTACATAGAAAATAACTAAACTCAAAAAAGTTTATAAAAAAATATATGTAATACAAACTAAAATATCAAAATCTCTTGACATGTTTTTTAAGGAAAGAACGTAATAGAATTTATTTCCCATTTTTAATTAAGATAGTTCACAAACATTTCTAATATCATTTAATATTCTCTTAATATTTTTCTATAATATTTTTCATTGGTTGAAGTTTAAAATGTAATTTTATTTTATATTCAAGAATGCTGAACCTAAAAAGCGGAAACTTGAAAAAAGTCGTGCACCAAATCTAAAATCTGAAGTACCACAGAAAAAAATTAAACTAAGCAATGGATTTGTAGTTGAATCATGTCCCAATATAACACCTTCAACAACTAACCAATTAGATAAACTTAGCAACAAAAAACAAGAAAATAATAAAAATAAGAATAAAAATGATAAAAAGAAAAATAATGTAACCACAGATCCTGAAATAAAATTAAAAGTTATAAATAAAAAGGTAAAAAAACCTAAATTAGGTGAAAATGTATCAGATTCAAAATTAAATTTGACTCCAGAAGATATGTTGTCATGGGCCGAGTTCAAATTACCTGAGGAATTATTAAAGGCATTAATGGAATTAGGATTTAAGAACCCAACAAAAATTCAGCAGTTATCATTGCCAGCGGCTATCCATGGTAATTAGAAAATTTGTAAGCATATATTAAAGGAGATTCAAGTTAACTTTCTACTTATGAGAGAAATCAAAACGAACCTAGTGCTAAGACATTCTATTCACTATGCACTGCTCAAATTTTAGATATTGCTTGTTGAGTGCAACTAAATAATTAATTTCTTTAAATGTCTTAAGTGGGTATGACCCACAAACATATTGTTTACAGTCAAACTACTAGTGCCATGAGTGCCATGAGATGAGTGAATGAGTGTAATAATGTCTATCTATAAGCACATCCATTTTAAAATGATTAGATTCATAAATTATAAACATTTTATATTTTTATGCACTTGTTTCTTATGTATGTATTATATACACATTATTTTTTCTATAATAGGTAGAAGAGATATTTTGGGTGCAGCTGAAACTGGTA